>CM035117.1:15149701-15552714 GCA_020205555.1 Panax stipuleanatus
GATCATCAAAGATATCTGACAGCCCAATATATGACAATGAACCTCACGATGGTCACATGTTGTCATTTGATGCTGCTGTCCGATCAGTATCTCAAGAAGTGGACTATGTTAAGGATATCCCTGAGGAAGATCATTTCGTGGAAACAAGCCCTTCACAAAACTGTGGAAGTAATTCGGACCATCAGCATGTTCATGAGATTGAGGAAGAACATGAAGCCAATGATCCTGTTTGTTTGTTTGATTCAGCTTCAAAGGTATCTGGTATCTACGACCGATCTTCAGTCTATCAACAACGTATCGTTGGCAATGGCTCAGTCTCTGAAATTGGTCCCGAGACAAAGAGAGTGCTATACGAAGAGAGACAGAAGGTGAGTTCAGGTTACTAGGAAGGAGGGAAGGTAACAAATTTTCTGGTGGTAGATTCTTTGGTGTTGAAGAAATTGAACAGCCTGAGAGTAGGGGAAGAAGAGTATCCTTTAGTATGGAAGACGACCATAAAACACGACTGAACCATCCTTCTGAACGTGGAGAATTCTCTGTGACAAGCCTGGATGATGAAAATATATGAGTGATGAATATGCTGATGGGCAAGACTCGGGCAGGAGAGAACCTGAGATAAGATGCATGCACCTTGATCATGTAAACATGTCAGGTCTCAACACGACCACTGTTCGGCTCCGGTTTTTGGTCAATTGGCTTGTGACCTCACTACTGCAATTAAGGTTACCTGGATCGAATGGGGATGACGCTCTGCCACTTGTTCACATCTATGGCCCTAAAATTAAATATGAAAGGGGTGCATCGGTGGCATTCAATGTGAGAGACAGAAATAGGAGTCTGACTAATCCAGAAGTTGTTCAGAAGCTGGCCGAGGCTAATGGTATTTCTCTTGGCATCGGTATCCTTAGTCATATAAGGATTCTAGATAGCTCAAGACAGCAACACGGTGGTCTGAGTCTTCAAGATACTACTCTGTGCAAGCCAATGGAAAACGGGCAGCACAAAGGGAAAAATGGGTTCATTAGAGTTGAGGTTGTCACTGCTTCTCTTGGCTTTCTTACCAACTTTGACGATGTTTACAAGTTGTGGGCCTTCGTGGCGAAGTTTCTTAATCCAACTTTTATCAAAGAGGGTGGACTAGCAACAGTTGGGGAAGATGAAGAGGTGTGAGGCCAAACAGGTAAGGATTATATTGCTTCAATTTGAAGAAAGATGGATTCATCTGGGATGAAGTTTATATTCGTGGTTCAGTATTGTAGTATGGTATGGGTTGTTTGAATACAAAGAAGAGGCTGACAAGTTATTGGTTCTGTTCAGCCGGATACTTTTGCTCATTGCAGACGTTTTGCGACAGACAAACGGGTGAATTCATTCATTTATTTGAATTTCTTGTAGAGTTGGCTTTAGAAACTTGTATCATCTCGGGAAAGTCGTGATGAACTCGAAAGCAGAAGGGGGAAAAGACTAACCTTGAGTTTCCTTCCTATGTTTTGCTGGATTGTTCTTACGTGTACTGTATAAATTGAACTTGTATTGCTTGCTGTCAGGCTGGGCTATTATAAGCCTCTATAACATCTTCAATTTACAACTAGTAGCTTTTTTTTGGATCGAGTGTTATGACAATCTAGTTCTGCTAAAGGGATTCATAGTAACTGGGTCATTGATAGTTTATTATTTTGGAAGAAGAAAGAAAATGCAGAATTTTATTAAGAGAACCGAATTGCATAATGGTACGTTTATTCGAGAAGAAGAAAAACTTGTCTCTCAATTATTTGTTACTAGTATTTTTTTTAGAGTAACTATTGTGTCCTAAATTTGTCAAAAAAGTTGTTACCCCTAACATTAACAGTATTGTGTCTACTTGTAATGTAATACTAAAAGAAATTGAACAACTCCTTGACTAAATAAAATATTCTGCAGGGACCTATTTAAAAATCTATATACATATATTTCGTGTGAATTTTTCAACGAGTAAAGGCCACCCGTGTCTTTGACGTTGGTTCAGACATGAGTGAAGTAAATGAATCAGAAGAATCCCCTGATCTCGATAGCTGGTCAAACCCACCAAACAATGGTCGTCGGATAGATTTTAGGGGGTGGTGTTTTTCTCAATCTCCCCTACTAGCATAATAAAGTTGTTTGATCTTGTGGATCCAGTTCTTCCAAAAAAAAAAGAGGAAGAAAAATAAAAGGGAAATTAGGTTTTGTTGGCATAGTAGGTTAGTGGTGAAATCTTGAATGATTCAGACCCTTTATTCACACTAGCGAAAAGACCTTTTCAAAACAAAGTGGGTAGGGTAGGGTAAGCACCGCATATACTTATTTTCCTGTTCAATTTTTCTATCCGCATATACTTATACTTATATTTATTGTTCTTATGGGTAATGATGATGATGATGATGATGATGATTGATTATCAACACTTTTCTACTACTACATTCTTGTGCAAACCTGGAATGACCGCAACCTAAAAACACACAAAACACACTCTTCTTGAAATTATTTGTTGTATAACCTAAAAACACCATACCGGTTGGTTCACATTGAAGATTCTTCCTTTTATGGAGAAATGACTTGGCGGCAGCAAATGGTAAGAATACACAGCCAGCAGCTACAGAGCTCCTGATGGAGTTGATCAGTTTGTAATTACATCGGCAGAGTGGCAGGTCATATTATTTAATAGCTTACCCTACCCCCAAAGAGATGCATATTTCTCCCATTGCAATTTGCAAGGAGATCATAGGCAGAATATCTCCGAAGTCCTCAAGCTCAAAGTCGTCTCCAGGAGGGGGAGGGGGGGGGGGGGGGTACCCAAATTCTCCACTTATTAACAAGTACTAGCTGTAGTGTTGCTTTGAGTTATTTAATAATCATGTTGGCAATGTGATGTTTGTTTGTGTGTTCCAGCTGATTAACAAAGAGAAGATGCTGCCTGCCCTCAATGTTAATTGCTGTGTTTATGTGGAAATTTGTGAATCAATCAATGTGCATTTTCTAATTCAACCTTGGTTGTTTTGGAGCTTTGTAACTACTACATATATTATCTACCTTCCTTCCTTCCTTAAATATTACTCCTTCTAATTTGTATATATACGGAGTATTAATTATTATTATGTAGCATGAGATCGTCCAAAGGTGTCTCTTCTTTTTCTCATGTTAAAACAAAAAAGGGTAGCTGAAAATTAAAATATAAACAATGTACTTCTCTGTTAGGCCTGTTAGCCCGTCTTATAAAACAGAGTTCCAGAGTCAGATCAGATCTCTAAAACAGACACCACTCACTTGTTTAAGTCTCTAAAACATGGGCTTTTTTCTTTCTTTTCTGGGCGTGAGAAAAGAAGTAGATGGGCATTGATGGACTTTGTATAATATGCCCAGACACTCTCTTGCTTCTTGTTTCCGTGATATCATTCTTCATGTCACAAAATTACAGTTGCAGTATGTTTCCAAGGCAGGCATTGCTGACCAAGCATCATATTAAGCCTTGGAAATGATTATCCAACTGAAAATAATATACTACTAGCAATTTAGCGCCAATATATATATATATGCATTATTAGAGAGATTTTTTTTTATTTGTTTCAAAATTAGAAATACATCTCCATTTTTGTGACAGGAAATCATAATAGTACCCGTTTGTTTCGTTAAAAAAAAAACCCGACATAATAAATACGATTTATTGTTGAATTGTATTTTAAATTCGGTGGAATATATTCAGATCTGAGAACTAGTTGAAACAAACCTCAACAACGCGTTCACTTCACACAATGAAATCGCACTTCCACTGTTTGAGATTTATTCTGCACACACACAGACGAAAATAAATTTCATACTATCCCACTGAATGATCAAATTCTCCTAAAATCCTTGTTGATTTGTTTTTTCTTTTCAACTATTTTCATTTCAAAATATTTACATCTGAAGTGAGCTTACCAGATTTGTGAAACTGCGACTCCCAAATGGATTCTTCACTTACCTCTGTTACTGCATCTTCTTCCCTACCCATTTCGCCTTCCTCTTTGTTCTGGGTTTCGTCAAAGGTCCTCCCCTTCCTCTCTCTCTCTCTCTGTCACTATATATATATATATCATTATGTAATATGGGCTTGCATTTATGGATTGATTTTGACTGTGTATACTGATTTGCTCCCGATTCATTGCAGCTGCTATATTTAGTCCCTTCGTATTTCTGGTGATTGCTTTTGGGGACGCTGGGATTGTTATTGGGCTATGGCCCCTCCATATTTTTTGGAGTATATATTGTCTAATAAGGTCAAGATTCTACTTTTTATTTTAATGTTTTAGACCATTTTTATATTCACAGAATAAAGAAAAAGGAGAGAAACTGATTGTGTTGGTTTCTTCTTGTACTCCTATTAATTTTGAAACTGTTCCATTCGGACAGAACAGAGAAATTTGGTCCATACATGACAGTACTCCTCATTTTACTAGTTCCAATCCCAGTAGCAGTGTGGACAATTGTTGGGGTCGTTGGAAGTGTGATTATGGGTGTTGGATATGGTTTTGTTTGGCCTGTCATGGAGACCTTCAGGGCTATCAGCAAGAAAAATATAACAATTCCAGTCCAGGTTGATTAAATGCTTTACGGTATGTTGTACTTGTCTACTGTATTATTGCTCTTTTGATAGCTGGAGTTCTAAGTTATATATTGGGAGAAAACTTATTGCAGTCTATGTCTATTCTGACTATATAGGATGGAACTTGGACCCAAGTTTGGGGTGCCTGCACTATTGTACGCGATTTTAGTTGATTTTTCCTTCCACACATACTTCTCCTTTATGGATGAGCTGCTCGATTCCAAGGGGAAGGAACCTATTGAACTCAAGTATTATTCTGTTCTAAATTTATTATAGCTGCTCGTTATTTTTTTGCTGATTGGGTAGTCCTACTAAACTAAGCATTTATCCAATGCATATCATAATAACTGATCTATGATTTCTTTCATGTTTAAAGTGATACCCATATGTTCAGACATGATACCATATTGCAATTTCATCTCTAACTGTTAATTATTTGCATGAAAGGGATGAAATTTGATATCTTATGAAAGAATTCTAAGCGCGTGCAATACAAGTAACTCAAATATTCATGTGCAGTTTTGCAGATATTCTAAACATTCACAGAATGATTAACCCATCTAAGTTAATTATCCCATTATCATGTCATCCCATTATCATGTCTTCAAGACAATAGTAATATTTCTTCAACTAAATTGATGTTCTCAGATACAGACATCAGACCTTATTACATTATTAATTCACACATTAGCTTCGTTTTTGTTCTTCTTGTAGGGTTTTGCAGTTACCTGGATGCATTTTAGCAGCAACTCTAGGGATTGCAGTTAATGTACCTGTTATTTCTATAATAACTTTGTATAAAGCTCCGATATTTCTTTTCAAAGGATGGCGTCAGTTGATACATGATCTTATTGGGAGGGAAGGCCCATTTTTGGAAACTGTTTGTGTTCCCTTTGCTGGGCTTTGGATTTTATTGTGGCCTGTTCTTGTTTATTTGCTGTTCTTATGGGAATACTTTCAAGCATCCCTTTTGGAATTTATGCTGCAGTTGTTGCATATCAGGTAGATGATAGGTGTTGGATTTCTTTTTTATCGCAACTACGTCTCCTTTATCCCAATTCTGACATCTCCGTGACAAGGTTATAGTTGTTAGTAGACTAGTAAATGAACTGGGTTGGCGCAAACCCAACCCGTCTTGGCTCGACTAAGCCTGACTTGAGCTCGTTAAACGAGCCAAGTCCGAAAGCTCTGTTGCCCATTTACTTAAACAAGTCGGTCTCGAACAATCGGTGCTCGGCTCGAGCCCAACTTGTTTAGACTTGGCCCAGTAAGCCCGACTCGTTTAACATTTAATTAATTATTTTTTCTTTTTTTTTAATAAATAAGTAAACAAGCAAGGCTTAATGTCATGTATTGCGGAAGATTCTGGAGGTTCTGCCATGCGGGCGCCATATAGATGCTTACTTTGAGCTTATTTGGAAAATGATGTGTGAAAGTCTCTAGAACATTCTCGAGGGTGGGTAGATGGTTCTACATAGTTATGGAATTTTCTAGAATAGTGTGGAGTCCAGCAGGAGTGTACTAGAATGTTCCACACTTTTCTATTGTATTCCTTACTATGCTAGAATAATCTAGAATATGGTAGAAAGTTGTAGGACTTGTAAACATGTAGAATGTTGTATAGATATTTCTAGATGTTAAATTGTAACCATAGGATTAAGTGTGATCTCCACCTTTCATTTAGGAGGTAGAACTAGTATAAATAGGATGTGACCTTCATTTGGCCAATCCAGCCAAGACATAAGCATTCTCTAAGCATACCCTTGTCAAAGATTTTTTATGTAATAAAAGCTTTCCTTCTTTACTTGTTTCCTTAGTCATTCTTTTGGTGTTTACTTGGGTAGAAAGCATACTTAGCAACTCTCAGGCGGAGTCGCGGAGATCGTTGTCTAAGGCCGCACTGTTATCTTAGAGATTTCTAAGGCCGTGACATTAAGCTCGACTTGGCTTTGGCTCGCTTAAACCTAGCTCAAGCTCGACTCGTTAACTAAACAGGCCAAGTTCCTGTACCAAATTTCAGGCTCATTTAAAACCCCTAGCTTAACTCGGTTCTTTTAACATTTAAATGAGCTCGAGCTCGACAAGTCAAAGCATACTCTTGTAAAAGATTTTTTATGTAATAAAAGCTTTCCTTCTTTACTTGTTTCCTTAGTCATTCTTTTTGGTGTTTACTTGGGTAGAAAGCATACTTCGCAACTCTCAGGCGGAAGTCGCGGAGATCGTTGTCTAAGGCTGCACGGTTATCTTAGAGATTTCTAAGGCCGTGACATTAAGCTCGACTTGGCTTTGACTCGCTTAAACCTAGCTCAAGCTCGACTTGTTTACTAAACAGGCCAAGTTCCTGTACCAAATTTAAGGCTCATTTAAACCCCCCCAGCTTAACTCGGTTCTTTTAACATTTAAATGAGCTTGAGCTCGACAAGTCAAAGCCCTACTTGGCTCAGCTTGTCTACAGCTCTTGTTGTTAGTTTCTCTTATTGTTTTTTCTATATATTGTTATCTTCCTTATTCTTTTAATTTGATTGTGTTTCAACATTTTAGGAAAGTTCTACTAGAAGGGGCTTACTATATGTCGTTGCTACTGCATCTGTGTTTGATGAATATACAAACGATTTACTTTACCTGCGTGAAGGGTCCTGCTTTCCAAGGTTTGAACTTGTTATTATAAATCTTTCTAATATATTTCCGTTGTTTCACTGACATAGGAAAAATTACTCCAATTATTGTTTTGCTTGATCTACTCATTCACCTCATGTAACTGTGCTAATTCGCACACCCGTCAAACGAGTGCTTAGATTATTGAAATTGCATAGGCCATAGTTCATGATTAAACTTTTTATATTCATGAAATTTGCATAGTACATCATTGAACTATGTTATAGCCTCTCTTCATGTGGGCAACCAGACCTAGATATCGTGAGCGGGTTGATTCGACTGCTACATTGTTTCCTATAAAGGGATTTCGTGAACAACTAGAATTTGGTCGTGGTGATGAACCTTTGATAAGCTCTTCTGCAAATGTGCAGAAACTCACAGCTGCAGTGGTAAGAACAACTTTTCCTAGCCAATTATTGTTTCAATATACAAAATGATGGTCCAATACCTTATATTTAAAACATGTAATTGGTATTCTCTTGAGGAAATTACAAAAGTACATATATATATGTTTCTTGTGCATTTCTGTAACAAAGCTAATTTGTGTTATATAATGCGAAAATACATTGTCAAAACATACAAGTTGCCTTTCATCTCTGGGCGTGACTGCATTTCTTCCAAGTATTGAAAAATAGCAACTTATTAAGCTTTTGTTCCAAGATAATGCGGTAACTAGCAAAAATTTTACTAACTTATTAAGCTTTTGTTCCCCAAAACAAATTTCAGTTTTCTCTTGTATTACTTTTGGATATAATTGCTGATTATTGGGCATTATCTTTGTGTTAGATATGGGATAATTTCTTTAAAGCATGTGAGCATATTGGGACAGAGCTTCTTAAAGATGGAGCCATCCAAACTGATGACATGGATGCATGGAAAAAATCAAAGAACAAGATAGTTAACATCGGGATTCCTGCATATGCATATCTCGAGTGCTTTCTCTCCTCTATAAAGAATGGTTCTACTGGTTTTCTCATGCGTAAGTTGTTAATTGATGTGAACACCGTAAATGATTACTTGCTTTTCTGCACTACATCATCCCTTTGCATATTGTTCAGAATAAAAGTTTATGTAAGAACTTGGAACATAGTTGATGCTATATTGTGATTTTTTATTTTATTTATGTTGTGTTTTTTTTTTGTTGGGGGGGGGGGGGGGGGGGGAGGGGGAGGGAGGGAGGATTGAGGTGCTTTACATTTCAATAATCAATTTACATTGTACTTATCAAGATATTACTCCATTTGTCCCACTTTTGTGTTATGATTTATTTTTTAACAACTTTTTACCCACATTCTAAAAACGTGGGAATATTTTGTTTAATATATATATTTTTATCTTGTTATTTAGTGTGAACTCCTTGTTCACCTCTGCTTGCATTTTTCCTCTTCTACTAAGAGTTTCTTATTCTATCTATATGAACTATAGACTCCATTCCAACAAAAGAATATATTAGACAAAGTACATAGGTAAAATAGAGTTGACACAAAAACTAGAGAAGTTTGCTTCTTGGACAAATCAAGAGTAAAAGAAAGTAACTGATATGGTACAGAGGGAGTAATATTTATTGACTTCTTGGTTATGTTGGTGTTGAATGAGAGGGGATTATATGTAATTAATTTTCTCACGTCATGATAGGTAATAATGTTGAAATAACCAGTGTGAATAGACCAGAGGGAAGGCTTTTGGACTGGCTTTATGACCCCATGTGTATCATGAAGGAGCAAATCAAGAGCCTTAATTTACAAGAAACTGAAGAGTTATATTTCTATAAGCTCTGTTTGTACAGTGGTGATACAAGAAGAATGGAATCTTGGCAGAATGGTGGCTTCCCTCCTCAGGACGATATTAGAAGAGCTCAGTTGGAGGGTATAAGCAGGAGGTATACCAAATGTTTTTCTACCTGATAATCTAAAACCTTTTTATTTTATGCATCAGTACTATATATATTGTCATCAAACTAATTTATCAAATTTTAAAAAAAAGATTGTGATCGATCTACGGTCAATTCCATGACTTTGTTGCTAATGGCTATCTGTTGAGAAAAAAAAATTACCTTCTTTCTTTCATGTTAAACTTGAGCACTTTTTCAACTTTGTAATCATTATTTTTTCCAGAAATTAACTTGAAGATTTCTCTTGAAAATTTCTTCCTGTTTTCATAATCTTTCTCCCTGATTAAAGTTTGATATTATAACTAGGTTACAAGGCTTTGTTTGACAATATCAAGGCTGCCAACATCTCGGCGTAGGTTTGATGAAGTAGTAAAAGCGATAGAGCAATCAAAGAATTTGAAAGGCCTTGGAATCGCAGATAATGATATAGAAGCAGCCTATTAGGTTATGTTTCTTCTCTCTATTCTAAATATCTAGCCACAACAGTTTCTGTATTTCAGTTGTGAAAAAATGAGATGCTATATTATTGAAGAAGCCAAAGAAAGTGACTGGCACTGTTGTAGATTAGGCTATATGTTAGTAGTTAATGGTTGTTGTAATGTTCTAATTATTGTATATTGATGGGAAACAGCTGCTAGTTCTATCAATGCTCTTTGTCATATTGACTCCAGAGGCTCTTCTAGACTGAAGATATGGTTTTTGGAGGTCTCATGGGAACTGTTGTCGCTCTGTAAAATTTTGAGTTAAAAGCATAAAAGTTAAACTTAGTTTCATCTTTTTAATTCAGTTGATGTGTTCCAATATTTTACGGTTGTGGTTTCTTTATACTTTCTTGATGGAAATGTGGTTATGACGTGTGTTGGTTGCATGCTTTAATAAAGTTCATCAATTGTCATGATCCCTCTTCCCCCCTTCCACCATGTCCAGTTTCCTTGAGTCATGACTTGAGTTTGAATTGCGACTAAATTTCTAGGATCTGGTTTTGGAATGCTAGATACATTTGGAGTTGGTATCAAACAGAGCTGGCTGGAATCATATTTACAGAAAGGAGGAACCTTTAGAAACTTAGTTATATATGTTTCTTCCTTTTTGGCAAGAAAAAAGGGAGTCAAAACTCAGAATCAAATAGGACCAGGTCTTCTAGGATTATTTATCTATCAGACTTGGGTACTTTCTGATATATTTACTCTGTGCTCGTATATATAAGGTTGCCGCATCAGAGCTTCTAGGATATTACTCGATGAACTATTTCGAAAAAGAAAGGAGGTGAAAAAACAAGGAAAACTCTTGATCAAGAATCTAGTGCAACATTTGTATGAAGGAAGCTGACCACAAGTCTCTTTCTATGTTCTGATGACCAAATTTAAAGTGATGGATATGTTAATAGGTTCATCTTGCTCATACGCAAGTCTAGCCTTGGACATTTTTCCAAATATTACTAGTTTATAAAATCCATTAGCCTACATAAATGTATGCGACATGATATGTCTCCTGGGAAACTGCCTAGTTGTCTTTTTAATTCAGTCAAACGTATTCAAAGATTTCGCGTTTGTGATTGCTTTATACTTTCTTGAAGGAAATGCGGTTATGACATGCGTATTGGTTGCATGATTTAGTATAATTCATGGATTGTCATGACTTGAGTTTGAATCTTGACATTGTATTACTTGGATCTAGTTTTTGAATGCTATATATATATTTGGAGTCGGGTAGCAAACAGAGCTAGCTGGGAATCATATTTAAAGGAAGAAAAAGTTTTCTTCCTTTATGGCTGAAAATAATCAAAACTCAGAATAAAGTAGGACAAGTTCTTCTAGGAATATTTATCTACCAGACTTAAATTTATTTTTTGATCAAAACCAAAACTGTGGGGAAAACACTGGGAGCCATGGCCGATAAATTTGGACGCTCTTAAGCTTGGTTCTCATAAATAAAGCTTTGGTTGTGAGTAGTTGGGAAATGGCCAGAGAGTGTTTTCTGACTCACCCGTGACAGGGTTATTTCCACCAGACCAATTAAGTGTTGGTTGTGGCGTCAAAGCTATTGGGTTACAACTTGGCTATGTTTGGGTTTGCTCCTTATGATTCTTACTGGCGCGAGATAGGCAGGCAAGATTGTCACACGTACGAGCTTCAGAGGGGAAGACATCAATAAGAGAAGTCCACGAGTTATGGGTTGTGAAAGGAAGCAACAGAGCGGGGATTTTGTTTACTTATTTGGAGTATTTGTTTTAATTATCTGATGCAATACACCATTTCTGGGGTGGCTAGATTTGAGAGGATATGAAAAGAAAATGAAGTCCCCTGCAAAAGAACCCGACAGTTTCATTGCAGGGTGGCTGGAAGAGCATAAAAAGAAAAGGCTGGCGAAAGAAGAAGGGAGGATTTTATGGATGTGGTGCTGCCTAGCTATTCTTGAAGATGCTCAGATTCCTGGTTTTGGCAGAATCTCATTTTAGCAGGAAGTGACACCACACCACAAAGATTGGGCCACGTGTTGGAGAAGGCGCAAGCTGAGCTGGACATCCACGTTGGCAAGGATAGACACGTGGATGAATCCGACATCAAAAACCTCGCGTATCTCCAAGCCATTGTCAAGGAACTCTACCCGCCTAGCCCGATCATTGCCCTCCGTGCTGCAATGGAGGATTGCACCATCTCAGCTGGCTACAAAAGCCCGGCTGGCATGCACCTAATTGTCAACTTATGGAAAATCCATCGGGATGAGCCCAACAAGTTTAAGCCAGAGAGGTTCTTGACAAGCCGCAAGGAGGTGGATTTGAGGGGACAAAATTTCGAATTCATTCCTTCCTTTTGGGTCTGGAAGGAGAGCGTGCCCAGGTTCAACACTTGCGCTTCAATCGGTGCATCTGACTCTTGCTAGCTTGCTAGTACATTGCTATGATATAGCCAACATATCTAATGCGCAGGTGAGGTGTGGATATGACAGAGAGCTTAGGTCTGACAAATTTTAAAGCAACTCCGCTTGAAGTTTATCTTTTTCCGAGGCTGCAGTCTATGGGGCACTGAAATGTAGCTAATTCTATAGCTTGTGCTGGCAAGATTATTAAAGAATCTTATGCTAGTGTATAAACGTACGTGGGATGTAGAAATTGTTGGAACACACAAATTCAAATCTTAACTATTAACAGATGTCTCTTAATAGTTTATTTAAAATTTATGAAAACAAATAACCTCGATAAATATTGTACTCCTTCAATTTTAAATTTTAAGATTATTCAAATAAAATTTTTAAATAACTCAAAGGGTTAAAATGGTAAAATAGTGTCATTCAGATGTTTTAAACTTTTTAGTTATCAAATAATTTTTTAAATTTAGATACTATTTTATTCAAATAATCTAATTTATTAAGATGTATTAATCATTTAAATTTTAATTATTCAATTTTATCAAACACCGCACCCTATTGTAATAAATTAAAAGATTACAATTTTCATGACATTAAACTAACCCAATTTATAAATATGCAAAATGATATCCAAACGCGCACCTATTTCAAAAACCCTTGTCCCTGTCCTCCTCCATTTGTCCACTCTCTTACACAAATTCAGATTCGTTCAATCTCATGCAAACTAACTCATATATTGCCTCAAATTCGTCTCCCCGTTTCCTCTTCCCATGGACTCCAGCAAAAACCCATTTTCTCACACCTCCAATAACACCACCAGTTAAACAGCTCAAAACCTCCCATAACCCGTTGACCTTTCAAATTCATTAGAAGCCTCATTCGAAGACCAAAAACTTATCTTAGAAGAAGATATTCCGATACGCCTTCCGGTCATAGTTCGCCAGTCCGGCAGTGTTTTTCAGTACTCGTGGGACGGTACTCATTTAAAGTTAGTTTCTTTGGATGAAAGCTCTTCACTTTCTTTCTCCTTCTTCTGTTTGGATGATTTGGAAGATGGGTATAAAAGATTGTTTAGAATGTGTAGCTTGGTTATTAGGAATTTTTTCCTGCCACGCGAAACTAGTGGAAATTATTTGGAATACGTGAAGTGGAAGTTCTTGCATAGAGTTTTTAGTTCTGCTCTTCATGTTATTGCTACCCAGGTGAATTTTTAGCATTACAGTAGTAAGATTCGTTGAATGGATTTTTTATTTGTTCATTTTTTAAATTTCATGTTGAAAGTGATTTTATTGTTTGAGTTTGGGAGTTGATGTGAGTTAAGCGCTTATGTGTGAAAGAAAATTGTATCTTGGTTCACTCAGATAGGTTCCTTTTCATTTCTTTCTATTACTTTGGATGTTGCCAACTGTAATTCTTAATACAATTCGAATAAATTTAGGAATATTTGGCAGATATTGGATAGTTCATGACTTAAATCTGTTTGATGGTTATGTTTCTTTAGCAATATTGTGTATACTGATGTGGTTTTGCAGTAGTTAATCATCCATGGTATTGCCTCTGAGAGACCGTTCGTGTGTTCTGATTTAATTGCTAATAATGTCACAGGTAAAGGATATACTCCAATAATATAATTTCTTCTATATTCAGGAGTTTAAAGGACTAGTCTATACTAGTCATTGTGTTTTATATGTGTAATGTAAGGTTTGATTAATTTCATAATATTTGCCTAAGATTTCAGACAATAGTTAGCAGATCATCTCACACTGTTATTTGTTAAGACTATGTTCTGTACTCTACTTTAGTTTTTTATGACTTGAAATAGAAAATTTTTGATGTTTGGAAAATTGATCTATGTGGTCACTTAATATTTGTGGATGGGTTAATATTAGGCGATGTTCAGGGCGATTGGAATTGGGTACTCACGTTCGCTTCCATCAGCTGCTGCCCTGAATTGGGTTTTGAAGGATGGTCTCGGGCGGCTGAGCAGATGTATCTACACTGCCAGCTTAGCATCTGCTTTTGATACCAATCTTAAGGTATGACACTCCTCTCATGTGACCCACGTGATATACTATGCTCATAGTTAAACATTAACTGAATTAACACATTTGCAAGTACCAAGCACCACACTTCTTCGTGCTTGTAAAGAATTATTTTGTACCTAATATGAATTATTGACTGATGCGATTGATGATTGCAAAAGAACCGCAAAGCAAGATATTACAGAATACAAGTCATGGAATGTTATGTTTAGATTTTTAAAATTCTTAACTTGTTATTCTTTCTTTGAAGAGGGTTAGATTCTCAACCTCAGTTATGTTCAGTTTGAGCGTTGGCCTTGAGTTGCTGACTCCTGCATTTCCCCAGTACTTCCTTCTTCTTGCATCTGTGGCCAACATCGCTAAGCAAATAAGCCTTGCGTGCTACCTAGCAACTAGTGTAAGTTTGATACTACTAACTGTGTTTATTTTCAAGGAATCATCAATATACATAACAAAAAATTGCAAATGTCTAATCATCTGTAACATTATCTGTCTTTTCAAAAAGCTTTCCTGGCTCTTTTCTATAACAGTTGCTTGTTATCATGTTTCTGACAAAAAAAGAGAGTATCTTATTCTATTTCCTGGAAAATATTTTCTTGTGTTAACAGTCTGCTGTTCATCGAAGCTTTGCAATAGCAGATAACCTTGGAGAAGTTTCTGCAAAGGCACAGGTTGTATTCCTTTTCTTAATCAAGTCCCTTGTTGTGTCGTTGATGATTATTTTAATGGAAACTAACTTTTGGTTTGGGTTTCAGATTCAATCAGTGTCATTCGACAACCTTGGTCTTATGCTAGCTGCATTCTTGAATGTGTTGTTTAAAAACAGCCCAAGGTTCTTTCCAACTTTAAACTCTAGTTACTGTCATCCAAATTGTTAATGTTTCTTAGTATGGTATTCTATCTAACCTTCCACATGGCCATTGTTAGCTGACGATATGGATTTATTTATTGGTTCAAGTTAACTGATTAAGTTAGTTTTTTTCTCTTTTTCTGTATTTTATTGAAATACTTCAAATTCTTTTATACATGTCCTTGATTGAGCTATCTGCACTAAATACTATCACTAAATTCTATTGAGCTATATATTTTTGTTAATAAATACTATCACCTATCTGCACTAAATGTGAATAGAAAGTACATTATTTTAGAAGTATTTAATTGAGCTGATATGTCTGCTGATTTGATGATGAGAAAAATTACTTCTACTGTTTCTTAACTTCTTGGCAATGTGAAAGATTGCAAGCAGGTTTACCCTTCGTTATATACCCAATCTTTACAGCAGTTGACCTTTTTGGAATTTATCAAGGGCTAAAGCATGTCCACCTGCAGACGTTAACCAAGGTTGGTCTTATATTCTTGTACGGTCATATCCATAACACAAATTCTGTACTCATGGTTTATATATTCATCTGATGTGCTTCTTACACATTATGCAAGTACTTTTTGGATCCTTACGAGTTCTTTGAATATGTTGTAGCTTGCAAAACTTCATAGATATGCTATATTGGTAATCTTACAGCTTGGTCCAAATGCTAATAATGCTTGTATTAGTCACCTAATTTTCATGCTAAATGTTCAGGATAGACTTGAGATTATACTAAATACGTGGATTCAGTTGGAATATGTCCCTTCACCTGCAGAAGTGAGCAATGTTGAAGGAATTGATTTCTTGTCTAGTAAAGGTGAGGCTTTTTCCCTTGCATCTTGCTCTAGTAATCTCTTGGTGGTAGTTTTTGAGCTTTTAAAATCAGAAACAGCATTTTACTGAGATTTTAATCAGGTAGAGAACTGTGGCGCATCAGAATCGGTTGCTTAAATCCCAAGAGTCGAATACCAAAGTTGTCAATGATGACTATGCAATCATTAAATCATGAAGACTTCTACTTTACATGCATGGAGATCTCCTGCCAGGGATTGACTAGAACCAGTCGTGTAAGTATATTAAAGAAAGCTTTTGACAGTGCTGTGACATTGTTTTGAGCAAGTGCTTGTTTGAGCCCTCAACTCATTTTCTTCTCTTGTTAACGACCAGCAAGGCATTTTGCTTTGTCTAAGGGAAGGAGCAGGCACTGCAGATATCATTATGGGTTTATTGCAGGTAAAAGGATCTTTATGCTAACACTGGCCAATTTGCTTCTTTCATTTCATTTTTGTCCTTTTGAGAATATACAAGGGAGCTTCATGGAGAATTGAAGGAAACATGTTGCATTTTTTGATTATTTATAGTGCATTATGTTGATCATTAACTTTAATTATACTTTGGTTTATGCAGGCATGTTATATCCGCAAGAGGCTCCTATCTAGTGCAACCAAATGGGAAAGTATTTTAGAAGCTTGTGACAGATCGGATATGACGGTCAGGGAGTGGTTTAAACTGGTTGAAGACAGCAAGCAATCAGCACAAACGGATATCAACTTGTTGAAAGAAAAGATTGTAGGATTAGGATGGGCTGATAAGAACATCCTATTGAGCACGAAGGAGCAGACTAGATATAGTTTTGTGGATGACTGAAGATATTAGGTGCTCTCTCTTAAGTTCTGGTAAGCTTGTGAAAATCTACAATTTCAGATTAATTTTTTTTTGGTTTTCTCTGATCCAAGGAAAGTAGTAGGGAGCCGGTGGAAAGTATTGTCTCCAGAATGGTCAAAAGAAACTCAATCATAGGAAACTCAAATTGGTGGAAATGAGCATGTGTAGGTTATGCTTGCTAAGTACTCCCTCCGCTTCAATAAATTTTAGTCTGATGAATACTATAAACTATATAAAAAATATTACAAATTTATTGTTTCAAATTTTATGAATTATCTCAATTTTAAGTTTGCAAATGTAGCAAATTAACTTTCAGAAATCAATAATTTTATAATTTGGAACGAAAGAAATAATTAAGCTACATGTATTGTTGTTGTGTATACTTGTTACTAGCTCGTAAATAAGAGAAGTATATTTCAATTGTTTGCGCCGCCCCCTTGAGATCTTTTATTTCTTTTGGCTCCTGCATTGTGGTAGTACTTTTATCAATTCATTTGAAGAATTGCCATCATGATCTTAAGGAAGATGCCTCACAAAATTTTTTAAAATAAAATAAAAAAGTGTGATAATTTTGTCTAGAATTTGCAGAATCAGAGCTAAGTACCAAGATTAACCAAACACGTGCATTTTCAACATTTTTAGTTATAAAGCCACCTATCTTGTTAACAGACCACCCAAACACACGTTGAAAAGTGATACCTCAACTCAAACAGCTGCTTTTGAATTCATAAACTAGAGTGCAATAATAATTAGCTCAAATCCTATTCTTACCAGACCTGTAGACTATTTTACACATTAATATGTTGAATTTTAGGCCTAACCGGCACGCAAGTAACAAGATCTTTATAAAGAGTACGGTACCCATAACCCGTGTGATTGAATTATACCACTGCTGGCCATAGGAAGCCCCTACAATACCCGTTCTGATCGCCATAGGAAACCCCCTCTAGCAAATTCTCAACAAGGCAAACATACCAAGAATCAGCTCGCGTACAGGCTCTCTCTTGCTCATTTACAAGCCCGTTTTATGTACAATTGGCCAGTGGTAATAATTCTTGAAAATGATATAGGATCCATTTACAAGCCTTCTCTGACATAGACTTTAATGAGAGAACGAACTTGCCTCTGTGCTATACATCGAGTACTCACTCAAACTGAAGTTGGGACTCTCTTCATCCCACTTCAGAATCTCTCTTGCATATTTAAGGGATTCATCAACACTATCGGGCTCCATACCCTTTACCACTGAAACATACAACTTTCGATCAGCCAGAGATGAATAAAGCCTCTTGAACTTAACCGCAATATAATGGGAAGCCAGCTGACCCAGGGAGGGGCTACTGTTGATGCTGTTGCTGGTGCTTTTGTTGGATCGATGATGACGGCTTATGAGCGGATGGAAATCAGCAAACCATTCACACTGAGTCAAAGGACTCTGTTCTATCTTTTCCTCAAACAAATCAAATTTGTTTAGTATTAAAAGAAAGTCCATCTGATCAAATGTTGGGTGGGTAACAATGATTTCGAAAAACTTCTTGCTCAGTAAAATCTTGTTCTCTATATCCCCATTTCCATCCGTGGCAAATTGGTCATAGTCGCTCAAAGCGACACAGAAAATAACAATTCGAACATCTTCAAACATTTCCAGCCATTTGCAATTTTCCCCAAAGCCTCTTGCTTGTACTCTGATTAGTTGAAATCTGAGCACCAAAGAAATGACAAATACATAATGTTAAGAATTAGTATTCAACAACCACCTCTTTCTTGTACGCTAGTTAGTTGAAAAAATCGATGGATTTCCATCATAGAGACCCGAATGTTCTAAATGGAAACACAATTTAAAGAATAAATAAACAACAGGGTGGACATACACAATGTCAGTCATCGGATGCCTTTAGAAATGAAACCTAACGAATACCACTAACAATTCCAGACTCTCTATATATAATAATTCACAGCAACTCGAGCAAGCCAAACGCTACAGCATGATGTTTAGAGTTGAAGAATCTTTTAAGTGTAACAAAACATATCTAGGCAGTGCCGCCAGTGCGATCAGGACTCTCTAGGAAGTAATTGTTGGAACAAAACTGAACTTCCACATTTGTACTCGAAAAAGGTCATACATCCACAGAAAGTCGAAAAGAAAACTTTTAATATCGATTAACTAATAAATAAAAGGGTTAAATACACTTGTGTCCCTCGAAATATGACCTCTTTTACACTTGTGATCCTAATCTTTAAAACCTTATATAAGCATCCTCCAAGTACACTTAAGTAAACAAAAGTGACCCCAAAAACTTTTCCGGCCAAAAAACATGCCTGAATGCTGACGTAACACCGGAATATGGTCAAACATACGGTTTTACCGTATTTGACTTATTAAATTCGTATTTGACTAGATAAATTTGTAATGTTATATTTAATTCATATAATTTAATATAAACATTTCATTTCCTCTTCATTTACAAAAAATAACCACTATTTCTTCTTCACAGATCTTTCTCTGCCCTCACCCCAACCAAACCAAAATAATGGCTCAGAAGAGAGAGAAAGAGGAGATCGAGTTGAAGGTCCTTGAATCTCTATCCTTATGCTCACCCCCTATCCCCAAAGCTCCTCTAAAGCTCCTTTAGTTCTACTAGGTTTCCGGAGAGCTCAGATCTTCCAAAGTCATTAGACTTTAAATATCTGAGATTAAGCTTGGCAAAAGCACAAGAGTCATAATTATCCAATCTTAGATCTGCCGAAGGTGATAAAGAAAATAAGTTGAAGAGCAAATGGTTAAATCGGTGCTCTGGATGTAAACGAAAGGTCGGATTGAAGGGGTTTCGGTGTAGGTGTGGAGATACGTTTTGTTCGGAGCATCGGTATTCTGATAGACACCTCAACCATTGACCGTCGCAGTCGTACCTCCATCGCGCCACCACCACCACCACCACCACCACCATCATCAATACAACACTCATACACCAAAAGACCCTTCACCTTTTCGGAGATGAATCTTCTTTTCTTCTCTCTTTTTTCCTTTTCCGATTAGAGATTGCAAGCTGCAATTCTTAATGACAACGGATCTAGACTTTTGAAAGCGGAGGAAGGGTATTGTAGCCGAATCTGGGTTTGAGTTCATTGTAGAAGATTTAAAACGATTGTAAAAGATGTTTTTGGGTATGTTTGTGTTGTGAATCGGTGTTGTAAGTGGAACGTAGTGTGATTGTGAGGATAAATTTTTTCGACAGGATATTTGTTGAAGATGGATGGTGGGAAAAAGATGACTAATATTGCTTGTAGATGTTGAAGATAAACAATGGGAAGAAGATGAACAATCTGCATCATGGGGTTGGATATATGTTTTTTGTTATTTTTATACTTTTGCACTTTAATTTACGAAGAATGTTAAATCTCATTTAAAATTTTATTTTGTAGCTACACAAATATACTAGTAAGTATGTCGTCTTATTTAAAAATCTATTTTATAGTTATATATATATATATTTAAGCCTTATTATTTTTAATTTTTTGAATTTATAATTTATGAAATTTTACTCTCTTTTTAAAAGAATATTTATTTTCTAAGTTTTTAACTTTTCATTTAAACTATATTGTATATTTCAATTATAATTTTATAATCAAATTATATGAATTTAATATAACATTACAAATTTAACAAGTCAAATACGGATTTAATAAGTATTTATACTGATTTAATAAGTCAAATACGGTAAAATCGTATGTTTGACCGTATTTCAGTGCCACGTCTGCATTCAGGCGTGTTTTTTGGCCGGAAAATTTTTTGGGATCACTTTTGTTTATTCAAGTGTACTTGGAGTATGCTAATGTTAAGGTTTTAAAGATTATGGTCACAAGTGTAAAAAGGATCATACTTCGAGGGACATAAGTGTATTTAACCCTAAATAAAATATCATATCATCACAAATTTATATTCTTGTAAATCCAGATGGAAAACTAAAGCATTATCACTTCAAACTTCAAAATAAAGATAGACTAAACAATCTATTACCAAAAAAAATAAGAATATGAAAATATTTAAACTTGTCAATCAAAAGAGAAAAAGTAAAGAGTTATCACTCAGAGCCACTGGTTAGCTCTAACAATCATGGGTTCACAGATTCACTAAGCCACTGGTTAGCTCTAACAATCATGGGTTCACAGATTCACTAATTACCTAATCTCCCTCTGTTCCACAAAAATAGTCCCACTTACAACTATTAGTGCATATTCCCAAGTAGCGGCCGAATTACGTCAAATCTAGTGAATTTGTTCTCTGCGGACGTATGCAAGTTTAGCCAAATCACGTTAAATTGCTTGTTGCTCGTGTTGTCTTATTCTTTGTTTTCCATCTTATATTGTGAGTTTCTTGTGTTCTTTTATAACGTATCTTTGGGGATCCTTGTACACAATTAGATCTGGCTTCCCAATGCATTTGAAAGGGCTCTAAACCCTAAAATAATGATGAGGATAATCCAAAAATTTGAGGAACCTCTTTTGCGAACATACCATACAGATGCATACTGGCTGCAGCAATACTGCCTACCTGAGCAGAGAATCATGCTGATCAGCAGTGTCAACGCTATCGTCCGATGCAGGCAAGGGGAATGCAAAGTCCACACAAGCAAGCCCATTTGATGAAGTAACACCCTCAGCATATAGGATGTCCACGTCTGAAGGTATATAATCTATTCGCAGTATATCAACAGCCTGAGGAAAGAAAACTTAGCAACTTTAGTTGTAGATTACAATAGATCGCCATTTCTGCACATTTTCAAGGGAAATCGCCGACTGAAATTGCATAGCAGTGAGCAATTCATGCACTTAAAAAGAAAATATCTGTCTTTTAACAGCTGCACTTCGTGGTGGAGCATAATCTTACCCGCTCAAGGAAATAACTAGCAACACTAGGTAGCATTTCCAGTTCACTTTTCCTACTGTATGTGGCTTGGATGGCTGCACTTTTCCACAATTCTTCCACTACTGGTGCATATTCCCGAGTAGCAGCGGGGAAAATGGCTTCCAAATTACCTGACACCATAATTTTGAGAAGCCAATCGGAGAATGCTTTCAGCCTTGGGCAAATGGAGTAGATATTTTTATAATTGCACTCATCATCCCCTGTTGTCAACCAGAAAATATCTTCAGCACAAAATACCACATTGTATAAGACATGTCCCTGTGTCATTGTGATAATGAATCCTAATAGGATAATAACTTCTTCTATAGTCCGCTCTACTTGTTCATATGAGGTTGTATGATTTATTATTTTATTCTATTTGGATAAGAAAAATAAATCTAAAAAAGATGCCAAACAGTGGGACCATCCCACTACACTAAGCAAAAAAATAAGCCATAAAAAGCCTCCTCAAAATTATGATCAAGTTACAAAATGCCTAAAACTTTTGAACTAAGAGGAGAGGCTCAACACAGGCTCCAGGTAGGCACACAAGGAAGTGTCAGAATCAGGCTTATGCTAAGACTCCACTCAGAAAAAATGGAGTGAAAAATAGTGAATAAATTCAGTGCATGATTTAATTTCTAAAAGATGTAAGAAGACTTGCAATACTCACATTTTTTAACATTTTCTCTACAAATCTCAGAAGTACAACTGAAAACTGTATTCATATAGGTAAAACAGCATAAGTAATAAGCTAAAAGAAAACAACAAAATAAAGTCCTACCTGTTTGGCTGTGATTATCAGAAGACTTTTTTCCCCTCATTTCATTCAAATTTTCATCTTCAAAACGCTCACGACCCTCAAGGAGTATACCAAGATAACCATAGACATTGGTCTGGATCAGTAATTTGATATTTTCACGTTCCTCCTCCGCAAAAGGAATGTCTTTATACAAGATTTTGGCCTAATAAAACAAAATTAATTTAAAAAGCAAATCTATATCTTCAGGCATCTCCATAAGTAGCATACTAGATAATCCATCTCAAACAAGATAATCTTTCGGTGCATGATTGATACCATCATAGCTCTATCAACATAAACTGGCATGGAATACAATTTTAAACATTTTTACTACACAGGTACACCACATGCAAGACATGGATCTGCATCAAACTTTTAAATCTATAAAGTTTAACCTAATTATCTTTCCCAAAGAGACTGTTTGACCAAGTATGAGAATATTCCATTTAAAAATTAGTTTGATGGCAAGTCCATTTACCATGTAACTGATTGGAAATAACTAGGTTACAAGTGCTTATCGCCTTATCCAAAAGAAAGGAAGGGGGTGGGTCATGGAATCATGCATCACCATCAGAAGAAACCACACTTACCACTAGAATTAATCACGTAACCAAAGGAAATTGCTTCAAGCACAGAGACAAAGTTAAACTGTGCCACGGGGGTTTTGAGGGGGAAGCTAAAACTGCCCTAACCAATGCAGCAAGATTCTGTATCACTAAGAATAATCACATATTTTATTGCTTATAAACTGAGATAAAACTACTCCGTATTTAGAAAGTCAAATAGGAACAAAGTGGCAATTCCCAAACGAATAAATAAATGGTCTCCAAACAAAACATACCAAAAATCAAGCTAGATTAAAGCAGGAAACTACACCACTCACAAAAATGAGAAAGAGCAAGCAAAATAATATGGTCAGTACATAAACATGTACAAGGACTAGAAACACACAACAAAATGAGTTAGGCTGTTTAATTAGTCGAATTTACCTGCAGAAATAGATGTTTGAGGATGACTCCGTTCAACTGAATGGAAAATTACCTGTTTAAATATGGTACTGGTCCCAGATCCACTATATCCAATTAAGAGGAGCTTCTGCAGTGTTCTCTGCTCAAGGTAGTCGGGCACTGTTTGACTTATTACATTACTCACTTGTTCTCCAGAAGTGTAAATGGATTTAGAAGGAACCGGGAGTGATAATACAGCACATACAAGCTTAGTTCCTGCCTGGAAAAATAAAATAAATTTAACTTCGACTAAAATAAAAGTTTAGAATAGTAGTGAACAAGAAGAACATCAAAACTTCAATGTATATAACACACCTTTCCCCAGATATACCCTTTTGTATTCTTCTGTCCCTCTTCCTGGTATGAACCATCCTCATTCACCCAAAAGTGTGGGTTGCCAGCGCATTGGACTCCTGCGAGCTGCAACATTCAGAGCAGAATAATACTTAGTAGCATAATATAATACGATTTAATATGAAATAAGTTTTTATGGTTAGTACTGTAAACCTGTAACATCCGCAGCTCTACTTTTGTTATCTCACGACCATTAATAAATACTTTTGTGTTTCCATTGCTAGCATCCGCCTTAATGGGTCCCCCGACATTCAAATGAGGACTAATAATTTTTGAAGGCTTCTCTCCTTCCTGTTAAAATTAGCATAACAATCAAGTTCCATGATGAAGAAGACGAATTGAGTAGTAATACCAGAGATAATATTTTTACCTTTCCCCAAAGACCAGATACTTTATCATACCAATAGCTTCCAGGTTTAAGCTTCTTTGGTGGATTTGGGGAGCTCTGCAGTATAACCAGCTCTTCATGACAAAGAGGCTTTCCATTCACACAAACATACTCTGGCGGCAATTGATTCACTGCACAGAATTTCTCTGACTTCATTACCTGTCGAACCTCCAAGTCATTAAGCAGTTTCTTGAGCATTCGAGAGCATTTACCCAAGTTCCCTCTCTTTGACTCCTCAATAGGCCATCCAATGCAGGTAACACACTTTCTACCTTCAGGCATAGACCCCATTGCTCTCAGTACACAGTTGCTACAATATTTTGCATCACAAACAATGCAGACCTCCTTCTCAGTGAACCTGTATCCTTTAAAGCATCGGTAACAGGCCCCTTTCCTGACCTTGACCTTGGGTTCTCTCTTTATTCGAACAATCTCAGGCTCATCACAACTAAATTCCTCAGATATATCTCCTTCCTCTAATTCAACATCACAGAAAGTAACAACTGGGGTTCGTCTTTCATTGCAAGCGGCTTCAGTTTTGCAATTCCCATTCGGAAGAGAAGAAACACGAGAAGATGGGTACTCCGAGCTCAATGCTGATTCGGCCGAGGCCCAATCCAGCTGATTTAAATCATTATAATCCACACTCTCCTTGCAACAATTTGAAATCCTATATGCCAGCGAGCCCCCAGAAACCTCTCTTGACTTGTCAAAGCTATCCGAAAATCCCAATGTTCCCGAGCTTCCAACCCCACCTAATAATTCAACCGAGTGATCATGACTAATGGAAGGAGACTCCAGCTCAGTCAAATTATTTATCACATGAGAAAACTCACTGAACCCGTATCGCGGCAACTCTGAAGTACTTAATTCACCAGAGATGGTACAACCACTATTACTTACAAATCTCTCTCCGAATGCAACCACGTGATTTGGAGAACTAGTTGTTTCAGCACCTAAAGCTAGTTCTTTGGAAACAGAATCATCATCACTTCCACGCTCAAAGGAAATCACGGATGTAGGAGAAATGGTAGATTCTGAACTTAATTTAAGCTCTTTGGAAAACTTTGCAACAATATCAGATGCTGATATTGGTTGGACAACCGGCAACAGCAATTTATCAGAAAAAGACACTTGAGTAACCACTGCGGCCACCGGAATCCTATCAACATTGATAGGAACTGCTTGGGGAAGAACATGAGCTATGGGTGGGCCATGGTATTCCAAGGCAAACGAGTACGGGACTCCATCATCAACAACACTCGCCCCTCCCGGCGGCATTTTCTTATACACTATACAAACCCTGTCCAAGTTCTAAGTATCCTCCTCTACATCTGTATGTTTGTATGTATGTATGTATGTAGATAAACAGTAAATAAATAACATGGATTGTTCCAGGAGGAAGTAAATTACGATGTGAGAAACCCTAGCCCTAATTTGTAGCAACAGTAAACAAACAGAGTAAAGCAGATGTTTAAGAGTAAGAAAGGAAGTGAAGGTGTTTACCAGATTGAGGAAAGCGGGAAAGTGCAGAGTGGAAATCCAAGGCAGAGTAGGTGAGGCCTGCAGCGTTTGGGGACGGGACATAGGAAAATTTGCTGGGAAAAGTTGGTTGGAGAATGGGCAAGGTAAACGAAAAGCACCACTAGTGGTGTATGTGAATACAGACACTGTTTTGGTTTTGGAGCGGCATCTTTCTCTTTTAACTTTTTCTATCTGATTATATTAATCTTTGTTCCTTGCGTGTGAGATATATATATATATATATATATATATATATATGTTTTTTTTTGACGCATACCCCCTACTTTTACTTTGCTCACCGTTAAGAACAGGATTGAACCTAGGACCCTCCTTAATTGAACTTTCACCCTGTATGGAAGTTTTTATTGAGAAAAAAAATACTCCATACAACTCGAGGCTTTACTTAACGGGAAATCGAGATATTTTGGTTTGGACCAACGAACGTTTTTTTCTCTCATAAAAAATATTCAAAGAATCTCATCGACTTTTATTTTTTTCAAACTTTTTTTTTGTTTTTTCTCTTGTTAAAAACTTAAAGACGGTGTTTAACTCGATTTAAATAATATATTTTGTGAAGGTATGATGGAAAAAAATAATATGAAGTTTAATATATTTGATTGCGCAGAGTTAGAGTTAGAGTCATGTTAGTTGGGACAAACTTTTTTTTAGCTCAATTATATATGTTATTTTAGTTTAGAGTTTTAATATTTTTAAAAATATACTTCTAATAATTGGGTGTATTAGAGTTTTGAATTATGAGAGATCTCTTGGCCATATAATGTTATTTCCTCCCAATTTTATTTATTTTAGGTTAGTCACCTACATCTCATGTTTTTGTATTTAGTTTTCTTCTTTATTGACTATGTTTGTTTGTAAGAATAACAATTGAAATTAGACTAATTTTAAGTGACTTATTTGTTTTAAAAATTGGACTATTAGTCTGAGGATAACGAAATGACTTGAAATAGGGAACTATTTAATATCATGTACAATCAGCTATTATAATTCATATCATTAGGGATTAAATGTAAAATTCCGAATTTTATGAAATAAAAGTATTTAATTTTCTTATAATTAGTATTCTATTCAGTAAATGGTTAAATTGATAAAAGGTTAAAGTTAAGGGTGATATGTGCAAATTTTATAAAGTAAGCAAGTTGTCATAAAATATTCGTTTTGTCGGAGAATATTCGTTTTGTTAGAGAATATTCTTTCTGTCGGAGAATATTATATTCGGTAAAGTACGACGGGGGCCCCAAAATAACCAATAATTGTGGATCCCACAACGGAATTAATGTACGATATAGAAAGCGACAGAAGTAATTTTTTTATAAAAATAACGGTAAAACTATTAACGTGAAATTGTTAAAATATCCGGTGATAAAAATACAGTAATAGGCGTTGTTGCACAGTAGCTCACGGTATTGCACAGTATTTCGAATTATTAGTTCTTACATAAGAAGTCACTCATTCAATAATTGTTACAGTAATTACTGTTCAATATCTTATATCATTGACTCAATAATTGCTACATTGATAATTGCATAATATTTTATATTATTGATTCAATAATTACTACGTTGATATTTTGTATTATTGATTCAATAATTGTCACTGCACAGTATTTACATTATTAAATCAATAATTCATATTATTTGAATAATATTATTGTATATCATTATTGAAAATGTCTAGAAAGTTCTCTCGAGGAAAAGGGTTAGGTTATATAATTTCGCGCAAATGAGGAAGAATCTTTATCGAAAAGCCCCCTCTTTCCTGAGAACGATCTGGTTGTCAATATTATAATTTTATAATATTAATTATGAATAACAATTGATGAATAAAATAAAAATTATTGATAAATATGATAAGTAAATATTTGTCTAATTTTGATATAAATGGAGGAATTTTTAGCATGAGACATTTGTTGAAAATTGATATTTTATCTTCTCCGATAAAATAATTCATTCACATATATTATTATAATATTACATTATAATGTGATAATATAATAGTATAATTTTATAACTTTAAGTGATAATATTGTTATAATAAATTTATGGCATAAAAATAAAATGAGGTGGAAGAGAAAAAAATGGAATTGAAATTCGTTTAATAATTATAAATATTTTAATATATATATATATATATATATATATATATATATATATATATATATATATATATATATTATATAAACATGTGTTGGAAATTCTTTTTTAAAGGTGGTGTGCTTTCAAAAGTGGTGAGCTTGAAAAAAATTATCCGTTGGTATATTTTGTCAATAATGGTATGCCATACTTTTCCTATAAATAAGGTGCTTAGTTAGAAATAAAAATCACACCAGAATCAAAAAATTCTTTCTCTATAATATTGAGCGTATTTCTTGTGAGTATAAGGATATTTTGAGGGTGGATAACAGTGCAAGATTTTCTCAACATAATATTCGATATTCCAGTCAGATCTAGTATTCTACTAAGGTAAAAGATATTATTTTTCTCATAAAGGATGTTGTTTTCATTCAATATTCGTAAATAATATTATTTTATTTCATACTCTATAGTATGTAAGTAATAATATTTCATTTCAGATTCCTAAATTTAAACTGACTATGGTAAGTATTGCTTCTATAATTTCTGAAATGATTAGAAATTCATTGAGTTTTGCGTTTCATCTAATATCATTTCACCGAAATATTGGTCTGAACTTTATTATGAAAATTTTACCTTTTCATGCTGGGATACTATTCATTCGAGTATTATTCACGAATTACTATTCATGAGTTACTATTCACTGGGTGCTATTCACGACAAAAATTATTTATTTTTTGTCTAAATTATATTGGATTTATGAATCTTATTCTTGAAATTGGATCCATATTTTTATCTTTATGTTGATAATTTAGATATTCTTGAATTCTGGATAAATTGAATTATAAATCTTTAATATTTGTCCTTGATCTTACTGGATTTATTCTTTATATCATTGCCATTATCCTCAGTCTAAAATTATGTTGAAAGATATTTTTGGCCCGTAGTGCAAAGATGAACTGTTGATTGATGAATATTTTTGGGCCAGTGCAAAGATGAATTGTTGATGAATGAATATCTTTGGCCCGTACTGCAAAGATAAACTGTTGATTAATGAATATCTTTGGCTCGTAGTGCAAATATGAATTGACTAACATGATTATGACTAAAGGCTGTAGACTAGTATAATCATAATTATTGATGTTACAAATGAATATCTTTGGCATGAGTGCAAAGATAAATCTATTAGCATGATTATGTAAAAGAACTGTGATGTGGTATAACCATGATCTTTAGTGTTTCAAGTAAAGACAGGTGATGAAAATTATCTTCGTTCTGAGTGCGAAGAGGAATTTATCAACATAATTATGATCATGAACTATTTATATGATTGTGGGCAGGAACTGTTGATTTATGTTACAGGAATTAAATATTGTTGGTGGACTTTTAACATGGAGAAGATAGTAGACATTATGTTCTACTTGACTCTTCTAATGGATTGCTTGTTCCGCTGCAGTTGTTGATCTACAACTTGCTGTCTATTGTATTTTATCAGATTTTTTCCTGTTGAGGGCTAAGGTTCTAAAGATCTGATTCATTTACTGATGAATGCTATTGATAATTTAATTATCTTTAGTCATAATATTCTTTATTGGGCTATTTGTGGTCACTCTTTTGCTTCATAATTCTTTTCAGGCAATAAGAGTGTAGCTGGGTCGAGCGAAAATAACAGGAAAATAGAACGATGGTCTATAACTGTTGAAGTTTCTCATAAAACAGTATGAAAATAATTATATTGAGAACTTTAAATGTGTTTGTCGTATTTTATACGTCATTTAACAGTTGATTTTGGTGACCCGACTTAGGTGAGGTGAACCCGACTTTGCTAGGATGTGTTGCCACTATCATACAAGATGTCTAACCACATACAACTTCATGTTATTATAAGACATGATTGTGCATATCCACTTGTTGATTATATCTATGAGCACTACCTATATAATCTTGGAGTATGGTTGGAATATAATCCTCAGTTTGAGAAAATTGAGATAATTATATGTCAAGAGAATACCCACCATTGGAATGAACAGGATAATAATATTCTCATTCTTCTTTGGGGTCTATTGGGTCAACCAAGGTTAATTCTCAAGTCCTATGATATATATTATAACTTAGAAGCATGGCCTCCCGTGTATGAAGGTTTCCTTGAGCAATTTTCAAATATTTTAATTCCTAAAACAATTATTGACTGTACTTTTATGTAACGTATCATAGATAAGAAGTGTGAGTATTGTTATTCACAGTTTATGTGTGGTCGTATTATGCACGACAAAGTAATAGTTGAAATATGAAGATTTGTATTTAGATTCTGTACCATGTATTTTTAGCGACTCAGAATAGGTGGTGTGAACCTATTTTGGGGCGTCACATTAAAAATTTATGAATTTTTACTTTGTCTTAAAATAAAAATATCCAGCGTATTTTATTTTATTCATTTACACAGACACCATTGAGGATGTGATCTCTTTGTTATTACTGATAAGGGTATAATAGTACAAACGTTACATTGTTATCCAATTTTTAAAATAATACTCTCTCCGTTCCTAAAAGATTGTTGTTTTAGAAGAAAAAATTTATTCCAAAATGTTTGTCGTTTACAATTTCCTAAAAGAATAAATTATTTACTTTCCTATATTACTCATATCTTCTCTCATTGTCCCAATAAATTCTCTCCCTTGTATTAATAGTTTTCAATTTTTCATAAAGAGGTAGTGATGAAATTTCAAACAAATTTTACTAGTATTAAATGGCTTTCTTAATCCATGTGCCAAAACCTTAAACGACAATCTTTTAGGAACGAAAGGAGTACTAGACAAAATAAACATAACAAATTATTTTAAATTATCCCATGAATAATTTCAATTATGTGAGTAAAACCATTTAATTAATACTAAGATTAGTAAATTTGAGACTATAATATATAAAAATATAATTCCAAAATTATAATCCTCACAAACAAATAAATATGAAATTAAATTTACCCTTTGATCCTCTGGGTCCAAGTTTTGGTATCTGCACTTGGGTTGGTTGGCACGGCAGGGGCCAGAGAATATTTTGAATTTGATTCGACATGGCATCTTGTGCTTACCTTACCTTCGTCTCTACGTTTTCCTTTTTATGAACAAGAATATGTTAGACAGGAGTACCAAATTTTCTTCAGATCCTATAAATAAATAGTCCATGTACTTGCTTACGTACGTACCCCAAGTGGTATTTCCTTACTGCCTGAATGCAGTTGAACTTAACCTTGACTTTAAATTTAAACGGGATTAAAATTAACACTCGCTCACTCACATACCACTGACCCAAATACCACAACTTTTGAACATGACTGCAGACTACAACTCCTTTTTTTTATGTCCTAAACAAGTCTCAAGTTTTGCACGAGTATTTGACTAGTTACCAAATATTTGCAGCAGATTGTCCAAAATTTCATTCATAATCATAACATTTTTTTAATCTGGATTTTATGGGAGTGTCAAAAATCAAAAAACAGGTTCACCTACTAAAAAGTAGCAGCAGTTATATATGGATGATAAATCATTTGACAAAAAAAAAAAAAAAACCAACACAAAGAAACAGGGGGGGTGGGGGTTCATATACAGAATTGTTGTATTACATGTATATCAGTCAATTCATATTACCCCCTACGTCTTAACAAATAAATAAAGCTGATAGTTTGTTCTATGACTCTCCTGTTTTATTCCCATCTTCATCATTCATTTTATCACATTTAAATTTATAGGGTGCTGACTGTAGACTGGCCTACCAATTATCAAGCTTCATGGACCTTTTTTAGGTCCCCTCATCTTCATTGTCCAAACTTAAGTCGCCATCATTAACCTACCAGGCTACCAGTACCAGACATATATATATCTTGATCATTTTTGTCATAGCTTGATCACCTTGATCAACCTGAAAATACACAAGTTGTTGCTTGCAAGTTTAATACTCCCTCTTAACTAGATAGTATTAATTTTAGGTGCATAAATTTCTATTCCCACGGATTGTGATGATCAGTAGGCGGACAAATTATGGTATTAAAAAAAAAAAAAGTTGGTGGATGAATATATAAACTCTATAGGTCACAGCAATTCCACCCGACATAGATTCTAAACTAGCTAATGACACCTAATTAATTATTCCATGATTTCAATCAACTTGTCTCTCTCCCCGGCCCCCATCAGCATGTTGCATTGCTGAGCTCATGAGATTATCTAAAGTCAAAATCAAAACACTAGAATGTAGAAGAAAGCTAATTAATGATTCTATGGTATTCAATCAATCAATTTGAGTAGACTTTGTCGTATGGGAATTTAAGCTGTTGATAATCCTTAATTTGCCTAGAGTTTTTGTAGTATAAAACAAAATTAAGAACCTCGTGCGTTTAGGGCACATGCTAAGCACACGGTTCAAGAGAATATTCTCTTGAACTGTGTGTATATTTCATTGATTTCTGCATTTGTACCAAGTTCAAGGGGATATGTACATAATTTAAAAGAATATTCTCTTGAACTGTGTACTCAGCATGCGCCCTAAAAACACATGTTAAGAAATTCCAATGAAGAAGCATCTTATATATGACCACAGTCGTCAGTCAAGCTGCTATGATGATTTTCGTTTGGGTGCCATTTTATTTTCTAGTAAATCACAAATTTTTCAAGAGCTAGCTAGCGCCTAGCATACAAGCTGTAACCTGTGTCATTTATTTTCACGTACGCGGTTTATGTATATTCAATTGATCAACATGACATGATAGTACGTAGGTCATTATTTGAAGACAGTACAAGGTTGACAAACAATGCTGCTAAGTAGTAGTAGTCAACAATCAACATTGATCCCTTGGAAAACATTAAATTCATCATGATCACCGGCAAACAGAGCAAAAAATTGTTCCGATCCTCTATAATTACAATACAATATTGTACGTAACCATGGTCCATAATTCACATCAATATAATCCATTTGTATTTTAGTTAAATGTTCTCTCTCTTAATTACCCTTACTAATTACTGCTTCATCCTTTGGCTCCTTTTGCTGCCATGTGAGCTGAAGCTTTGAACCGACGGAATTGCTTGGGGTGTCTTCAAACATTCTGCCTGATGATGAGTTTGCATCGGGGCCATATTTCCCGAAACCCTCCATATCTTCACCGACTTATCCAAACTCCCGCTGTAAACAATCCACCGCCTATCGCTGCCGGCGGTTACTTCCTCCCTATCATCTTCCACCGCCAAGCATTTCACCGGCCCACTGTGACCACTCAACACAGATAAACACGTATGATCGCCATTCTCCCTCCTCCACACGCATATATTCGTATCAGCCGATCCACTGAATACCAAATTCCCAGCTGCAGCTAAGCACAAAACCGCAAGCTTATGCCCCCTTAACAATCCCCCATGAGACAAGAGCTTCGCCCGTTCCCAATAATTAACAATCCCATCGGAGGAGCCGCAGTAAAGGATTGAAGACGAAGGGTCCACCGCCAATGCCGTGACGGCGCACTCTTGTTTCAACAATGTCTGTGAAAAGAAATGCTTGATTCCTTTTCCCTGTAACTCCCGCCGCCATACTTTGACGGTTCCGTCTGCCGAGCCTGTAAATACTAGCCCATCAAATCCGGCAACGACGGAATTAACGGCGTCGTCATGGGCAGTTACAGATTCCAAGCACTTTGAATTTGCGACTCTCCAAACTTTGATTGTTTTGTCCCAAGAAGCAGAGTATAGAAGTGTTTGGTCTTCGTTCAAGCTGAGGCACGAAATGGCATCAAAATGCTTCAGCCATACGGCATTTCGGTTTCGCCTTGTTTCCACATAGCTGCTGGGATTCATGGAGCTTTTGAAAACGGCTGTAAATGTGGGCAAAGATCCAACACGCTTGTGAATGCTGGGATTCTTCGCAGAGACCTTCCACAGGCGGATTTTGCCATCTTGGTGACCCGTGAAGATTTTTTCTCCCGCAATGATAATTGCTTTGACCAATCCACTGTTTGATTTGAATCCGGAGAATTCCTTCTGATTCTTCCAGACCCGGATGTTCTTGCTGTCGGATCCTGTGTATAGTAAGTCTCCGATTGCGGCCAATGAATATATGTGGCCTTCTTCGCGAACAAGGGAGCCCATTAGGCCTGTGTAGGAATAGTTGTCTTGTTGATTGGGAGCTGCAACATGGGAGGACCATGGAGATTTTGCTAATGGAGATGCATAGGATGATTGGTCCCAGGAGGGTGATAGAGGCGATTGGTCGAAGAAATCAGGACCATTATTATTAGCAGGGCTAGCGTCAGGAGTGTTGCCGATGCTGAAGGAACATCCTACTTCTTCATTTGAATCGCAATACCCATTGCCACCACTACCTTGTCCCTTTGAATTCTGATCTGTTTGTGCCACTGTTTTGCCTTTTCTCGAGTTTTTCATCCTTCTCCTTGTTTCAAAATCAAATGAATGACATGTACAGGTAGGTTATCAAGAATCAGAATTAAAATTCAAAAAAATAAATAAGAAGAATATGATGGTATTTGAGGAGGATTGAGTCCTATATATATATATATATATATATGTTAAGAGATCGTATTCCAAGAAAATAAATAGAAAGGTGGATAAAAAGAATCAAAAGGTTGGAGAAGATGATGTATGTGTATATATGAGTATAAATAGGAGAGAGAGAAGCTAAGGTGGGTTGTATATCTCGATGAATAAATGAATGGGGGAGACTTCTGATTAAGAGGAATAATTCATAATTTATTTACTACGTAAGTACTCATGAAGGATGACTAGAAAGAGCTCATGTGGTTTATTAAACAAGGCATAAAGAAAACAGGTATAATTGTGTTAGTTACTTACTAAATATATCGGCGGTAGTTATTTAAGCTGAATTTATATTTAATAAACAAATTATAGTGGTGATACAAGTTTATAGGAACCTTAAAAAATACTACATGTGTTTTGCGGGGTTTCATGATTTTAGGCGATGGGTTCTTGATTCCAGATGTCGTTTTATGGGAACCTTAAATTAATTTATGTTATGATTTAATTGCGTAACCAATTAAGACAAGTTTTATGTCCTGTAAAATGTACCGATAAACTTAAAGACGACTTATTTGAACAATTGTGTTTATAATCATAATAAAATTTGTGTAATTTTAAATTATAATTAATTTAATATGTTATTTTAATCCACTTATTAGTAGATTGAAAAAAATGTGTACCTCTTTTAGGATAACATCAATGTCGACGATCTTTTTTATTTTTGTATTTATTCCATTTCATGTTCTAATGACTATGATTTTGCTAGTAAAATCATTTGTTCCTAAATATAGTTGATTCATGATCATATTGAACATGTAAAACTTTTATGTATATCTTAGTGTTTCGGTAGTTCTATTCATTGGCGGAGCCAGAGATTTTAAGCCGGAGGTGTCGGCGCGACGACCTGCAATGGCGATCGGCGGCAACAACGTCGGCTCTCTTCTCTCCTCTCCTCTCCTCTTCTGTTTCTACCAGACCCTCCAATATACAAACCTCCTCTGTTATTTACTTCGTTTCATAAATAGAAAAATATTGAAAAGATCAAACACGTACATTACTCTTTTTAAAAAGAGTATAAAAATAATTATTTTTATAGTGATGAGTATAAATTATCATCATATTTTAATATAGTGTGGTTAATGTTAACCTAACAACTTATTCACTTGAGATAGATATAGAACAAAAATGTATATTTAATATTGATAAATTTTATAAATAAAGTTCTTTTTATGAAACGAAGTAATTATTATTTTTAAATAACAGAAATACTCCTTTCGTTTCAAAAAAAAAATACTACCTTCGTCCCACAATAAGTGCTTTTTTAGGCTTAACATTTTTTTTCAAAATAAGTGATGTGTTAGAATTTCAATACAATTTTTATAATATTTTTTCATATGTGCCCTTATGCAACCAATTGTATTTATTGGGAAGTTAAAAGGTTGAAGAAAGAGAAAGAGAGACCAAAAGACAATAAAAAAAGTCTCAAACAAAACAAAGAAAGTATATTAAGGGTATTTTTGTCATTTTAGCTTGTATATTTGTATGTGTGATTTAAGCTAAAAAAACACTTATTATGGGACGGAGGTAGTAAATCCTATCACTTAGTTATATTCATATATATAATGTCATTATTAATGAATGAACACCTTATTATTTTAAAAAGTGTACATATATAAAATGCAAAGTAGTTAGTGTTTGCAAAATTTATAAATGGGACTCTCTCTTTTTTTTCTCTTGCAAAATAGATAGATTATATAATAAAGTTTGTTAGACGACCTGCCTCCAAAAGTGTCAAAAAGATGCAAAAAAATTTAGGTAAATTAGTACTTTTTTTTAAAAAAAATTAGAGATTCATTTCTTTGACCATTTTAAAATTACAAACGGATAAAAATTTATTAATATGTCAGTATTTATATTATGTGTAGGCTACTTAATTATAAAGTTATATATATTTTTTAATTTCTTTTTCTTTTTCCTCTTTTTTCTTCTTCCCAGCGCACGCAGAGCTCTCCGGACCCCGCCATTGCCGGATTTCAGACTGGATCCATCCACATACCTACTACATACTAATTTTCTGATGGCCGGGGGGTATATGGACCCCCCCTCCCTCCGCCTCTGGTCCTATTTACAATGAGTTTAAGTTAAATTAAAATTAAACTAATACAAAATATTAAGTAATGTTACATACACAAATTATTCTACAAATATTTTATAAATTGCTGATGTGAAATACTCCATCTCAGTTTTTTATGTGGTCGAAGACTACATTTAAGCAATTTATTGATCAATATGTTGAGGTGAAGTATGTCAAATCAGCAATTTATAAAATATTTATAGAATAATTTGTGTTTGTAGCATTACTCTTATTCAAATACTAAAGGTCAACAAATGTAATATCTACATACACTTCATAAGATACGACCCAACTATTGTCGTCTGACTTGAACAAATTTAAAAAAAGTCATGTTTTCCTTCAGTATCTTCAACGGTTGCCCCAAATTACTGCTCTTCTATTCGAGTTTCAACACATCAATTGCCATGAATGTGATCGAGGTGGTCATAGGGGAGATTACAAACAGTATCTCATATATCACAACAAATAGACGTCCCTCTTTTTGATTTCTTGATTCATGTCATATATCTAGGCTTAAATCTTGAAAAATGCAAGTGAAAATCAATTAAAACAATAGAAGGAGAGTTTTGTTAAGACGTGTATATTTGATTTGATGATGAGATAATGTATATTTATAACCAGTGAATTTTGTAAAATTCTTAAAATAAAATTAATGTAAAAGGACTTAGATTATTGTTAGGTTGATCTATTTCGTTGAATAAATTGAATGTATAAACTATACAAAATTAAACCATCGTAAAGCTTATTAGATGATCGTAGAATATTTAAGTCAAGTTTCTTGAGTTTACTCTGAGATTGTAAACTCTGCTAAGAGATCGTAAAGTAAATTGAAGATCGCAGAATCTGCTAAGAGATCGTAAAGTAAATTAAAGACCGTAGAGTCTGATAGAGATCGTAAAGCAAATGCAAGATCGCAGAGTTTATCGAAGATCGTAGAGTTTACGAATCGTAGAGTTCACCAATCGTAGAGTAAGTCAAGACAGATACTCTATGACCACCATGAAACTCTACAATTAAGAAAATCGTAGAATATATCAGCTCTGACAATAGACTGACAATGCCTAGTATATCTTAAGTTTAAAAGGAAGATCAGATCGAGTTGTGTCTAACAACTAGTTTGGTGAAGTGACAACATCCACGTGAATGTCACTGTAGCAGTCTGATGTGACATATTATAGTCAAAAGCAAACTCACATATCCTCTCTAAAAGTCAACAATCCGATATTTTTTAGGATCGAAACATTAAATGAGCAACGATAACTTTTCAACGAAAAAAAGGCACACAAATTCAATCCACCATTAACAACAATCACGATCATGATTTGAATTGTTGCCCAACTCTCAAGAACTCTACTCTACGATATAAAATATTTTGTTTTGTTGCTTAGTCTTTCTTCATTAGACTTAAAACCACATAACAGCACCTTCAAATCACCCATTCTCTTTGTGATTGTTCAAGTCTTAGTGACCTTTTTAACCAAGTCTAAATGACTTGAAAGGTTCTGTGTGAATCAGTCTTAGTGACTTTTACCAAGTATTAGTGACTTAAAGAAATCTAAGCGATTAATCTATTGTAACTATTTTTAGTGAATAGATATTTATGATGACCCACATCCTTAGTGGATTATACATAGTCAAAGAGTAAAAGAGTGGACTAAGAGGTCTTTGTGCTCCAAACTACTTAAAATTTTATGTGTCTTCTTTACTTTCATCACTTATATTTCTGCAAAATCTTTTATATTTAATTGTGACTTAATTCCACTAGTGTATTAAATTCAGAATTGTGATTCTTTCAAATCTTTGAAGAGAATTTTCAAATAATTTGGTAATACTTTTTTAAAAGAATTTTTTTTAAAGGATGTATTTACACTGTCTTAGTGCCTGAGACACACCAAGTTTATATTTTCATGTTAAAGTAAAAGAAAATAAGATCACCTATTAAGGGTACGAGAGAGTTTAATAAATAAAAGAAAATAAGATTGCGTGTTAAAGTTTGACAATTGCATGTTTACTTTTGAATCGGTTGATGTGAAGTTGTGAGTAAAAGAAGCACAAGTTGGACAGTGCGCAGTGGAATGCATAATAGTTTTATTATTTTAATAATACGATTCAAATTGAGATTTTTCAGTACAAAAGTTCTTGTTTTTGAATTGCATATAGATATTTCCTTGATCAATATACATTATATTTTAATAATAAATGAATACTAAAATTTTGAATTGAGCTTTGAGCAATTTAGGAATACAAAAATTTATGATCGGGAAGATAGGAATTTTTTTTTTTGAACTATCGAGTCACCAAATTGAGTTGACTCAAGATTAATTAAAATGACTCGGTACTTGTCTTGTTATGTTTTGATATTGATATGTGATTTTATTTTTCATAATTAAAGGAGAAAATTCGATTTGACGCGTCTTGCTATAATAGTATCTTGTTATATGGAGTAGTACTCCTATCTAGTTCTATACTACATTTAGTACCTCCTAAAAGAATTTATCTGCATTTTTAAGTCTATATATTAAAAAAAAATATTAAACTTGACATGATTTATGAAACTTTTTTAAAATAAATTATTTACTTAATAATACTTTTATATAATTTCTATTAATTATTATTGCACTCACTAAAATTAAAAAAAAAATTATGTCACTTCCGAATTTAGAATTTTAATAAATATGGACTTTAAAAAGGTTAGTAGCTTTTATCTTTCACATCCGTTGTGGATATTCCCCAAACATTACCTTACTGATGATAAAGCCAGATAAATATTTGTTGGAATAGAAGCTTTGTTTTTCTAATATTTTACAACTTAGCTTAAATTTGCACTTGCTCCATTTTTCTAGTTTTAACGTAAGTTTAAATATGTCTAATTTTACCAAGAGTGTTGGCCGATGGATAGATTTATGAGCTACCATTAACTTTAATAATCTTAATTGAGTCTGAGTCTAACAATACATTATTTAAATTATATTTTAAAAAAATAATAAGAGTACTCAAATTTGAATTTGAATCATTTTTTATTGTATTCGAATTCGACTCGACTTGACTCATGTTTAGTGAAACTATTTATGAGTATTTAAAACATACACAAATCAAAATTAAATCATTTATATTATGATAATATAGAAAAAATAAAAGACTAAATTTTTGAAAACATACATGATGACTTTTGCAGTTCTCAATATGAGAGGGGGGAGTATATCATATTGTGAATTGATTCTCTATTTTTTGAATAATTCAAATTTGAACTTTTTAAACAAGATAGACATGTATGAGAAACATAAAAACCTCTCACACACTTCTAAAAGACTATTGAGAATTTAATTACTCAAATTTAAATATTAAACCAATCAAATATACTCCATATTGTATACAAATAAAAATTAACCAACTTATATTGAGTAGAGATGAGTGAGAAAAAAAAATTGATACTCCACCCGGATTCACTTTCAGCACTTTCGGCCCTATCCATAACAGGCCTTCTGGATATAAAACATATCCCGGCAGCCTAGTCAAGTCTCACTTCCCAAGCCCATAGTTTAACCCCCACAATCCGGATTGGGACGCTTTCCGTACAATCATGTCATGTGTTTTCTGAACTCTGAGATGATGAGAGCAATTTACTAAAAGTATATCCAAAACAAGACATTCACTTGCATATTTATATACGAGTCCGCTACACATCCTCAAAGTTTTCCATCAAATTATAATTGTCGGATATGTACATACATGACATAGATAAGATCTAAGAAATGTCTCTTTTTAATTAAATCAATTTCATTAAATATTTGCCGACATGCATATTATTTTCCTTTATATTTTCAATTTGTTTTAGTACTCTCCATTTTAAAATATAGGATCAATTTTTAATTTTTTAAAGTTAATTTAAGATGCTTTTTAACCCAAAATTAATATGTATTTAATTATTTGTTTAATTTTATTGTATTTAATTTAAAAAAATATATACTGTTTATAAATGAAACACATTAATTTTAAATTTAAACGTATTTGATATTATGAATATTAAATAAATCACATCAAAGCGTTAGTTGGATTAATGCATGAATTAACAAACTAGAAGTTTAAATGAGTTGTAAGTGAGTGGGTCTAATTAATAGTTATCCAACAAACTTAAAATAAGATTCAACCATGTTCATTACAAGTCAGCAAAGTCTATCTGGAACCATTCGTCAATACTTATTTTTTTGATGTTGTGAAGCTAGCATAGCATCAATAAGTATATGTTCGAAAATTGGACTGTAAGAACAAAATAAATTTGTTCCCGCGAACAAATAGATTGTATTGTCCATTTGTTCGCGAAAACAAATTCATTTTGTTCTTTCGGTTCAATTTTCCTATCCAATTTTTATGTCTGTCTAGAAGTACTCGCATGGCATGACATTGTGGTTAATTTTATGCACGAAGCCACCAACAGCTAGGCAAGGCCGCAATCGGAAGAAACCACAGTTTTTGAGATGATATACTTAAACCTTTGGCGGCCCCAAAATCCACCCACAGAAAGCTTTTGAGACACCTGACCTCTCCCCCATAAATAACCATGGCCAATTAACATACACTACAACACCACATTTCCACACGGATCCTAATTCAGAAATGGCTTTTATGATATCCAAAAACCAACAGCCCTTTTCAGACTCTGAGAAGCTGAGCCTCCTCTCAGAAGGGAGAGATGGGAATGAGAGGTTGAATTCTTCAGTCACGAGCCATCTCTACTTGAAATCATCATCATCATCGTCGTCGTCGCCTGGAACTCTAGACAAAGATGTTGTCCTACGCCGAATTCGGCACCATAAGCACTTAAAGAAGGTGCAATCCACTTTCCAAGCGCTGCTGCAGCAGCAGCAGCAGCGGCAAGGCTCTTACTCCTCTGAACACAGATGGCTGGAACATGATGATGCTTTTTAATTTCCGCCCCCTGATTCAACCGCTACGTTTTCTTGGCAAACCCCATGCTTTATTGGTTTACGTTTTCTTGACATGTATCAATTCCAGATTACTTTTTAAGGTTATTTCCTATAATTTGCATGGTGGTGGTGGTGGATCTGTTGGGAACACAAAGAAAGATCGAGTTAAAGATGGATTAAGCAAGAAATAAATAATAAGAAAGTGGAAGATTAGTCCCAATCTTCTCAGATATTTTAAACTTAGTAGTCGTAAACATAATAACCACATGTTTAAACGAAATAACCTGTATATCAAATATCATATGCCCCACTATGTTGGTCGTCCATTTACTCGTACACACAAATTTCTCAAAATTTTACCCAACTTTTCACACGAGGAAAAAGAAATGCTCATAACAGCCAATAACCTCGTTGTTTTATCCAAAAAGAAAAAAAACTTCTACCATCACTGCTGGAATCCTGGAATCCAGTACTTTTGTTTAGTGTCTCAGTCCTATAATCAGGACATAAGAAATAATATGCACCTACACCTACACCTACACACAAACATATATATATATATATATATATATATATATATATATATATATATATATATATATATATATATAGAGAGAGAGAGAGAGAGAGAGAGAGAGAGAGAGAGAGAGAGAGAGAGAGAGAGAGAGAGAGAGAGAGAGAGAGAGAGAGAGAGAGAGAGAGAATCCAATATTATCAAAAATGGCTTAAGATGGTTACAAGAAGTTCCAGTAATGATACAAACGACGACCCAAAATTGATGATTTTCATGGTATAGAACATTTCAGCATATAATGACCCTCTAATTTAGTGATGTTCATTGTCATGCTTCTGACGGGACCACGGTGCAACAATAGCATCATCAACAGGCAGCTTAGCATATAATTTAGAATAATCGCTGTTCATCATTTCTTACTAAGTAACCCAGAAGTTGAAATGAGGCGTAGTGCTTGGTTAGAGTTGTTCAACACTGCAGATGATCTTGCAACCTGCATTTTCCTTTTCTTCAAAAACTCCAACGAGTTCTGTAAGCATTGAGGAGGTGGTATTTCCTTCAAAATTACAGGTTCTAGCCTGTCAAACCACAATAATAGTTCAGTGGCTGCACATATAATTAAATTATTCATTTACAAGAAAAGAACCTTTACCCCGAATTTCTGGGCTTTTTCTTTCTTGAAGGACGCCCTTTCTCAGTCTTCTCTTCCTCAGAATCTGATAAGAAAACTTTCCTGCAGAAAAACGGCCAATTAGTTATGATCTTACATTGAAAGCTAGCAAATTATAGCCACGTGCACATGCATTATCAAGACTGGGGAAGATAGGGTCAATAAACATACTTCTCTTGAGATGCAAGCAGTTTGACAATGTCATCTGGAAGCATTCCCCTGTTATCATCAGATTCCTGAGGTGTTCCTGAGTCATTTTGTATGCTTTTATCCCCACGTGATGGCCGTGGTGTTATTTTTTGAGCCCATTGTCTGCGACGCTCCTTTCCTTCGCGGACAACCCTACAATAGGCAATTTAATTCATGTTAGGCAGAATATAGTAACTTAGTTTGTTCCAAAGAGACCATATTTGGCCATTTTTGTAAGTGGAGATTCATGGGAATTTGATATAAAAACCAAGTAATAGGACATCATCTATGAGACTACGACTTGGTATTTCGCAAGCTGGATAGTTCTTTCAAGTATAATCAAGATTTGCATCAGAATTTTTATGTATTATAAGGTAACATAACACCATGAAGTAAAACAGCCAGCTAGATCTGCTATTCTAGAAATGATATTCACTATCCAAAGCACTACCAGAAGTTGGTCTCAATTTCCCTGAAGGTAACGTGTAAAATTTATTAAGAGAAAACAGTAAAACACAAAATGCGAACTCACCAAGCCTACTGAACCAGAAAAGAGGGCAAGGAGACAGAAAATTTTTCCTAGAGGCCTATAGCCCCACCACCAAAACTCACGCCCTCTTCTTTGAAAAAGAAAAAAAAGAAACTACACATATAGCCAAGAGCAAAGCTGAAGCAGTTGCTGCAGTTTGAGCGTACATGAAAACATAGTTGTTCTTGGGGAGGCTGACACAAAAGGGAAAAAAAGGGTTAATATGGATGGCAAGCAAACGCAAAGTGAAATGATCTGAGAAGTAAGAGGACCGTCCCATCTCAAGCAATTTGAAGGTGTCAACTGGAGGAAGTAAAATATATTTGACATGTAATACTCAGAATCTCGCAAACAGCTGTAATGAGTTATGAGTTTCTTTGGTAGGAGGGAAAGCCATCCCACAAGGAACACCAGGTCTGCAAATAAACACTACAAAGCTTGTAGACACCATTCAGACCCCGTAACTGTGCCTAGTTTTCAGGCAATAGCTTCCAGAAATATCTCGACCCATCTTACACCAAGATATGATATTTTTAGAATACGTGTAACATTTAAGATGGTGCCTCTGTGAGCCTTAAGTCACAGGAACAGAAAAACAAATGATATCATCATTTGGTGGGTGTTTGTTCTCCAGAAAATTAATAATTATAATAAACTTTATCAACATCTACCAGACAAGAAAGTGGCAAGCTCAAGTCTCTGGAGAGCACTGTACTGTGCAATGGGCAAGCATGCAACATAATTAATTTGGAGAACCCTAGTACAAAGCAACTGCCCGCCTAATGTGGTGCTAAAAGTTTTCATGACAAGCACGTTATTAACCTGCCTGACCCAATTGACACTGCTGCAACTAGGTAGGTTTACAAGCATGTTATTCAGTAAAATATGAGAAACATGAAAGGTAGCCAAGATCACATACACCAGCCTTCATTTAAGTTAGTTTGTAGATCACAGTCATGTAGCAAGGTAGTTCCAGCCTTCCAACATAGATATCATAGATACGGTCCTTGTGGGCGTGGGCGTGTGCGTATGAGAGAGACGAACTACATGGCTTGCTAGAGAGGTAAAGGGAAGGCTTTAGATATTCTGCACATAAGTGCGCATGCAAGCAAACCCTAGAGTCATCACCTTTTATTAATGTTAAGTACAATAATGAATACAGACAATTAGGAACAAGGATTGACACGGGTAGATTGCCCCTTACCACTAAGGTTTGCTAAAGGCTACTAGCAATATACCTCCAGGATTTATGTCAAGCCTATATTTGTTCTAAGTGATAGCAACTCACTATCTGAACCTCAGTTTATACTGCTGTGTAAAGGTGATAAGATGGAAGAAGATGGAGACTCTACAGTTTCATAACTGAATTGTGAATTAAGCATTATTTACAAAGTAAATGATGTAATAATCACATCAGTTTTAAAACTCATTTATATCCCATAATGATTAAACACAAAACTGTTTAAACATTAATGAAATTTATTAATCTGGTTCAATGCAAAAAAGTAGGCTCTTGGCTCCTAGCGATGATGCGAAGTGCAAAGTGCGCCTAAAGCGCCAATGCGACTTTGCGACCCGAACCCCGGGTCGCGAGACACGGGCGCGGGCGGGTGGTGCTTTGCACCACGTCATTGTGACCAAATCCAAGCCTTTCCTTTAGTACCACAAGTGAATTAAACTATTCCACATATACTTATAAAGTATTAAATAGTTTTATTCCTACTCAATGTGGGACTTAAAAGAAAATAATTTTCTTAAACAACAATGAACCTTTTCATGTACTCCACTTTGGCTACAATTAAAACACAATATATAACTTCCACTTGAACCATATATTGCGCTCTATTAATCTCCTTGTAATAGACTATCAAATGCACATTTAATTTAATATAAATTCAATCAATTAATGGGTCTACATAAATCCCCAAATTGATCAAAACTCATATATTGAAAAGGTGCAATTAACAATCCCCCACTTGTTTGAAAAATTACTTTTCTTCAAACAATTCTTTATCTATCAACTCTAAGGTTTGTATGCATAATAGAAGGTGTGACGAACATTGAACCTTCTTTTAGTATAAACAACTCAAAGTAATATCAAAATAGATAGTGTCCGTAGATTGAACCTCTATTTCAAATAATATGACCGGAGCTATCATACACACACAAACCTACCTTTACGGTGAGCATAATAATCGCTTTGCGCTATTAAAGCCATGCGCACTATCCTGTTTCTTGAACCTCTAAGAGAGTAAACCATAACTCTCTATAAGAAGCGGCTTCACTTCTAGTTCATATAGGCAAAATGTTTCTCTAGCACTCCTGTTGCTATAAGTGCAACACTTTGTTAAGAGCATAGCTCATCCTCGGTCGTGCAACAGACGTTACTATCATATACTACATATGAGACCAAATTGATAGTAACACAGCCAACAACTGTGACTTATTTTTCCCATTGAACCTATAAACTAGGAGTAACCTAGTAATAGGTTGGGTTCCCATCACCCTTGGCTCAGAATGGTTTAAGTCCCATATCTCGTGTAGTCAAACTTATTAAATCTCTCGTCAGAGGCTTAGTAAGTGGATCAGCCAAGTTTTTACTTGACTTCACATAGACAATAGTTATGATACCATCATGTATCAACTGTCTCACAAATTCATGTCTTAGACCAATATGTCTAGACTTACCATTATAGGTACCACTATACGCTCTTGTTAGCGTAGCTTCACTATCACAATATAGTGAAATTGGAGGCACTGGATTTGGGCAGAGATTTATGTCTAACAACATATTTTTAATCCAATCAGCCTCTTTTCCTGCTTGAGCCAAAGCAATAAACTCTGACTCCATAGTAGAGTAAGAAATACAAGTTTGTTTCTTGCTTGCCCAAGAAACAGCACCACTGGCAAGAGTGAAAATCCACCCACTTGTAGATTTATTATCTCCCACACTATTAATCCAGCTTGCATCAGAGTATCCCTCTAAAACACTAGGGAATTTATAATAGAACAATCCTATGCCACTGGTTCTTTTTAGATATCCAAGTACCCTTCCAATAGCTTTCCAATGATCAATATTAGGACTGCTCGTATATCTACTAAGTTTAGAAACTGCAAAAGAAATATCTGGCCGAGTACAATGCATAGCATACATAAGGCTACCAATGACACTTGCGTATTCTAGCTGTGCAATAGCTCTACCATCATTTTCTTTGAGTTTAACTCCATTCTCAAAAGGAGTATTCACCTCTTTGAACTCGAGATGACTAAACTTAGTTAATATTTTTTCAATATAGTGAGATTGATTCAATACAAAACCCCCACTATGTTTTTTAACTTTAATGCCTAATAGTATCTACTTCACCTAAGTCTTTCATCTTAAAGACAGAGGATAAATACTTTTTAGTCTCATTTACTCCAACCATATTCGTACTGATGATCAACATATCATCTACGTACAAACAGACTATCACCATATAATCAGAAGTGATTTTGGAGTAAATGCACCTATCTGCACTATTATATTTAAACCCAAAGTTTATAATAGCAGCATCAAATCTCTCGTGCCACTGTTTTGGTGCCTGTTTTAGACCATAAAGAGACTTAACTAATTTGCATACTTTAGCCTCACTTCCGGGAGCAACAAACCCTTCGGGTTGTTCCATATATACTTCCTCATTCAAATTGCCATTCAAAAATGCGGTCTTTACATCCATTTGATGAACGTAAAAATCAAACAATGAAGCTAAGGCAAAAAGAATTCGAATGGAAGTAACTCGTGCTACCGGTGTATAAGTATCAAAATAGTCAATACCCTCTACTTGTCTAAAACCTTTTGTTACTAATCTTGCTTTAAAAGCAGAAATAGTATCATTAGTGTTATACTTTGTTCTAAAAACCCATTTGCACCCTATAGGTTTAAAACCTCTAGGTAAATCTGTCAATACCCAAGTATTATTTCCCATGATTGAATCCATTTCATCATTTACAGCTTCCTTCCAAAAAGCAACATCCCTAGAAGACATAGCTTCTTTAAATGATTAAGGATCAGTCTCAAGACTATATACATAGGGTATTTCATTTACCACCTCATTATTTTGGTCCCCTTCCACCAAAAATAATAGAGACTGTGATGAAATGAAATCATCACCTAAATCTTTATCTTTTCTAGCTCTAGTACTCCTTCAAGGTCCACTTGGTTGAATTGGAACACTAGGTTCTTCAACCTCAACATTAGACCTTATAGGACCTCTAGACTCATCAAATTTAGGCAAATCCACATTCTCAACATCTTTTGAGAATTTATTTTCAAAAAATTCCACATCCCTTGACTCAGTTATAACATTAGACTCTAAATCAAGAAGCCTGTATGCTTTACTACTCTCAGCATATCCAACAAATATACTTCTAATAGCTCTAGCTCCTAATTTAGTCCTTTTAGGATCAGAAACTCGAAAATAAGCTATGCACCCCCACACTTTAAAATAATTTATGTTAGGTTTTCTGCCTCTCCATATTTCATAACGACTAGTTTTAATTACAGTACTAGGAATCCTATTTAAAATATGACAGGCCGTTAAAAGTGCTTCACCCCATAAATTATTTGGCAAACAAGCATGATTTAACATACAATTAATCATATCATGAAACACTCGATTTTTTCTTTCTGCTAAACCATTTTGTTGAGGTGTATATGCTGCACTTGTTTGATGTATAATGCCATTTTCTTCACAAAATGCATCAAAAGCATTCAAACAATATTTCATGCCTCTATCAGAACGTAAAATTTTAATCTTCTTTTCAAGTTGATTTTCTACTTCTAAGTTGTATTTTTTAAATGAGTTAAATGTCTCATCTTTTGTTCTCAACAAATACACAAAACAATATCTGCTAGCATCATCTATAAAAGTAATGAAATATCGTTTTCCACCCCTTGTCAATATTCCATTTAACTCACAGATATCAGTATGTATTAAATCTAATAATTGTGATTCTCTATGTACACTTGGAAATGGTTTCCTCACAATTTTTGATTTAACACAAATTTTACATTTCTCGAGTTCAGTATTGCCAATATCAATCGATTTCATTGCATGCATATTTTTCAAATTCTTTGAATTTATATGTCCTAAACGACTATGCCACAAAGAAATTGCACAAGTGATATAAGCAGAAACTGAACTGTTTTTATTAATAGATAATTTGTACATTCCATTACAAGCATAACCCTTTCCAACAAAAACACCATTCTTTGAAAGAATGACTTTGCCGGACTCAACAGAAATTTTGAAACCTTTCCTATCTAAAAGATCAACAGAAATTAAATTCTTTCTAATTTCTGACACAAACAACACATTCAGCAAGGTTAGCTTCTTCCCAGAGGTGAAATTAACTTCCACAGTTCCTTTTCCATTAACTTTAGCCAATGAACTGTTTCCCATCTGAACTTCCTGTCCAATAATTTCTTCAAATGTTTTAAACATTTCTCGATTATTACAAATATGGACAGTAGCTCCGGAGTCCAACCACCAACCATTTGGCTCATTTACCATGTTAACTTCAGAGATCATAGTCACATCAAGACAAAGATCAGATACCATGGCAACAAGGTTCTCCTCAACCATGTTAGCAGGACCGCTTTTGCGTTGTTTACATTCTCTGGCATAGTGTCCAGTTTCTCCACAAACATGACACTTACCCTTTCTTTTATTAGGATCAGAATTTTTATTTTTCTGTCCAGGATGCTTGAACTTATTATTATCTTTTTTAACTCCAAGTCCTTTCCCTTTAAATGGTTTTGCCTCCAAACAGTTTACACTAGACTGTCCTTGAATCAAATTCTTAGCATCGCGTTTTCTGGCTTCCTCCTCAATACGAAGATGCTTCTGAATTTGATCCAAGGAAAAATCCTCAGATTTATGCATCAACTTTTTAGTAAAAAATTTTCAAGATGGAGGTAATTTTGCAATTATTGCTCCAACTTGAAAAGTTTCAGGCAAGACAATTTAAGAACCCTCAACTTGTTAACAATAACCTGGAGCTCATGCACTTGCTCCAAAATAGGTTTCTTATCAACCATCTTAAAATCAAAATATTTAGATACTAAATATTTATTTGTACCTTTCTCCTCAGCCTTGTATTTGAATTCCAAAGCCTCCCATAACTCCCTTGGTGACTGAATATTGCTGTAGAAATCGTAGAGACGATCCGACAGCGTGTTGAGGATATGTCCACGAGCAAGTTCCTCATCTTCAGTCCTTTTCCTTCTTTGCTCTTTCAGTGCTTCGATGGCATCATTATCTGGCTGCTGACCTTCTACTGGTTTGGGATCTTCTAGAATAGGCTGAAAGTTAGGGTCCAAAACATACGCAATCTTCAAAACAGTGAAAAGAAATTTCAGTTTATCTTGCCAACGACTGAAATTATTTCCATCAAAACGATCGAGCTTGACAAAATCCTAGTTCATGATTTTGAAAGACTATGTATCCATTTCTATAAACACCTTAAGATTGTTAAGTACAATAATGAATACAGACAATTAGGAACAAGGATTGACACGGGTAGTCCCTGTCCTTAAGGTGTTTATTGCCCCTTACCACTAAGGTTTGCTAAAGGCTACTAGCAATATACCTCCAGGATTTATGTCAAGCCTATATCTGTTCTAAGTGATAGCAACTCACTATCTGAACCTCAGTTTATACTGCTGTGTAAAGGTGATAAGATGGAAGAAGATGGAGACTCTACAGTTTCATAACTGAATTGTGAATTAAGCATTATTTACAAAGTAAATGATGTAATAATCACATCAGTTTTAAAACTCATTTATATCCCATAATGATTAAACACAAAACTGTTGAAACATTAATGAAGTTTATTAATCTGGTTCAATGCAAAAAAGTAGGCTCTTGGCTCCTAGCGACGATGCGAAGTGCAAAGTGCGCCAATGCGACTTTGCGACCCGAACCCGACCCCCGGGTCGCGAGACGCGGGCGCGGGCGCGGGCGAGTGGTGCTTTGCACCACATCATTGTGACCAAATCCAAGCATTTTCTTTAGTACCACAAGTGAATTAAACTATTCCACATATACTTATAAAGTATTAAATAGTTTTATTCCTACTCAATGTGGGACTTAAAAGAAAATAGTTTTCTTAAACAACAATGAACCTTTTCATGTACTCCACTTTGGATACAATTAAAACACAATATATAACTCCCACTTGAACCATATATTGCTCTCTATTAATCTCCTTGTAATAGACTATCAAATGCACATTTAATTTAATATAAATTCAATCAATTAATGGGTCTAAATAAATCCCCAAATTGATCAAAACTCATGTATTGAAAAGGTGCAATTAACAACTAATTTATACAGAAAAAACACAGACACGTGTCAAAAAGATTATAAAGAAAGAAATGCATCATGAATTTATAGAAGGAATTGACAATATGTATGTCTTTTCTTGAATCCAAGATAATAGAGCAATAATGTTTTTATATTATACTAGGATGCGCATTATTTCCATAAAAATCTCAAACTTGGGGAACATTAAACCCTTATAAGTTAGAACTCAAATTGAGCAATCTCTAAAGACGACTAAAGTTCACATTGTGCAGAAAACAAAAACTAACTGAAACTTTCAAGTTAATGAAAATGAAACCTGTAACAGAGATTTTCTTAAAATTAGAGATTAGTATCACACACAACTCAATCGATTTAGATGTAAATCTTTCCGTTGTGCACTGCATCTTTATTTACTCCACTTAATTTTAGAAAAAATCCTAAGCAAACTTGCAAGGTTGTCAAAATGTTTGATTTTTCTTACCTCCAATTCATAAGCAGAGACCTAATTCCATATAAAAAAAAACTCTTTTCTTGTGTATGTGTGGCAGAGAATATGTGGAGCAATACCTAGCCTTATTTTCTCTTCGGGCTTTAGTAATCTCTTTATCTTGTTGTATTCCCTGCGAAGCATAGTATTATTATGATATGAGCAGTTAAATTTTGAGAGAGTAATAATTTATAGTACTTCAGAGTTTTTCGATTGAAAGCAGAGAATGTAGGAACCTGTTCCAAGGTAAATTCCTCGGGAGCGTCGGAATCACTATCTTCTTCTCTTCTCGCCATTGATTCCAGACTCAGATTCTAAAGCTTCTTCGAAATGGATAATTTAGACTTTATCAGGGTTTTAGGGTTAGGGAACTACCAAGATCACCTAGTCGCCAGGGTTTTAGTAATTCCTCATTGCTCAAAATGGAATACGGTGAGAAGCAGTGCTGCTGCCTGCTGCCACCTAATAATGCTTAGTTTTAATTTATTAATCCTTTATCATATAAATAGTCTTATTTGTAAAATTTATAAATATTAAGAATGTATATTTAAAATTTATTCTTAAAAATAATAAAATTTTGAATTATTAACAGTGACATAATAATAAAAAATTAATGATATGGTGTCATTTTATACTAGTATTAAAAAAGACTTTTGTGGACAAAATAACAAATATTAGTTTAATGTTATTGTTAAAAAATTATTTTTGATAATAAACAATTAGATAATTAAAATTGTTTATTAGAGATCAATCAACTGTGTGTTCGATTCCTTAAGCTCAAGAATTTCTTGGAATAACAGTAATAATTGATACAATAAAAACAGTAAACTAGTAAAACTTTAGTAACGCGAGACTAAAAATTTTATTTCACACTACTATAATTCCAGTAACGCGGGATCGAAAATTGTTTACAGAAATTACAACTAACTTAATTTGTACCTCACAACCTCCTGCGGCTGCATCCGGCATGTGACTAGTCCTACCCTAAGGCCATGTTTGTTTATCACGATAATTTTTAGGATTTGATTAATAATTTTTAATTTTTAATTTTTTTTTAAATTAGATTTCAGACTATTAATTCTAGAATAACAAAATGACTTAGAATGAGGAATTATTTAATACCATGTCTAACATGATATTATAATCCCATGAGGAGAGATTAAAAATTTGTGGACAAAATTAACCTTTGTCTTTTCTAATATGACTAACGTATCCTTAAATTAGATTGAACGTCTTAGTTGTGATTGATTATCACCAAAGAAAATTAAAAAAATAATATTTATTAATTATATATATACCCCCACGCTACCCCCCACCCCCACCCACCCCAACCCACCCCACAAAAATTAAAAAAATAATATTTACTGATTATATATACACCCCACGCTACCCAACGCTACCCCCACCCACCCTCCACCCCCCATCCCCACCCACCCACCCCCACCCCCCACCCCCACTCACCCACCCACCCCACCCCCACTCACCCACCCACCCCACCCCCACTCACCCACCCACCCCACCCCCACTCACCCACCCACCCCACCCCATAAAAATTAAAAAAATAATATTTATTGATTATATATACACCCCCATCCCACCCACGCACCCCCCACTACCCCCCCTACAAAAAAATATTTACTGAATAATATAACTATTTATTTAAAAGTTTTTAATTAATTTTTTATTATTTTTTGATGTATAAATAAGTTTAAATTATAGTTTAAAATATGGTATTATTGGTAAGGGTATAATAGTCCAAACGATATTTTTTAATCCAATCCTTTAATTAATCCTGAAAAAAACAAACATAATATGGGATTATTTTAAGTTATCTCCTGAATAATCCTGTAAAAAATAAACATGTGACTATAATTATTTAATCCTATGATTAATAGTCCTGGATTATAATCTCATAAATTATAATTCCGAAATTATAATCCTTGCAAACAAACATGGCCTAAAAATATTCAGTCACATGTTGTTACCATATTGGTCGTGTTGTAAGGTCCATGAAGACTTTAATAAATATTTATGCATAATTTAAAGATCATTGAAGTATTTTTCCTTTAATTTATATTTTATCAATAGATTGATATACTATTGGTACTCAACAACTCTTTTGTAAAATAATTTTTTTGTTGATAAATAGAATTATGTTGTTGTTGAACACAATGAGAATAATAATGCCTCCTAACAAGTATTTGTTTTTCTTTCGTTTTTTTCGGTTTATTTCATTTCTATTTCTTGTTTTATTATTTATCTTTTCTATAAGTTGGTACGTATACGGTATACCAGACTCCTCTTCATATATTTTGTCTCAATTTGTTGTAGGTATTATCCATAATTTGAAAGTTAAAGTAAAACAAAAATATTACATTTAACATCATAATAATACTTGACACAAATAAAGATGACATTGTGCGGTTGTTAAAAATAATATTTATGTTGTTAATAGAGTATTGAAGAAAATTAGGTGTATAGTATTATAAAGGAGGGAATCACATTCCTTACTTGGTAGTATAATTTAAGTTTTCAATTTTGTATTTTGGCTTTATGAACAATTTTAATATTCTCCTTTCCGGAAATTAAAATGTTTATCAAGATCAAAAATCAAAATATTAAATTTCTTTTAAGTAAAAAATTTCAGAACATTTAGTCAAAAGATGAGTTTCTTAATTTAGAACAAGGAAATATTGATATAATTAAATATGGACAAGAGGAAAGTGGAGTTTCTTTTTCTGTTGGTAGAGCTCGATTAACAGCAAGTCCATTTTTATATATAAAGACTAATAATCTAGGGTCTAGGAAAATATTAAAGAGACCGGAAAATAACATTTGGCTGGAGTTTCCATCTCCCAAGTCCCCCATCATCCGGCCATGGTGTGACTTGCCTCCCCCAATCTCTTTTTGAAAGTTATGCACAAAATATTATATCTTGGGTTTCATATAGTATTACTTATAAAGGCTTTATTGCTTTCACTTACACACAAAAAAAATATCAATTTTTTAATGTTTAAGATTATCGTCATAATTTTTACTCCCTCCGTCTCCAAAACAACGATTAAATCACAATTTGCACATACATTATTTGTCTTTAATGATCTTACAAGATTATATAAAACGATGAACATTTTTATTCTTTTATAATAATGGACCCCACTAAATAACATATTTCCTATTCGCTTTATGTTAATGGCACATTTAGTCATCATTTTGGGGACGGAGGAAATATTTTATATCATTATTACTAAATTAATAATTTATTATTATTTACAAATAAAATTTAAAATAATTTATTGTTATTTACGGAGAAAATTTAGAATAAAAATACATTCTTTATAACAATTCGGGTCTAATTTCTGCGCGAGTCCAAATCAAATCATAGCATAATAAGGTTTAATACGTTTTCTACCTAATATCTTCTGAGTCTTTTTACACGGACAAAAAAATTGGACAGATAGAACAAATCCATTTTGTTCTACCTGTAGACTTATTCATATCTTCTTGTATCATCTTAACCTATCGCATTACAAAAAATTAAGGTTAAAAGTGGAGAGATCTCAAATATAGGTCGGTTATGTATTACAAAATTTTTTGATCAAATTATAATTTGTAGTATATTAATACGACTCGAAATATATATTATTTTTTAAAAAATTTATATAATGAGTTTTTAGATTTATAACTCAATAGGGCCCCCATGTGAAGACATGGAATACCAAATGAATGTTGAAATGTGTGTATTGTTAGGCCGAATGGGCCGCATAAAACTTTACTATTTGTGATAAAAAGAAAGTTTTGGGGTTGATTGTCTAATGTCATTTCTCCTCCATCAGTTGATACTTTAAGCAGACTTTTACCTAAAATAAAAGAATAAAAAAATTCACAAACATGTCTATTTCGCCAAACCTCTCTTCGATAGTACCTAGATCGTTTGACAACTTCATGGATCTTCTGTAGAATACTGAATGCTCAACGTTTTTATTTTTTGAATTCTTAATTAGGTTGATTTACACAAGTTAGAAATGTACTATAAATAAATAAATATGTTTAGCATAATTATATCTATTTAATTAAGATTATATTAATCTAGAATAATCAAAATTTCAATTTTTAATATGTATTTTGTTAAACATATATAGTTGCACTAAAAAAAAGAAGAAGAGTGTATTTGTTAATAAAAATAAGCAAAATGTGAAATATCATGTTATTCATATAAAAAAAATCTATATATATGAAATGGTTCGACACATTTAAGATGGCCAAGGAATATGTTAGAATTAATGTCAAAATATAGACACAATTCGTAAAAACTCAACCCACCTCATTTATCAAATTTAATCTCCAAGCTGGGAATTTTCTCGACTGATTTGATCTGACCACTTCAAATGATCACAAATATTATGAGAAAAACATGTGTTCTGTTGGGTCGTGATTAGTTGGGCCGGTTGAATCTTACTTATTTTGGATTTTTTGGGTCAAATTTATTTTTACCCTCAGAATATTGGGCCATTATCTAAATGATTATTTGAATAAGACTTGAGCTGGAGCCGGTGGTGGGTGACAGATGGCAGCTCCTGGGGTAATGGCTTATTAGAGAAGGGTTAGCAAAAAGGTGATTAGCAGGCGGCTGATTGAGTGATGGGCCTTAAGCTGTCTTAAGCCACCTTCATTAATGTGGAGTTGACATAATATTGACTTAGTGGAGAGCAAGGTATGGTAAAGCCTGCATGCAGCCAGCTGACGTAAGCATCGGGAAAAAACATGCAAGTTGGTGAGATAATATAAGGTTACGGAGTATCATAACGAAGGAGGACACGAAATATTTTTCTCTCCAGACACTAGAACATATAACCTCTATTGTTAATCCTTTTTTTCGGCCTGTACTTATTCTAACATCGGAGCGATCCCCGACGGTCCAAGGCCGTCGAGATCCGGTGCTGACGTGTTTACTGTGCAGGATTGAAGCGCGTTTTGGTGATTGAGGCGCGTGACGAAATCTTGGCGTTAACATTGGCGCTAGAAGGAGGGGCTTTTCTAGTGATTCTGATTCTTAATTACAAGCACTCACCGTCTTACGTTGGAAGCTATGGTGAAAAATAAGACGGTTACAGCCGAAGGACAGCCGACGACTGCTAATTCTTCTTTGCAAAGAATCTCGGTGAAGGATAGGTTGGGTCCTTCGGTAAGTGTAAGACCCCAACTTTTATGAATAAAGATTTAATTTTCTTTATATATTATTTCGAAATAGTAAGGTGTTGACTTGATAAATATGAAAGTTATGGGTGAAATGTGCAAATATTTTTAAAATGAGCAAGTGGTTATAAAATATTCTTGTTGTCGGGGAATATTCGTTTGGTCGTGGAATATTCTTGTTGTCGGGGAATATTCGTACGACGGCGCAGTTATTTGTGGACCCCACAACGGAATAACTGTCGGATATAGAAAGCGACAGAAATAACTTTTTACAAGATAACGGCGTAGTTGTTACCGTTAGTACTGTTGAAATACCCGGTGGTTAAAATACAGTACGCGGTGGTGCGCAGTAGCACACGGTATTGCACAGTATTTCGAATTATTGAGTCTTACGTGAGAAGGAACCTACTCAATTATTGTTACAGTATTTACTGTTCAATATTTTATATTATTGACTCAATAACTGCTACGTTGATATTTTATATTATTGACTCAATAATTGCTGCATTGATATTTTATTGACTCAATAATTGCTACGTTGCTATTTTTTTATGATTGATTCAATAATGGCTACAGTTGATATTTTGTAGTATTGATTCAATAATTGTCGTTGCACAGTATTTCACGTTATCAACTCAATAATTCATATTATTTGAATAATATTATTAGATAGCATTATTGACAATGTCTAAGGAAGTTCTGTCTAGGAGGGGTTATTTAATTGCGCGCCAGTAAGGAGAAGTCCTTATCGGAAGGCCCCCTCTGTCCTGGGAACGACCTGGTTGTCAATATTGTAGTTCTATAATATTATTTGTGAATAATTAATTATTGATTTATATGATAAGAAAATATTTATTTTGTGGATATAAAAGAAGGAATTTGTGCTGATGTGTTTTTATCAGTATTTTGGTGTGAAAAATCATCCGTTTATGGATTTCGGATAATTTATGTTGGGAATTTGGAAAAATTTTCTTCTGCAAAGTTGTAGAGAATTAAATTTCCTATAAAAGAACACATCATTTGTATTTTTCTGACAAAGGGGCTATTTATTATGAATTATTGAAGTTTCGGAAAATAAATATTATTTTATAAATGGTGGGCCCCACTTTTGTTGTTTTGTTGAAAAAAATCAGATGTTTGAAGCAGCCGGCGGCTGGAGAAGTTTTGTAAAAATAATATTATTTTATTATTTTAGTCTCCTTTGGCATCCTAAGCTTTTCCTATAAATAGGGTGCTTAGGTTAGAATTGAAAATCACACCAGAATTCGAAGTTTTCTCTCTCTATAATATCGAGCGTATTTTTGTGAGTATTTCTATACTTTGAGTATTAGTATTCAGCGCAAGTTTCCGTCAATATTATATCCGATATTCCAGTCAGAGGTACTATCTTTTTGAGGTAAGGGATGTTATTTTCTTTCGTAAATGATGTTATTCTTTTCAATATCATTATACAGAAATATTGTCATGAATTTTGTTATGAAATTCTTATTTTTCCCGTCGGGGTTAGTATTCACGTATACGGCACTATTCACGTATACGGCACTATTCACGGGAAAATTTATTTTTCTTCTAATTGTCCAAATTGTCTGTTAAGGTTACTATCTTTGATTGTATCCAAGTTTTGGGCTTTATTCTTGAATTTTGCTTCACAAAGTATTATTATGGATTATTCTTGAATTTGGATAAACTAAATGACGAATCCCTAATCTTTGTCTTTTATCTCACTGGATTCGTTTTGTTTAAAATGTTTTTCATCATCCTCAGTCCTAAAAGTTGATGTAACTGAATATCTTTGGCCTGTAGAGCAAAGATGAATGATTACCTGATGAATATCTTTGGGCCTGTAGTGCAAAGATGACAGGTGTTGAGATGAACATGACTACTGATGATGCAAATGAATATCTTTGGCCTGTAGTGCAAAGATGAATATTGATTCGAGATGTATATTGATTGATGTTACAGGGATAAATATTGGTGATGGACTTTTAAATCATAGAAGATAGTAGACTTCATTCTCTGCTTAACTCTTCTAATGATTTGTTATTTCCGCTGCGAATATTGATCTAAAACTTGTTGTCCATAATATTTTATCTGAACTGTTGAAGACTAACGATAATTTATTTTTCATTATCTTAGTTATAATATTCTTTACTGGGCTAGTTGAGCTCACCCTTTTCATCTGTTGTCCTCTTCAGGAAATGAGAATGTTGCGGGGACTAGTCGGGGGACAGAGTGATGGTCCGAGTTAGAGCAGTAGTAGTCCTCACTATTTCTGATAAATAGTGTGATAATAATTGTAATGAGGACTTAGTTTGAATCTTAATATTTTCTACATATTTGTACTGAGACTCACAGTTGTGTGGTCGTATTTTGCACGACCGTATGATATAAAGTTTGTATTTGAATTCTGTACCATGTATTTGGCGACTCAGAATGGGTTGGGTTGAATGGACCTATTCTGGGGGCGTCACAGTAAGTATCCATAATAGACTTGGGTCACAAGAAGTTCAGGGAGGATCTCATGCTAGAGATCATGGTGATACCAAGAGGAAGTTATTTTTTACTACTAGTAAAGATCCTGACAAAGATCGGAAAAGGATGGTAGGCACACCGCCTAGAACCCAGCACCGAGAAGGTCAGGTAGACAAAATTTCTACTTTGGCAAAAAGGGCACAAGAGACCGACACGGCTTTGAAAGCACTTCTGCAGTAGAGGGAGGATATCTCCAAACAGATGGTCCTTGTGGCTGAGAAAGAAGATGAATCATCCAGCTACACTCGACCGGAGAGACGGGATAGGTCATCGGGCCGAAGAGCCAGAAGGGATGAAGATTCTAGGCAGTCTGAAAGCAGGTCTCATAGTCATTCTCCTGACAGAAGACGAAGCCGATCACGAGATTATTCACCTAAAGCTTTGAAAAAGATGCCTCGTATTGAGTATCGCCAGAATATTAGGACGGATAGGCATCGAAGCAGGTCGAGGAATCGTTCTCCGGAGAATCTGAAGAGGGTACCCCGCCACAGAAACTTTCGCCTCAGTCGAAGTGATTCGGAAACATCTGGTCGGGATGAAAGGGGTCGGGATGAACAGAAGAAGAAGAGCTCCCCAAAGAAAGAAGCTGCTTCGCAGCCCGAAGGAATAGAGGACCTGGCGAAAGAAATGAAAGAACTTCAGAAGCAGTTGGCAGAAGTTCAACAGGGGAAAAAGATTCTGGGTAAGAAAGCTTCTCCTTTATCTCCTGAAATTCTAAAGGAGAAGGCAGATCCCAGTAAGAAGCTTCCCCACATGGAAAGTTACGATGGTTCGGGGGACCCGTACGACCATAGTCAGGCGTTTGAGAGGTTGATGGATTATTACGACTACTTAGACGCAGCTAAATATCATGCCTTTGGAATGACGTTGAGAAAGGATGCAAGACAGTGGATGGGAACTTTGGCTTCGGATTCGATTTCGTCTTGGGCTGATTTAAGTGATAAGTTCCATGCTCGGTTCGGGAGCAACAAAAGAAGGGGAAAGCCCACAGGATCGTTGGCGCAAGTGAGGCAATACCCGAGTGAGACTCTTGTAGGGTTTTCGGCACATAAACGCAACAGAAATTAAAAAATTTTTGAAACCCTAAAACAGGATCCATGCGAAAAACATATTAATTCAGAGGTTAAGATTTGTTTTACCGATTATTCAAGCCTGAACGGAGACGATAGAGATTCTGGAACTGCTTTGAATCCTCAACGCAATCCAACGGAACTGCGCCTCTACGGTATCCACACGAACGTCCCGCGAATCGTCACACGATTTGCAGCAAGGAAAGCTGCCGTACTAGCCGCCAAGGATCTGGACTTTCAAAATTTTTCTCTCTAGTCTCTCTCTAAGAGCGGCTAGGGTTTTGATATCGATAATACCCTAAACGGCTGATATATCATATATATAGCAGTTAAAGGAATTAACCAAAACCTAATCCAATTAGAAAAATAAAATCCGAATATATATATATATATATATATTATATCTTAATTAAATCTTACTTAATTAATATATATATATATATATATATATATATATATACAAATTATCCTATTAATTTAAATTCGTAATTTAAATACTATCAATCATATTGATATATTTAAATCCATACAATTTAAATTAATTCCCTTTTAATTACGTTCTAAGTGTGTGACCCTATAGGTTATTATTATGTTGGCAATAATTTTAAAATCATATTATAAAATTATAAACATTGAGCGGCATCTAGTAATGCATCATTGCTACCAAAATAATAATAAGATCGGTGATTCGATACAACCTTTTCGTGACCAATGTTTCAATGTAATTTAATCCTTTTAACCTTGACATCCTAGATTAAACTCGAGGCATGGAATGTGTCATCCTCTTCATAATTTAATCTGAGTTTTCTTGATCGATGAGTAGACTATATGAAACAAATCACTATTTGAGCATGGCCATGCATTTCATAGTCCTACTCAATCAAGAGGCCTATGGATATCACCCCTAATATATAGGAGGGTTAAATTCCATCTAGATCACTCATATTCCTCACACGATTCATGATGTACCCAATAATCACCTTTATCGTCCACCCTATTAAAGGTGGCCTTTGATGATATCAAAGTACATAAATTCTCGTGTAGTAATATAGTGATTTCAGGTCGAAGGATCATTACATCATTGTCACTATGAGAATTGCTTATGACACTTTGCATAATGTTCCACGTAGAATTCTCATGGTGGGTCTGTCCAGTACATTGTTCTCTAACATGTACCTATGCATTGACTCAATATCTCATATATTTATGACCAATGAAATTTGGCCATCAGTCAATCCACATACTAGTCTTAATGTATCATTGTTGTCCCATTAACAATGACACTCGACTAGGGACATTTAAGAGTAATGATACTAATTGTAATTATATGATCTCATGTTCAAGTCACATACTTGAAGCCATATAATTTGTATCACTATTCTAAGGACTTTTATTATGTTAACATTTATATAACGCAGTAAATAAAACCATAATAAAATAATTTATTTATTCAATCAAATATAATATCAAAAATGTTTAAACAATTATATCAAAGAATTAGCCTCTAGGGCATAAACTCTAACAACTCTAGGTCAATATGTGAAAAGGTTTAGAGAAACTGTGGGGCAAGTTTTAGATCTCAACGATCTTCAAGCAGTGGGGTTGTTTCAGAATGGCTTGGATCTGGTGAAGTCAGAGAAACTGGTGAAGAAATTGATGTTCAAACATCCTAAATGCTTGGCTGAAACATTTGAGAAAGCGGATGGCTTTATTGTGGTAGAAGAGGCGATGGCCAGTTTGAAGCAAGGCTCTTCGGAGAAGGCAAAAGAGAAAGACAAGGAAAAGATAGATGGTAGTCAGAGGAAGAATAGTGGCGGTAATGATCGGTTCAAAGGGAATCAGAAGAGGTATAACAACAGTTGGGCACCCCGAGGAGATCGTCCGCTTGCTCTGGCTCAGAAGGTGAATAAGGTGTATACTCAGCTCAATACAGATCGGGCCACTACTCTGGAGCAGATAAAGAACCAGCCATACTTTGAACCACCTAGAAATAATCCCAGGCCGAGATCAGGGGATCTTGCTTTATACTGTGATTACCACCGGGCGGTCGGGCATGATACGAATTCCTGCTGGAGTTTGAAGGAGTTCATTGAGAGAAAAGTTCAAAATGGTACTCTGGTACAGTATGTAGCAGGGCGAGAACAGCAGAGGGAACAACCCAGGAATAGGGAGTTAGCACAAGTTGTCCAGCCGGTTCAACCTGTGCTAAACCAGGCGGCAAGACATGTTGTAGATGTGATGTCTGGGGGTAACATGGGCAAGGTTGCAGGGAAGAAAAGACGGGGATATCTGGACTCGGTGATGACTCTGGCAGATAAACCTCTGAAGGCTGAAAGGGCGTACCCGGGTTCCGTAATCTCTTTCACAAATGAAGATTTCCCTTCGAAACCTATCGAACCACATGAGGGAGCCTTGGTGATCACTGCACAAGTTGGTTCGGTGGATATGAAGAGGATGATGATCGATAATGGCTCTTCGGTGGATATTCTATATGCTCATGCTTATCACCGCATGCCTTTGGATGGTCAGAAGATGGAAATTGGGCAGGAGGCCCCTTTATATGGCTTCAGCAACGATCCGGTCAAAGTGGCAAGGACCATTGAGCTGCCGATTATCTTCGGAACGGTTCCCCAATAGGTTCAAATTATGTGTAAGTTTTACGTTGTACATGTGGATTCTGCATATAATGCCATTTTGGGGAGACCTACTTTAACAGCTTTGCAGGCAGTTACTTCAATTTCCCACTTCAAAATTAAATTTCCTACGCCTCATGGAGTTGGCAAAGTGGCAGGAGATCTGGACTTGGTAAGGAGGTGTTATCGAAATGCTCTGATCACTTCGGGAGTGAGAGTCAGCAAACAGAAACTGACCATGGCTATCGAAATTAAACCATTTACAGAAAGCAGAACGGAACCATTAGTTATGCCAGCGGAGGAAACTGAAGAGATCGAGTTAGTTCCGGGAAAGAAAGAAAAAATTGTGAAAATCAGTTCGGGACTGCCAAAGCCTTTTCGAACAAATCTTATGGAGTTGCTTCAGTGTTATGCCGATGTCTTTGCTTGGGTTCCTAGTGACATGCCTGGGGTGAGCCGAAAAGTGGCTGAGCACAGATTGCAAGTAGATCTAGCTAAGAAACCAGTTCGGAAGAAGAGGAGGATTTTTGCACCAGAGAGGCAGAAAATAATTGACGAAGAGGTTGCCAAGTTGCTGGCTGCAGATTTTATCTTCGAGATTGATTATTCGGAGTGGATGGCAAACATGGTTCTGGTGCAAAAGCATAATGGAAAGTGGAGAGTTTGTATAGACTATACTGATCTAAACCAGGCATGCCCAAACGACTTCTATCCTCTACCTCACTTTGATCAGCTCATTGATGCGACTTCGGGGTACGCCTTGCTAAACTTCATGGATGCTTTTTCGGGATATCATCATATTTCCATGTGCAAAGAAGATATCCCGAAAACCGCTTTTATTACCCATCGGTCGGTATACGCTTATAAGAAGATGACGTTCGGTTTGATAAATGCGGGGGCAACTTATCAAAGAATGATGAACCACATCTTCACAAAGCAGCTCGGGAAGAATATGGAGGTCTATGTTGATGATATGATTGTTAATAGCATGTCAGTTCGTGGTCATCTGGACGATCTAAAGGAATGTTTTCAGACGATTTGCCATTATGATTTGAAGCTGAATCCAACTAAGTGCACTTTCGGGCTGGGAGCAGAAAAGTTTTTGGGATATTTGGTCAGCAATAGGGGTATCGAAGCTAATCCAGAGAAAATCCAGGTTATCTTGGACATGAAATCCCCACAGTCGTACAAGGATGTCCAGTGTTTGACTGGCAGAATAGCATCGTTGTGGAGGTTCATGTCTAAATCGGCAGAAAGGTGCTTGCCGTTCTTCAACACATTGAAAGGGCCGAAGAATGCGAAGACGTTCCAATGGACTTAGGAGTGCGAGGAAGCTTTCCAAGGAATCAAGAGGTATTTGTCTTCGGCACATTTGTTGGTGAAGCCAGTTCCTGCTGAACCTTTATATTTGTATCTGGCTGCAAGTTCATTGGCAGTAGGAGCAGTTTTGGTGCGTGAAGTTGGGGGTAAGCAGCACCCGGTTTACTATGTGAACCATGCCCTTAGGAACGCAAAAATAAGGTATCCAAACCTTGAGAAGTTTGCCTTTGCTTTGGTCATTGCTAGTAGAAAGCTTCGGCAGTACTTCCAAGGTCGGATAATTGTGGTATACACAGATCAGCCATTGAAGAAGGTGTTGGGGGAAGCCAGAGGTTTCGGGGAGACTTGTTGCATGGAAGATGGAATTATCTCAGTTCTTCATAGAATATTATCCCCAGACAGCTATTAAAGGTCAAGCCTTGGCCGATTTTGTGGTAGAATGCTTGTTTTTCGAAGCCAATGGGAGTCTAAACGAAGTGGAGGGATCTACGGAAACGGTGGCTACACTTCAGCAGGTGCACGATTCTTGGACATTATATGTTGATGGGTCTTCTACTTCGGACTTCAGTGGCGCTGGTATCATTCTGACGAGTCCGGAGGGATTCAAAGTGCAGCAAGCTGTTAGATTGGGATTCAGGGCAACGAATAACGAGGCAGAATACGAGGCGGTGCTAGCAAGGTTGCGTCTAGCCAAGATGTGACGCCTCCAGAATAGGTCCAATCAACCCAACCCAATCTGAGTCGCCAAATACATGGTACAGAATCCAAATATAATCTTTTATAATACAAGGTCGTGAAAAATACGACCAGACACTGTGAATGTCAATACAAACATCTAAAAAATATAAACATTCAACTAAGTCCTCATTACAATTATTATCATACTATTTTATAAAAATAGTGAGGACTACTACTGCTCTTAACTCTGCCCATCACTCTGCTTCCCGACTAGTCCATGCAGCATTCTCATTTCCTGAAGAGGACAATAGATAAAAATGGTGAGCTCAACTAGCCCAGTAAGGAATATTATGACTAAGATAATGAAAAATAAATTATCGTTAGTCTTCAATAAATTGGATAAAATAATATGAACAACAAGTTTTAGATCAACAACTGCAGCGAAAATAACAATATATCAGAAGAATAAAGTAGAAAATGATGTCTACTATCTTCTATGATTTAAAAGTTCATCATCAATATTTTATCCCTGTCAATCAATATATATCTCAAATCAAATATTCATCTTTGCACTACGGGCCAAAGATATTCATTCGTATCACCAGTTGGTCATGTTCATCTCAACATCTGTTATCTTTGCACTACAGGCCAAAGATATTCATCAAATAATTATTCATCTTTGCACTACAAGCCAAAGATATTCATTGATATCACCATTTAGGACTGAAAAATATTTTAAAGAACGAATTCAGTGAGATAAAGGACAAAATTTTGGGATTCGTAATTCAGTTTATCCAAGTTCAAAAATACTCCATAATACTCATTTGTGGAGCAAAATTCAAGAATAAAGTTTAAAACTTGGATCCAATCAAAGATAGGACCCATAATTGTTAACTTGGACAAATAGAAGAAAATTTTATTTTTCGGTGAATAGTGTCATATTCGTGAATAGTGTCGTATACGTGAATAGTGCCGTATACGTGAATAGTAACCTCGACATGAAAAATGTAGAGATTTCATATGAAAAATTATACTTCATAAATAGTACTCGTGAATAGTATCGTATTCGTGAATAGTGCCGTATACGTGAACAGTGTCGTATACGTGAATAGTAATCCCGATGAAAAAGGTAAAAATTTCATAATAAAATTCATACCAATATTTTGATGAAATGATATTGAAAGCAATAACATCATTTACGAAAAAAATAACATCCCTTACCTCAAAAAAATCAGACTTCTAGCTGGAATATCGGATATAATACTGAAGAAAACTTGCACCGAATAGCAACACTTAAAGTATCGAAATACTCATAAAAATACGCTCGATATTATAGAGAGAGAAAACTTCTGATTCTGGTGTGATTTTTAAATTCTAATTCAGCATCCTATTTATAAAAAAATGCTTAGAACGCCAAAGTAGAAAATTTAATAAAATATTATTATTTTTAAAAAAAATTCACGCACACCACCTCTCACTTTCACCAGCACTCCACAAGTGGGGCCCACCTTACAAAAAATATTTTTATTAAAAAAAATATGTTTAACCCCAAAAATCACTTCTGACCCATTATTCCGAAACTTCAATAATTCATGAAAAATAGCCCTTTTATCAGAAAAAATTCGAATCTTATGTCCTTTACAAAGAAAATTTAATTCTCTACAACTTTGCAGAAGGAAGTTTTTCCAAATTCCAAATAGAAAATATTCATATAAAATAAATATTTTCTTATCATATAAATCAACAATTAATTATTCACAAATAATATTATAGAACTACAATATTGACAACCAGGTTGATCCCAGAAAAGAGGGGGTCTTCTAATAAGGATTTCTCCTTACTGGCACGCAATTAAATAACACTCCTAGACATAACTTTCTTAGACATTGCCAATAATGCTATCTAATAATATTATTCAATTAATATAAATTATTGATCTGATAATGAGAAATACTATGCAGTAGCAATTATTGAATTAACAATAATATAAAAATACTGTGTAATACCGTGTGCAACTGTGCAACAACACGTATTACATAATTTTAACCACCAGGTATTCCAACAGTGTTAACGGTAACAACTACGCCGTTATTTTAAAAAACTTATTCGTGTCGTTTTCTTCATCCGATAATTTTTTGTTATGGGGCCCACAAATGGCTCCGACAGCAAGAATATTCCCCGACCAAACGAATATTCTCCGACAACAATGAATATTTTATAACTACCTGTTTATTTAAAATTTTTGCGCATATTACCCATAACATTCCACATTATCAAATTAACCCCTGACTATTTCAAAATAATATATAGAGGAAATTTAATTTTTATTCATAAAAGTTGGGGTCTTATACAAGAGTTTGGAGGTTCAGAAGCTGATTATTTACAGTGATTCTCAGCTGGTCATCAAACAAGTTTGGGAGGAATATGAAGCCCGAGGCTCTAAAATGGTTAAGTATCTTGCAGAATTGAAAGATCGTCTTTAGTACTTCGGCTCGTGCGAATTTTAAGGTGTTGGTCGAACTGATAATTCAAACGCCGATGCATTGTCGAAGCTAGCTACTATTGAATCAAGCGCTTTTGATGGGTCAGTTCACTTGGAGATCCTGAAACGAGCCAGCATCCAGCATGTGGAAGTAATGTGCGTGGAGCGGTCTAATTGTTGGCTGACCCCTTATATAAACTATCTAGCAGATGGCGCACTACCTTCGGATCAGATGTTAGTAAAGAAGGTGAAATATAAAAGTGCAAACTTCGTACTTACTGATGGAGATCAATATCGAAGGGCTTATTCCTCTTCATTGCTGAAGTGTTTGGTTCCGTCTGAAGCTGAATATGCCCTTCGGGAGGTTCATGAAGGTATTTGCGGTGATCATATGGCCGCGAAGTCACTAGCATATAAAGTGTTTCGTCAGCGGTATTATTGGCCAACCATTTTCAAAGAGGCTACCGATTACGTGAAGAAGTGCCAGAAGTGCCAACTACATAGTCCGATCCCACATCAGCCACCAAAAGAGCTATACCCGATTTTATCTCCTATACCTTTTGCTATCTGGGGGGTAGATATACTGGGTCCACTCTCAAAAGCAAAAGGTCAGGTCAGTTTTGTTATAGTGGCGATTGATTATATGACTAAGTAGGTAGAGGCGAAACCACTTCGACTGATTACGGAGCAGGAATGTTTGAAGTTTTTGAAGGAGTCAGTAGTGTTCCGATTTGGTATTCCTATGGTGGTAATTTCAGATAATGGGCGCCAGTTTGTGGGATCAAAGTTTGAGGCATTCTTGAAGGAGTTGGGAAGTCAGCATCAGAAGACTTCGGTTGCTCATCCATAATTTAATGGGCAAGTCGAAGTGACTAATAGAATACTCCTAAATGGGATTAAAAGAAGTCTAGACGAAGCAAAGGGTAGATGGCCCGAAGAATTACTCAGCATATTATGGGCTTATCGGACTACGCCAAGAACTACGACGGGAAACTCGCCATTTCGACTAGTATAGGGTTCTGTTGCTCTAGTTCCGGTGGAAATTGTGTCTACAAGTCTTCATGTTAGTTAATTTAAAGAATTATACAACGATGAGGGACTCAAAGCCAATTTAGATCTGTTCGAAGAAGCCAGGGAGGAAGCCTTGGTAAAATTGGCTACATATTCAACGTCGTGTGGCTAAATACTATAACAAAGGGGTAACAATTCGAAGGTTTGAAGTAGGGGATTTTGTTCTTCGGGAAGTGGAGGCTTCTACACCTCAAAATATGGGTAAACTCATGCCAAATTGGGAGGGCCCTTATGAAGTTGTTAGCGTACCGAAACCCAGAACTTACCGGTTGCGAGCCTTAGATGGGTCTGAGATTAAGAACACTTGGAATGCTGGAAGACTCCATAAATATTTTTAATAGAGCCAGTGTCAAAGTCCGGAAGTCTGTAATTACGATGACAATTATCAATAAAAGTGGTTTTTTTCTCCAATAATGGCTTTTCTTCTTGATGGTATAAGGATGGATCCCTTCGATTTTTCTGACAAAGCAAAGAGGAATATTTTTTGGGTTGAACCTATTCGGCTCTCGAAGAGAACGAGGTTGCCAGCTTGGTATAAGGTTGGATTCCTTCGTCTCCTCGTAGCGAAGCGAACTATTGATGGTCCAACCCGTTTGGCTCTCGGAGAGAACGTGGTCACCAGTTATAAGGATGGATCCCTTCGACTTTTCTGACAAAGCGAAGATGCATATTTTTTGGGTTAAACCTGTTCGGCTCTCGGAGAGAACGAGGTTGCCAGCTTGGTATAAGGTTGGATTCCTTCGTCTCCTCGTAGCGAAGCGAACTATTGATGGTCCAACCCGTTCGGCTCTCGGAGAGAACGTGGTTACCAGTTATAAGGTTGGATCCCTTAGACTTTTCTGACAAAGCGAAGAAGAATATTTTTGGGTCGAACCTATTCGGCTCTCGGAGAGAACGAGGTTTCCAGTTTGGTATAAGGTTGGATTTCTTCGTCTCCTCGTAGCAAAGCGAACTATTGATGGTCCAACCCGTTTGGCTCTCGGAGAGAACGTGGTCACCAGTTATAAGGATGGATCCCTTCGACTTTTTTGACAAAGCGAAGAGAAATATTTTTTGGGTTGAACCTGTTTGGCTCTCACAAAGAACGAGGTTGCCAGCTTTGTATAAGGTTGGATTCCTTCGTCTCCTCATAGTGAAGCGAACTATTGATGGTCTAACCCGTTCGGCTCTCGGAGAGAATGTGGTCACCAGTTATAAGGTTGGATCCTTTAGACTTTTCTGACAAAGCGAAGAGGAATATTTTTGGGTTGAACCTATTCGGCTCTTGGAGAGAACGAGATTGCCAGCTTGGTATAAGGCTGGATTCCTTCGTCTCCTCGTAGCGAAGCGAACTATTGATGGTCCAACCCATTCGGTTCCCGGAGAGAACGTGGTCACCAGTTATAAGGTTGGATCCCTTCGACTTTCTAACAAACGAAGAGGAATATTTTTTGGGTTGAACCTATTCGGCTCTCGAAGTGAACGAGATTGCCAGCTTGGTATAAGGTTGGATTCCTTCGTCTCCTCGTAGCGAAGTAGAATATTTATAGGGTGGACCCGTTCAGCTCTCGGAGAGAACGAGGTCTCCAGTTATGAGGCTGGATGATATTATAAGTTCTTCGGAACGCATATTCTTATTAAAATTTTTGCTGATCTGTCTATCCCAAAAATAGTATACAGAAACTCTTCGGTAATGAGTAAGTTTTATCTTACATTATTACTTGGCTTTATTTAAAGTGTTAAGCTCAGATTGTATATTGTTTAAATAACAGTATAATTTAAATTGAAAAGGAGTAATAAGGGATAAGATATATTTCATTAAACATAATAAAGCAATTACATTATCGTTAAAATTTATACAAGTTTATAAAGGATAGATTGTCTTCGGCATTACTCCTCATCTTCATCTTCAGAAGAATCAAGGAGCAATGGGTTTACAGCAACAGCGGCTAATTTAGCTTTGTCGCTGCTTCGGGCTGCCTCATAGCCTTCAGAATACATTTGAACTATTTCGTTTGTAAGTTCGGCGGATTTGCGGCAGTCGATTTGTTTTTGTTTGTGGAGGTCCTCGGTAAGAGGAGGGCTGGCCAATTTGAGGTAGCGAAGCTCCACTTCGACTTTGCCTCGAAGATGAAGATGTCGTTCTTCCAAAATCTTGGCTTCGGCAACCGCTTTGGTCAAATTTTTGTTGTTCTCGGACAGTTTCTCATTGGCTCGTTGAAGCTCTTGGTTTTGTTGTAGGGTTGTTTGTTGTAAAGCTTCGGCTGCAGCCAACTGTTCCTTCATCTTGGCAAGATCGCCTTGGAGGCCTTTACAGTTGAAACGGATATTTTTATGTTAGCTTCTCTCCTTGGCCAGAGCAGATCTTAAGATGACATTTCTCTTCGGGCCGCCTCTTCTTCGGCTTTGGCTTCTTTATATCTTTGATAGAGACGCCCGAAGATTCCATTTGCCTGCAGTTATCCTGAGATTAATAAAAGGCCTAAAGAAGATATTTGTAAACGAAAATGATTAAATACTTACTCTAGCCTGGTTTGCCATGCCTTCTTCCATCAGATCATAAATAGAGCTATTGCCAAACCGATGGTGGTCTGTGTTCAGAACGAAAGAATTATAGAGATGTAGAGGGAAGTCCTCGTTCTGGTCAGGCCATAAGCTGGGTGATCGGGAAGCTCCATGCTCTGTTCCAAAGAAAGGAGGGGTTGATCGTTGAGGAGGAAAAGATATTGTTTGATTGGGTGGAGGAAGGTCGGAATTTATTGGAGGGTCGACCGGTGGGAGTGATTGGCTATCAGAAGAGGTTTTTCTCTTTCGTTTAGGGGAGAACTGGCCTCAGCCTCTTCTTCATCAACTGGTTGGTCAAGTTCTGTACGAGGAATCCTCAGGTCTTCGACAGTGAGGGGGACAACTTTGGCTTTTATCTTTTTTTGTATGAAGGATCTTAGTACGTTCGGTAATAGGCATGTCAAGAAGACTTTCATTGAGGATGGGCACGGGTGCAAGTTTTGGTTTCTTGACAGCTTTCTTCTTCAGACGAGTTCGGCTTGCCTCTTCAGTGGTATTGGGTTTGGTGGTTTGGACTTCGGTTTCGTGAGCCTCGGGGGGATCTTGGGCTGATTCAGCAGAAAGAAACTCCTCCAATTCTTTTCGATTGGAAGAGGTAGGTTTGAAAAGAGACACTGAAAAAATTGAAGGAAATTGCTTCAGGATAGTTATTGAAAGAAATTTGAGAAATTAAACAGGTGTTAGCTTCGGACTTACATTGGTGGTCATACAACCACGTTTGCTTGCTCAGAAGGATGAAACTTCATTCTTTCAGGGGAAGTTTCTCCATGAGTTTCGTTATCTCTCTTATACGATCCTCGGGAAGATCGCCTAAGTCTGCAATGGTGTGTGCAGCGGTAGTCCAGTCGGGAATGGAAGAGACTTCGGGTCCTTTGACGAAGAACCATTTCTCATACCACTTTTTGTTACTTGAAGGAGTATCCATCAAGGGGCGTTTCTCGAATCTGGCATTATATTTTCGGGGCCTGTTTACCTAACACCTTGAAACTCGGTTCACGAGATTTGCCCGAAGTGAAAAAACTAAAAAACAAATCAATAGAGGGAGAGACCTATCTCGCTACAGAAAACGATAAATGCAAGGATGTGAATATAGGAGTTAGGAGCCAGTTGGGCAAATCTGTGACGCCCCCCAGAATAGGTCCATTCAACCCAACCCATTCTGAGTCGCCAAATACATGGTACAGAATTCAAATACAAACTTTATATCATACGGTCGTGCAAAATACGACCACACAACTGTGAGTCTCAGCACAAATATGTAGAAAATATTAAGATTCAAACTAAGTCCTCATTACAATTATTATCACACTATTTATCAGAAATAGTGAGGACTACTACTGCTCTAACTCGGACCATCACTCTGTCCCCCGACTAGTCCCCGCAACATTCTCATTTCCTGAAGCGAACAACAGATGAAAAGGGTGAGCTCAACTAGCCCAGTAAAGAATATTATGACTAAGATAATGGGAAACAAATTATCGTTAGTCTTCAACAAATAAGATAAAATATAATGGACAACCAACTTCAGATCAATATTCGCAGCGGAAATAACAGTTCATTAGAAGAATTAAGCAGAGAATAAAGTCTACTATCTTCTATGATTTAAAAGTCCATCATCAATATTTTATCCCTGTAACATCAATCAATATACATCTCGAATCAAATATTCATCTTTGCACTACAGGCCAAAGATATTCATTTGCATCATCAGTAGTCATGTTCATCTCAACACCTGTCATCTTTGCACTACAGGCCAAAGATATTCATCAGGTAATCATTCATCTTTGCTCTACAGGCCAAAGATATTCATCAGGTAATCATTCATCTTTGCTCTACAGGCCAAAGATATTCAGTTACATCACCTTTTAAGACTGAGGATGATGAAAAACATTTTAAAGAACGAATCCAGTGAGATAAAAGACAAAGATCAAGGGTTCGTATTTTAGTATATCCAATTCAAAAATACCTCGTAATAATCAATTATGGAGCAAAATTCAAGAATAGAGCTCAAAACTTGGATACAATCAAAGATAGTAACCTTAACAAGCAATTTGGACAAATAGAAGAAAATTTAATTTTTTCGTGAATAGTGCCGTATACGTGAATAGTGCCGTATACGTGAATAGTAACCCCGACGGAAAAAGTAAGAATTTCAACATAAAATCCATGACAATATTTCTGTATAATGATATTGAAAAGAATAATATCATTTACGAAAGAAAATAATATCCCTTACCTCAAAAAGATAGTACCTCTGACTGGAATATCGGATATAATACCGAAGAAACTTGCGCTGAATACTAATACTCAAAGTATAGAAATACTCACAAAAATACGCTCGATATTATAGAGAGAGAAAACTTCTGATTCTGGTGTGATTTTCAATTCTAACCTAAGCACCCTATTTATAGGAAAAGCTTAGGATGCCAAAAGAGACTAAAATAATAAAATAATATTATTTATTTCTAGCCGCCGGCTGCTCTCCAAAAAGCCATCAGCATATTTTTCAACCAAAAGTGGGTTCCACCCTTTATTAAAAAATATATTTATTTTCTAAAACTTCAATAATTCATAATAAATAGCCCCTTTGTCAGAAAAATACAAATTCTATGTCCTTCTATAGGAAATTTAATTCTCTACAACTTTGCAGAAGAAAATTTTTCCAAATTCCCAACATAAATTATCCGAAATCCACCAACAGATGATTTCTCATACCAAAATATTGATAAAAACTCATCAGCACTAATTTCTTCTTTAATATCCACAAAATAAATATTTCCTTATCATATAAATCAATAATTAATTATTAACAAATAATATTATAGAACTACAATATTAACAACCAGGTCGTTCCCAGGAAAGAGGGGGCCTTCCGATAAGGACTTCTCCTTACTGGCGCGCAATTAAATAACCCCTCCTAGACAGAACTTTCTTAGACATTGTCAATAATGCTATCTAATAATATTATTCAAATAATATGAATTATTGAGTTGATAACGTGAAATACTATGCAACGACAATTATTGAATCAATACTACAAAATATCAACTGTAGCCATTATTGAATCAATCATATAAAAATAGCAACGTAGCAATTATTGAGTCAATAAAATATCAATGCAGCAATTATCAACGTAGCAATTATTGAGTCAATAATATAAAATATTGAACAGTAATTATTGTAACAATAATTGAGTAATAGCTTCTCACGTAAGACTCAATAATTCGAAATACTGTGCAATACCGTGTGCTACTATGCAACACCGTGTATCACTGTATTTTAACCACCGGGTATTTCAACAGTACTAACGGTAACAACCCCGCCGTTATTTTGTAAAAAGTTATTTCTGTCGCTTTCTATATCCGACAGTTATTCCGTTGTGGGGGCCCACAAATAGCTGCGCCGTCGTACGAATATTCCCCGACAACAAGAATATTCCACGACCAAACGAATATTCCCCGACAACAAGAATATTTTATAACCACTTGCTCATTTTAAAAATGTTTTCACATTTCACCCATAACTTTCATATTTATCAAAACAACACCTTACTGTTTCGAAATAATATATAAAGAAAATTAAATCTTTATTCATAAAATTTGGGGTCTTACATCAACACCATCCGTGTGCGTTATCAATTTCCAGATACTCATGAACTGAGAGTGCCAGCCCCCACGAATCGAATGTACCAACGCCCTGAGGGCTGGACCGTCATGCCCCTCACCTTTCTGGAAAAAGGTGTCCATTTTCCCCTTCACACCTTCATCGTTACCCTTCTAGGGTTTATGGGAGTGGGATTTTGTAAGACCCCAACTTTTATGAATAAAGATTTAATTTTCTTTATATATTATTTCGAAACAGTAAGGTGTTGTTTTGATAAATATGAAAGTTATGGGTGAAATGTGCAAATATTTTTAAAATGAGCAAGTGGTTATAAAATATTCTTGTTGTCGGAGAATATTCGTTTGGTCGTGGAATATTCTTATTGTCGGGGAATATTCGTACGACGGCGCAGCTATTTGTGGGCCCCCACAACGGAATAACTGTCGGATATAGAAAGCGACAGAAATAACTTTTTTACAAAATAACGGCGTGGTTATTACCGTTAGTACTGTTGAAATACCCGGTGGTTAAAATACAGTGATACACGGTGTTGCACAGTAGCACACGGTATTGCACAGTAATTCTAATTATTGATTCTTACGTGAGAAGCCATTACTCAATAATTGTTACAATAATTACTGTTCAATATTTTATATTATTGACTCAATAATTGCTACGTTGATATTTTATATTATTGACTCAATAATTGTTACATTGATATTTTATTGACTCAATAATTGCTACGTTGCCATTTTATATGATTGATTCAATAATGGCTACAGTTGATATTTTGGTATTATTGATTCAATAATTGTCACTGCACAGTACTTCACAGTATCAATTCAATAATTCATATTATTTGAATAATATTATTAGATAGCATTATTGACAATGTCTAAGGAAGTTCTGTCTAGGAGGGGGTATTTAATTGCGCGCCAGTAAGGAAAAGTCCTTATCGGAAGGCCCCCTCTTTCCTGGGAACGACCTGGTTGTCAATATTGTAGTTCTGTAATATTATTTGTGAATAATTAATTATTAATTTATATGATAAGAAAATATTTATTTTGTGGATATAAAAGAAGGAATTAGCGCTGATGAGTTTTTATCAATATTTTGGGTGTGGAAATCATCTGTTTATGGATTTCAGATAATTTAGGTTTGGAATTTGGAAAAACTTTCTTCTACAAAGTTGTAGAGAATTAAATTTCCTATGAAAGTACATAGAATTTATATTTTTCTGACAAAGGGGCTATTTATTATGAATTATTGAAGTTTCAGAAAATAAATATTTTTTTAATGGGTGGGCCCCATTTTTGTTGAAAATTTGATTTTGGGAGCAGCCGGCGGCTGGAGATATTTTTAAAACAATAATATTATTTTATTATTTTAGTCTCCTTTGGCATCCTAAGTTTTTCCTATAAATAGGGTGCTTAGGTTAGAATTGAAAATCACACTAGAATCAGAAGTTTTCTCTCTCTATAATATCGAGCGTATTTTTGTGAGTATTTCAATACTTTGAGTATTACTATTTAGTGCAAGTTTCCTTCGGTATTATATCCGATATTCCAGTCAAAGGTACTATTCTTTTGAGGTAAGGGATGTTATTTTCTTTCGTAAATGATATCATTATTTTCAATATCATTATACTGAAATATTGGCATGGATTTTATTACGAAATTCTTACTTTTTTCGTTGGGGTTACTATTCACGTATACGACACTATTCATGTATACGACACTATTCATGTATACGGCACTATTCATGAAAAAATTAAATTTTCTTCTAATTGTCCAGATTGTTTGTTAAGGTTACTATCTTTGGTTGGATCTAATTTTTGAGCTTTATTCTTGAATTTTGCTCCACAATTAATTATTACGAAGTATTTTTGAATTGGATATACTAAAATACGAATCCTTAATCTTATCCTTTATTTCACTGGATTTGTTATTTATATGATTTTTCATCATCCTCAGTCTTAAGTGGTGATATAATTGAATATCTTTGGCCTGTAGAGCAAAGATGAATGATTACCTGATGAATATCTTTGGCCTGTAGTGCAAAGATGACAGGTGTTGAGATGAACATGACCACTGATGATACAAATGAATATCTTTGGCCTGTAGTGCAAAGATGAATATTTGAATCGAGATGTATATTGATTGATGTTACAGGGATAAAATATTGATGATGGACTTTTAAATCATAGAAGATAGTAGACTTCATTCTCTGCTTAACTCTTCTAATGAATTGTTATTTTCACTGCGAATATTGATCTAAAATTGGTTGTCCATTATATTTTATCTGAGTTATTGATGGCTAACGATAATTTATTTTCCATTATCTTAGTCATAATATTCTTTACTGAGCTAGTTGAGCTCACCCTTTTCATCTGTTGTCCTCTTCAGGAAATGAGAATGTTGCGGGAACTAGTCGGGGGACAGAGTGATGGTCCGAGTTAGAGCAGTAGTGGTCCTCACTATTTTTGTGAAATAGTGGGATAATAATTATAATAAATAAAGAATGAATTTGAATATTAATATTTCGTATTATATACGATTTGTATTGTCACTCACAGTTGTGTGGTCGTATTTTGCACGACCGTGTGATATAAAATTTGTATTTGAATTCTGTACCATGTATTTGGCGACTCAGAATGGGTTGGGTTGACTGGACCTATTCTGAGGGCGTCACAGTTGGTATCAGAGCTTAGGGATATGATCTCTGGCGGAGATCGGGGAATAGAACTAGGAGGGGAGAAACGAGTAAATCCTTCGCTAGTTTGTCCTACCTAAGCTTATGTGGTATTTAATTGGTCAGTCAGAGCATAGAGTTATTATGTGATATGTTGATTTGTTTAATTAACCCTTGTTTTATGGCAGTATTTGAGAATGACAGCTGAGAATGTTAACAACGAAGTGAATGAGACCGTGGAGACACCTTTAATCATTAACCAGGAGAACGTGCAACAAAAAGGCAATGTTCATCCTGAAAACAACGCTGGTCAGACGATAAACGATGAGATGTTTAGAAGTTTTTTGCAGTTTATGCAAAACCAGACGAGGGAGACTCGTGTGCAACATACAGGTGGAGATAATAACAACTCGCGAGCTGTCACTGCCAAGCAGTTCAAAGAATTGGGACCACCAGAGTTTCTAGGAAAGCCAGATCCAATCAAGGCAGAGACGTGGATTAAGCAAATTATCAAGATATTTGATGTCTTGGGATGCACGGAGGAACAGAAGGTTCCATTCGCCACGTTTATGTTCCGTGGAGAGGCAGATTACTGGTGGGAATCCGTGAAGCGTACCCAGCCTGCCGCCCTCAAGATATCTTGGGAAGCGTTCCAGAAACTGTTTAATGACAAGTACTTTCCTGAAAGTATTCGTCATATGAAGGAAGTAGAGTTTATCAGACTCGAGCAAAATAACATGACGGTATCCCAGTACGAGGCTAAGTTCGCGGAGCTGTCCAGGTTTGCACCTCATTTAGTGGAGAATGAGGAACGTATGACGCGGATGTTTCTGAGAGGTTTAAAACCCGAAATACGTCAATACCTCATTTCTCATAAATTTTCTCTATATTCGGATGTAGTAAACAGGGCCCAGTTGTTAGAACGAGATAATGATTATGTTCAACCGAGGGACCACAACCAAGGTCGTACCGGTGGCAGCAGTCATCGGAGCAATGACAACCAGCGAGGAGGAAAGATTGACAGAAGCGGTAACCACTCCGGTGGTAATCGTGGCCATGATAGTAGAAGAAGCGAATCGGGGGGAGATTTCAAGAAGAGAAGGTACAACAATGAGAACGTGAAGACGTCGACATCAGCACCAGCATCAACTGTTTCGAGGGGAGGAGAACGACCACCGGTCGTATGCTATAAGTGCGGGAAAGTGGGACACATCAGCCCAAACTGTCCACAACAATTCAAAGCATGTTATAACTGTGGAAAGGAAGGACATATAGCTCGAGATTGTCCTGTTACGAAACCAAGTTCAGCGGGGGTGGTGATTCCAAAGGCGGTTGCAGACAAGTCAAAGTCGGTGATTCCTGGGAGAGCGTTTGTCGTGACAGCCCAAAACGCGAGGAATCCACACGAGGTGATTACGGGTAAGCTGATCATAAACTCTTGCGAAGTTTATACCTTGTTAGATACCGGTGCTACCCATTCCTTTATTTCACCTACTTGTGCTCAACGTTTGAACTTGACTTCTGATAAATTAGACTTTGACTTATTTATTGAAACTCCGTTGGGAGAAACCTTTGTTACATCCACAGTTTACAAATCTTGCTTGATTCAGATTGGTACCCTTACCTTACCTGTTGATCTTATATCTTTGAAAATACTTGCATTTGACGTGATTTTAGGAATTGACTGGTTAACCAATTACCATGCCAGAATTGATTATTTTCGTAAGGTTGTTAGTTTTCATATTCCTAATCAACCTGTTGTACGAATCCAAATCACCAAACCACTAAAATCAGTCAATATCATTTCAAGTCATAAAGCTATTCGTTTATTGAAAAACGGATGTCAAGCTTTCTTAGCTCATGTCACTGATCTAAACCAGAATACATCAGATTTGAATGATATTTCCGTTGTTAATGAGTTTCCTGATGTATTTCCCGAAGAACTTCTCGGTCTACCCCCAGAACGTGAAGTTGAATTCTTTATTGACCTTGAACCCGGTACAAAACCCATTTCTAAAACCCCATATCGAATGACTCCTATTGAACTTCAGGAGTTAAAGGTCCAACTACAGGAGTTCTTAGACATCGATTTTATTCGTCCTAGTACGTCTCCTTGGGGTGCTCCTGTTTTATTCGTAAAGAAGAAAGACAGGAGTATGCGACTTTGTATTGACTATCGGGAGTTGAACCATGTCACCATTAAGAATAGGTATCCGCTACCTTGTATTGATGACCTGTTCGACCAGTTACAAGGAGCGCAATTCTTTTCAAAGATTGATCTTCGTTCTGGATATCATCAGCTGAAGATTAAAACTAAGGATATTCCAAAGACTGCTTTTAGAACTCGGTACGGGCATTATGAGTTCTTAGTCATGTCTTTTGGATTGACTAATGCTCCTGCTGCTTTCATGGATATGATGAACCGTATATTCAAGGAATATTTGGATCAATTCGTTGTTGTCTTTATTGATGACATCCTCATCTATTCTAAAAGCCGTGAAGATCATGAGCACCACTTGAAGCTGGTACTTCAAAAGCTTCGTGAGAACAAGCTATATGCCAAGCTGAAGAAATGCGAGTTCTGGCTTGAGGAAGTAGCATTTCTTGGGCACGTGGTATCGAAACGTGGAGTATCTGTTGACCCGGCGAAGATTGAAGCAATACAAAGCTGGGAACAACCTAAGTCGGTGACCGAAGTACGAAGCTTTCTGGGCTTAGCTGGTTATTATCGGAGGTTCGTAAAGGGATTTTCTCGAATCGCTACTCCATTAACTCAGTTGACTCGGAAAGATACAAAATTTGTTTAGGGCGAGGAATGCGAGAAGAGCTTCCAAGAGCTCAAGAGGAGGCTCATTTCGGCACCTGTTCTGACAATACCATCTGGTTTGGATGGATTTGTTATCTACAGCGATGCTTCGGGCAAAGGGTTAGGATGTGTTCTCATGCAACATGGGAAAGTCATAGCCTATGCCTCGCGACAACTCAAAGAATATGAGAGGAATTATCCTACTCATGATCTAGAGTTGGCAGCAGTCGTTTTTGCGTTGAAGATCTGGAGACATTACCTGTACGGAGAGAAAGTGGAGATTTATACGGATCATAAGAGCCTTAAATATTTCTTCACTCAGAAGGAACTCAACATGCGGCAACGACGTTGGCTTGAGCTGTTGAAAGATTACGATCATACCATCCAATACTATCCTGGAAAAGCGAACGTAGTAGCTGATGCGTTGAGTAGAAGATCATATGTGGGAACGAGTGCGATGATGTCAAGTATACGCGTAGAACCAGCTTTGATTGATAAAGTTAAAGCTGCTCAAGCTACGGATGCGGAGCTGGTGAAGATGAAGAAGAAGGTGCAAGAAGGTGCTATTCCAGAAGCAAGAATCGATGAAGAGGGAATACTTCGAGTCAACTCCAGACTTTGTGTTCTTAACGATTCTAACTTGAAGCATAGAATCATGATGGAGGCACACAACACACCGTTTGCGATCTATCCTGGGAGTACCAAAATGTATCGTGATCTTCGACATACATTTTGGTGGAGCAATATGAAAAGAGAGATCGCGGAGTTTATTTCGAGATGTTTAACTTGTCAACGTGTAAAGGCGGAGTATCAAGTACCGAAGGGTCCATTGCAACCACTGGAGATTCTAAAATGGAAGTGGGAACACATTACGATGGATTTCGTTACAGGTCTTCCCAAGGTTTCTCAAGGCATAGATGCGATTTGGGTTATTGTTGATAGATTAACCAAGTCTGCTCATTTCTTGCCGATACGAGAGACTTATTCCCTTGAACGTCTTGCTCATATGTACGTGAATGAGATTGTGAGATTGCATGGCATGCCAGCATCCATAGTTTCGGATCGTGATCCCAGATTTACTTCAAGATTTTGGATCAGTTTGCAGAAAGCTATGGGCACAGATTTACGATTCAATTCGGCTTATCATCCTCAAATAGACGGACAATCGGAAAGGACTATTCAAACTCTTGAAGATCTATTGAGACTTTGTGTTCTAGACTTCAAAGGGAGTTGGGATAAGTATTTACCATTGGTGGAATTCTCCTACAACAACAGTTATCAGGCAAGTATAGGCGTGGCTCCATTCGAGACATTGTATGGGAGAAAGTGTCGCTCTCCAGTATGTTGGAACGAGGTGGGTGAAACAACATTGTTGGGACCGGAGTTGGTACGTATGACTACAGAAAAGATCCAAATAATCCGACAACGTATACAAACAACACAAGATCGACAAAAGAGTTATGCGGATCTTCATCGAAAGGACGTGGAATTTAATGTTGGAGACCATGTGTTATTACGTGTTGCTCCGTGAAAAGGAGTTACGAGGTTTGGCAAGAGAGTAAAGCTCAATCCACGATTCATTGGTCCATTTGAGATTCTTGACCGAGTAGAAAATGTGGCTTATAGACTCGCTTTACCTCCAAGCATGTCTCGTGTTCATAATGTTTTTCACATATCCGTGTTACGTAAATATGTGAAGGATCCAAACCACATTATTGAGTTAGAACCAGACGAGATAGCCGAAGATTTAACGTACGAGGAGGTACCTGTCAAAATCTTGGATAGGAAGGAGCATGTCCTACGCTCGAAAATTATACCTCAAGTTAAAGTTTTGTGGAGAAACCATGCAATTGAGGAAATGACCTGGGAGTTGGAATCGGAAATGAAAGCGAGGCATCCTCACTTTTTCGATATACCAGGTACGTACGTCAATTTCGAGGACGAAATTTCATAAGGAGGGGAGGTTGTAAGACCCCAACTTTTATGAATAAAGATTTAATTTTCTTTATATATTATTTCGAAACAGTAAGGTGTTGTTTTGATAAATATGAAAGTTATGGGTGAAATGTGCAAATATTTTTAAAATGAGCAGGTGGTTATAAAATATTCTTGTTGTCGGGGAATATTCGTTTGGTCGTGGAATATTCTTGTTGTCGAGGAATATTTGTACGACGGCGCAGCTATTTGTGGGCCCCCACAACGGAATAACTGTCGGATATAGAAAGCGACAGAAATAACTTTTTTACAAAATAACGGCGTGGTTATTACCGTTAGTACTGTTGAAATACCCGGTGGTTAAAATACAGTGATACACGGTGTTGCACAGTAGCACACGGTATTGCACAGTAATTCTAATTATTGATTCTTACGTGAGAAGCCATTACTCAATAATTGTTACAATAATTACTGTTCAATATTTTATATTATTGACTCAATAATTGCTACGTTGATATTTTATATTATTCACTCAATAATTGTTACATTGATATTTTATTGACTCAATAATTGCTACGTTGCCATTTTATATGATTGATTCAATAATGGCTACAGTTGATATTTTGGTATTATTGATTCAATAATTGTCACTGCACAGTACTTCACAGTATCAATTCAATAATTCATATTATTTGAATAATATTATTAGATAGCATTATTGACAATGTCTAAGGAAGTTCTGTCTAGGAGGGGTTATTTAATTGCGCGCCAGTAAGGAGAAGTCCTTATCGGAAGGCCCCCTCTTTCCTGGGAACGACCTGGTTGTCAATATTGTAGTTCTGTAATATTATTTGTGAATAATTAATTATTGATTTATATGATAAGAAAATATTTATTTTGTGGATATAAAAGAAGGAATTAGCGCTGATGAGTTTTTATCAATATTTTGAGTGTGAAAATCATCTGTTTATAGGATTTCGGATAATTTAGGTTTGGAATTTGGAAAAACTTCCTTCTACAAAGTTGTAGAGAATTAAATTTCTATGAGAGGACATAGAATTTGTATTTTTCTGACAAATGAGATATTTATTATGAATTATTGAAGTTTCGGAAAATAAATATTTTTTTAATGGGTGGGCCCCACTTTTGTTGAAAATCTGATTTTGGGAGCAGCCAGCGGCTGGAGATTTTTTTAAAAAATAATATTATTTTATTATTTTAGTCTCCTTTGGCATCCTAAGTTTTTCCTATAAATAGGGTGCTTAGGTTAAAATTGAAAATCGCACCAGAATCAGAAGTTTTCTCTCTCTATAATATCGAGCGTATTTTTGTGAGTATTTCAATACTTTGAGTATTACTATTCAGTGCAAGTTTCCTTCGGTATTATATCCGATATTCCAGTCAGAGGTACTATTCTTTTGAGGTAAGGGATGTTATTTTCTTTCGTAAATGATATTATTCTTATCAATATCATTATACTGAAATATTGGCATGGATTTTATTACGAAATTCTTACTTTTTCCGTCGGGGTTACTATTCACGTATACGGCACTATTCACGTATACGGCACTATTAATGGAAAAATTAAATTTTCTTCTAATTGTCCAGATTGTTTGTTAAGGTTACTATCTTTGGTTGGATCTAAATTTTGAGTTTTATTCTTGAATTTTGCTCCACAATTAATCATTACGAAATATTTTTGAATTGGATATACTAAAATACGAATCCTTAATCTTATCCTTTATTTCACTGGATTCGTTATTTATATGATTTTTCATCATCCTCAGTCTTAAGTGGTGATATAACTGAATATCTTTGGCCTGTATATCAAAGATGAATGATTACCTGATGAATATCTTTGGCCTGTAGTGCAAAGATGACAGGTGTTGAGATGAACATGACCACTGATGATACAAATGAATATCTTTGGCCTGTAGTGCAAAGATGAATATTTGAATCGAGATTTATATTGATTGATGTTACATGGATAAAATATTGATGATGGACTTTTAAATCATAGAAGATAGTAGACTTCATTCTCTGCTTAATTCTTCTAATGAATTGTTATTTTCGCTGCGAATATTGATCTAAAATTGGTTGTCCATTATATTTTATCTGAGTTATTGAAGGCTAACGATAATTTATTTTCCATTATCTTAATCATAATATTCTTTACTGAGCTTGAGCTCACCCTTTTCATCTGTTGTCCTCTTCAGGAAATGAGAATGTTGTGAAAACTAGTCGGGGGACAGAGTGATGGTCCGAGTTAGAGCAGTAGTGGTCCTCACTATTTTTGTGAAATAGTGGGATAATAATTGTAATAAATAAAGAATGAATTTGAATATTAATATTTCGTATTATATACGATTTGTATTGTCACTCACAGTTGTGTGGTCGTATTTTGCACGACCGTGTGATATAAAGTTTGTATTTGAATTCTGTACCATGTATTTGGCGACTCAGAATGGGTTGGGTTGACTGGACCTATTCTGGGGGCGTCACAGTTGATATCAACCTCTGAAAGAGTAAAGGGGCTGTTGGCGATAGGGTGTTGGTGTGCATCCTTGAAATCAAAAAGAGGAATCTCAGGAATAGGAGGGGGGAGACTTTTGCCAGATGATGGTTTTGGTTTGGGATTTATCTCCGGAATGGTTTAGGTAGTGGTGTTATCGGGGTTCTGTGCAACCATTGATGCCGATTTGCAAAGAGAAAAAACTGAAGGAAGGAGAAAGCTAGAATACCTTGAGATTCAAATAAACAGGTATAGCTATTTAAGTTAGAGGCTTGGGGGTTTTATAATGGTGTCCGTTTAGTCATTTCTGAAACCCAAAGGCTGCACATTAAATGTAGGTAATGATGAAGGAGGCTAGGCGTCTGTTCTTGATATTGGAGAAGTCGTCGATTGCTTTTTTGAATTTGAAAGGTCGACGTGTGTTTTTAAATTTGAAGGATCTGTATCTGGCCATAGGCCTTCTATTGAGTGGGCTTTGCCGAATCTGTTTGAATTCTTTTTGGTGGTTGGGCCGGGCTGCTATACTATTTCATCAAACACATCGTTTAATAAAAGACTAGGTAGCAATGTTGGGCCGTGATTAGTTGGGCCGGTTGGATCTTACTTATTTTGGGCTTTTCGGGTCAAACCCATTTGTACCCTCAGAATATTGGGCCATTATCTAAATGATTATTTGAATAAGACTTGAGCTGGAGCCGGTAGTGGGTGATAGGTGGCAGCTCCTGGGGCAATGGCTTATTAGAGAAGGGTTAGCAAAAAGGTGATTAGCAGGCGGCTGATTGAGTGATGGGCCTTAAGCTGTCTTAAGCCATCTTCATTAATGTGGAGTTAACATAATATTGACTTAGTGGAGAGCAAGGTATGGTAAAGCCTGCATACAACCAGCTGACGTAAGTATCGGGGAAAAACATGCAAGTTGGTGAGATAATATAAGGTTACGGAGTATCATAACGAAGGAGGACACAGAACATTTTTCTCTCCAAACACTAGAACACACAACCTCTATTGTTAATCCTTTTTTTCGGCCTGTACTTATTCTCACACTGGAGCGATCCTCGGCGGCCCAAAGCCATCGAGATCCAGTGCTGACGTGTTTACTGTGCAGGATTGAAGCGTGTTTTGGTGATTGAGGCGCGTGACGAAATCTTGGTGTTAATATGTTCATTTTGATAAACTAACTAACAAACTACATTCCAAAATAAATGTTTAAAGGCATAAAGAAGGTCAGAGTAATAATGTTTAAAGGCCAATAAATTTAATTTTAATTGGTAATTCCTTCTCATTTGCTGAGGTTATTTTCATTTGTGACAAAATGAAAGTTCAAGGAAATTAATAAATTTACAACAGATAATGATATTTTTACATAAAAATTATTGTCATTGATCGGATATAATCCACCGATCCCTACATGGACAGAAGGCCTGGGCCGAGAGGAGCTTACCGGGCCCAATGGGCCGAAGCCAAGATTGGGGTAGGAGATTTCAGGGATCGGGTATCTGAGCTCTTTGGGCCAAAACCCAGACCCAGCTGGTATTATCAGGATCGGGCATCCTAGTCCTACGAGACCGGGGCCCAGACCAACATAATGATGATCGGGATCGGACTACCGAGTCCTGCGAGACCGGGGCCCAGACCAATATAATGATGATCGGGATCGGACTACCGAGCCCTTCGGGACGGGGTTCAGACCACTTTGTAAGGCCCATACCGAAGGTTATTTCTCGGATGGAGCCCGGAGCAATAAGGAGTCTATCTCAATATCAACTCTTATAAGGCAAGTGGTTGGATAACCACTAACTTGTACTTTCAAAGGAGATTGCGTTGGACCCAAACAATGGTAACTGCCATGTTTAGGAGTCCTAATTCGACTGGGACATGGACTCTAGAGGCGGTGAGAATAACTATAAATACAAGGCTTGACCTAATGGTAAAAGGGAATATTCACTTGAGCACTATACACCACTGCCTCCATTGTTAACCTTGTGACCCAGCCTGTACTTATTCTCACACCGGAGCTATCACCCGGTGGCCCCAGCTGCCAAGCTTCGTTTGTGAAGTGTTATTGTGCAGGTTCAAGCGCGTGGACTTGGTGATTGGACGCGCCGGCAAAACTTGGCATTAACATTGGCGATAGAAGGAGGGCAATTAGTGCCTTAATCAATCACGTTTGTACTTTTTCGGTAGAAAGGACATGGCCAGTAAGGACAGTGGAGCTTCCAACCAGGAAAAGGCCAAGACCCTCTCGACGACTTTAGTAAGGGTATCGGCCAAAGATAGATTGGGACCTAGCAACCAGGAGGGCAATTCGGTGCAGGTCCAGTCGACACGAAGGCAACTGTTCGTCCCCAGTCAACATACTTCGATCCCTCAGCACGCCCACATGGGAGACAACCAGTCTCGGGCCTATGAAATACGGGATAAGGATTGGGTGGAGAACAGCAAGGATCAGCGTCAGTTTATTCTGTTGACCAAAATACAGTAGAATAAGGACGCAATGCTGGCCCTGCGTCTCTAGCAAGAAGAATTGGAGCTGCAGATGGCTGGAGAATAGGAGGTTTCTTCGAAGAAGCGCAGGCATCGGAGCCGATCCAGATCTCCACGACGAGGTGAGACGGGAAGGAACAGAAGCCGATACAGAAGCCATTCTCGGGAAATGAGGAGCCAAAGAAGGAGTCGTTCCCCCGAACGAAGATCTGAACGCCTAGGCCGATCGGGACAGAGGGTGAAAATCGGATCTCCCGATTATGAGGGGGACAAGCGCAGATCTTCCTCCCGTAAGGAAGATACCGACCCCCTCGCTCGACGAATCGCGGAGTTGGAGAAGCTTCTGGCCGCGAAAAATCAGGTGGGAACACCCTCGAGCTGCCACAGTTCGCCCTTCTCGCCCGAGATCAATCAAGTCACTGCTGACCCAAAGAAGAAAATGCCCCCGATGGAGACGTACGACGGAATGGGAGACCCGTATGACCATTCGGACGAATATAATAGGTTGATGACATACTATGGGCATTCGGACGCAGCAAAATGTCATATGTTTGCAACCACCTTGAAGAAAAGTGCCAGAGAGTGGATGGGAACTTTGGCATCGGGAACAATTACTTAATGGAACGATCTTCGAGAAAAATTCCACGCTAGGTTCGAAAGCAACAGGAGAAGGGGAAAGATCACAGCTTCCCTCATGCAAGTGAAACAACGTTCGGACGAGACTCTCGGCACCTATGTCAAGAGGTTTCGGGAAGCTGTGGGATCGGTGGCAGAATTGAATTCACCGCAGGCCTTGGGATTCTTCACAACGGGTTTGGATATGGGGAGGTCAAAGAAATTGATGAAAGACCTAGTGATCAACCCACCCTCGAACTTGACTGAAGCCTTTCACCGGGCCGAAGGATTCATTGCCATTGAAGAGGCCATGGGAAATTTCAAGCCATCTTCACACGACAAGTCCAAGGACAGAGATAAGCCGAACAACCAACGATCGGACAATAATCAGGGGAGATCGGATAATCAAGGGAAAAGAAACTATAATAGTGGGGGATCGGGCAGTGGCCGACCACCCTTCCGGGGCAGAAGTGTCAACAAAGTTTTCACTCCCCTCAACACCGATCGAGCCAGAATATTGGAAGACAACAAGGACAAACCCTTCTATGAGCCCTGCACGACGAAGTCAAAACTTGGGAGGCGCAGTAAAAATAGGTATTGCAATTATCATCAGAATGCGGGCCATACGACAGAGGAATGCCTGGATCTGGGGGATCTCATCGAGAAGAACATACAGAATGGGACGTTGGTTCAGTATGTGACCGGCAGGGAAAATACCTGAACTCAACCAAGAGAAGATGATAGGACTCAGGCCCGAGAAACACAGCCAAATCAGAACCAGTCCGCTCGGGGGGTGATTGATGTTATTTCCGGAGGTTCGGTAAGGCGCGTGATCGGACGGAAGAGAAGTGAACATCTAGATGCGGTCTTATCGGTTGCTGAATCCACGGTAAAAAGGAAAGGGCTTTCCCGGGGGCAGTTATTTCCTTTTTAGATGAAGACTACCCTTCGAATCCCATAGAGTCACATGATGGGGCATTGGTGATAACAGCTCAAGTCGGACCAGTGGATATGAAGCGGATGATGGTAGACAACGGATCATCGGTCGACATACTATATACACATGCCTATCAGAGGATGGACCTAGGGGAAAGAAGATGGAACTGGGGGGAGAAGGACCATTGTACGGATTTAGTGGCGACCCGGTGCATGTATCGGGCACCATCGAACTGCCGGTTAGGTTTGGCACAGCTCCTCAACAAATGGAGGTTATGGTTAGATTCTTCGTTGTCCAGGTGGATTCGGCTTACAACGCCATATTGGGAAGACCGACCCTGGCAGCCTTGCAAGCAGTTACCTCCATACCTCATTTCAAGATCAAGTTTCCAACACCGAGCGGGATCGGGGAGGTAAAAGGCGACCTAGATATTGTCCGTAGGTGTTATCGGAATACATTGATCTCTTTAGGAACCGGGGTAAGTAAGCAGAAGCAGACGATGGCTATCGAGATAGAGCCATTTACAGAAGGTAGTGCAGAGCCACTTGCATTACCAGTCGAAGAAACAGAGGATATACAACTGATCTTAGGGAGCGAGAAAAAAATGATAAAGATTGGCTCAGGATTGACAGAACCCTTCCGGACCGGGTTGATCGATCTGCTTCGGGCGTACGTGGACATTTTTGCATGGGTACCCAGTGATATGCCCGGGGTGGACAAGTCAGTAGCTCTACACCGACTGGAAGTGGATCCCAATAAGAGATCGATTATACAGAAGAGAAGAATTTTTGCCCCGAAAAGGCAGAAAATCATTGATGAAGAGGTTGCTAAATTACTGGAGGCAGGGTTTATCTTCGAAATTGACTATCCGGAGTGGCTGGCAAACGTGGTGTTGGTTCAGAAACAGAATGAGAAATGGAGAATCTGCATTGATTACACAGACCTGAATAAGGCTTGCCCGAAAAATTTCTATCCTTTTCCCAACATTGATCAATTGATTGATGCCACTTCAGGGTACGACATGCTGAGCTTCATGGATGCTTTCTCGGGATATCATCAAATCTCAATGGCTAAGGAGGACATCCCGAAGACGAGCTTCATCACGCATCGGGCCATTTATGCATATCGGAAGATGACCTTTGGACTGCTCAATGCAGGGGCCACTTATCAGCGAATAATGAACTATGTGTTTACAAAGCAGCTAGGCAGAAGCATGGAGGTCTACGTAGACGACATGATTGTAAAGAGCGTGTCAGTCCGAGATCATCTGGTGGACCTAGAAAACTGCTTTGAAACGGTTTCGAAAATACAAGCTTCGCCTGAACCCAACAAAGTGTACCTTCGGATTGGGATCAGGAAAGTTCATGGGTTATCTGGTTAGCAAAAGGGGCATCGAGGCAAACCTGGAGAAGATCCAAGCGATACTGGATATGAAATCCCCGAAGTCGTACAAAGATGTGCAGAGGCTGACAGGTCGAATAGCGGCTCTTCGAAGGTTCGTATCAAAATCAGCGGAAAGGTGTTTGCCATTCTTCGACACTCTAAAGGGGCCAAAAAATGAGAAGAGTTTCCAGTGGACCTCCGAGTGCGAAGACGCCTTCCAGGGGATCAGGAAATACTTGTCCTCGGCACCTTTGCGGATGAAACCGATCCCCTCGGAGCCACTATATCTATATCTAGCCGCAAGCTCGATGGCGGTGGGGGCAGCACTGGTACGGGAAAAAGCGGGAAAGCAGTATTCGGTCTACTATGTCAGCCACGTCCTTCGAGAAGCAGAAACCCGGTACCCTAACCTGGAGAAGTTTGCCTACGCTCTGATCATCGCGAGCCGGAAGCTTCGGACACTATTTCCAAGGTCTGCTATTGAAAAAAGTATTGCACAGGCCTGAAGTCTCAGGCAGGCTTGCCGCATGGGCAATGGAACTAACTCAATTCGCCTTAGAATACCATCCCCGGACGGCAATTAAGGGACAGGCCTTAGCGGATTTTGTCGTGGAGTGTTCTTTTACCGAATCGGATGTGGCTTCGGTCACCGAAGCTCGATCACTACAAACGGTCTGGACTCTCTACGTGGACGGGTCATCTACCTTAGACATCAGCGGAGCGGGGGTCATTCTGACTAGTCCCGAAGGGTTCCGGGTCCAACAGGCCATTAGGTTTTGATTCAAGGCCACCAACAACGAGGCCGAGTACGAAGCTATTTTGGCCGGACTTAGATTAGCCCGATGCCTGGAGGTGCAAAAGATAGTAGTGTACAGTGATTCCCAGCTGGTGGTTAAACAGATATCGGGAGAGTATGAGACCCGAGGGGCCCAAATGGCAAAATACCTGGCAAAGGTAAAGGACTAACTCTCGTACTTCGGGTCGTACAGCTGTCTAGGGATCGATCGGACAGACAATACAGTAGCAGAATCCCTAGCCAAACTAGCCACAACCGAAGCAAGTTCTTTCACCGGATCAGTATACTTGGAAGTATTAGACAAACCTAGTATTCAGAGGACAGATGTACTGACCCTAGATCTGCTCGACTGTTGGCTTACGCCTTACATCGCTTACTTCGCAGAGGGGATTCTGCCTTCGGATCGCATGTATGCTAGAAAAGTCAAACACAGAAGCTCTAACTTTGTTCTTATTGATGGGGATCTGTACCGAAGGGCATTCACTTCTCCTTTACTGAAGTGTCTGACGCCTTCGGAACTGAGTACACACTGAGGGAAGTACATGAAGGAATCTGTGTGGATCACATGGGGGCCAAGTCATTGGCTTACAAAATTCTGAGGTAGTGATACTATTGGCCCACCATCTTCCAGGAAGCAAAGGACTATGTCAAAAAATGTCCTAAGTGTCAGTTATATAGTTCTATCCCACATCGACCTCCCGAGGAGTTGTATTCGGTCTTATCCCCGATTCCATTTGCTATGTGGGGGATTGATATCTTGGGACCATTATCGAAGGCCAAAGGGCAGGCCACTTTCGTAATCGTCGCAATCAACTACATGACAAAGTGGGTGGAAGCCAAACCGTTATAGAAGATTACCGAACAAGAATGCCTCAAGTTCTTTAAGGAGTATGTTGTTTACCGGTTCGGCATTCCGATGGTCTTGGTCTCGGATAATGGCAGACAATTTGTGGGGTCAAAGTTCAAAATTTTCCTAAAAGAGTTAGGCATCCAACACAGAAAGACTTCAGTGGCCCACCCCTAATCCAATGGACAGGTAGAAGTCACCAATCGGATCCTGCTCACAGGAATTAAAAGGAGGTCGGATGAATTAAAGGGAAGATGGCCCGAAGAGCTGCTCAGCGTCCTATGGGCGTATCGGACTACCCCGAGGACCACAACAGGGGACTCACCGTTCAGATTGGCCTATGGAACCGATGCACTGATACCCGTTGAGATCGGATCACCAACACTTCGGATCAGTCAGTACCAAGAATTACACAATGATGATGGTTTACGATTGAATTTAGACCTGTTGGATGAGGTTCGGGATTCAGCATCGATAAGACTAGCTATATACCAGAAGAGAACGGCCCGACACTACAATTAGAATGTGAAGCAAAGGAGGTTTGGGGTCGGGGACCTGGTTCTCAGGGAAGCAGTGGCATCAACCCTCCAGAACACGGGCAAGTTAATGTCGAACTGGGATGGACCTTATGAAGTAACTGAAGTACCGAAGCCGGGAACTTATCGGCTTCGAGCATTAGATGGTACAGAGGTGAAGAATACATGGCATGCTGGAAGACTTAGAAAATATTATCAGTAAGAGTCATGTAATTCTTTACATCTGCTTATGTAAGCTGCTTTATACATCAATAAAATAAAATGGATTTCTCTTCGCAAAATTTTTTGATCTTCATTTATATTCTAAAAATCTACAAAACCCATCGGACTAGCAATGAACAGATCCGATCAGAATAGTTACAAAACAACTTGAACTGATCGGACAAAGTTACACGCAGATCCGATCGGGCAAAGTTACAAAAGAAATAAAGACGACAAAAAATTACAAGTGAAATCCTAAACTACGGATCAGGAGCTTCGCCATCAGCATCATCTTCGGCATCGAACTCATCATTGGAGGAGTCTAGGAGAGCAGCATCAAGCCTAGCAGCCGTCATCTTCGCCTGAGCCCGCTCCTTATGAGCTCCATAGCCTTCGGCAAATTGACCCATAATGGTATCGCGGAGCTCAGCCGATTCCTGATACTCTGGCGCACCTCGCTGCTTGGCTTCGGCACATTCTGCCCCCAGAGCTGTATTTTCCCTCATCAGCACCAGGTGTTGGGCGTGTATTTCAGAAATTTGGCTCTAGGAGGATCAGAAGCGCGTTCTGCTGATCCAGATCCTTCTCTTTCAGAAGAGCCCTCTCCTCGATGAGCTGTTTATTATAGCCGTCAAGAGCAACGAACTCCTTCTGCAGATTATGATGGAGCCTTTGGTGTTCGTTGGCTTGACGTTCGACGAAGGTCACCTTATTACGGGTATCGGCATGATCTTCCTTCTCCTTGGCCAAATCACCCGATAACCCCCGAACATCCGCCCCGAGCATTTCCACCTCGGCGCGAAGCTGAGCCTCCTTCCGGGTAGCCTCGACGACAGGGGGGATAGCTCGGCCAGAATGGCGTTAGCCTGCATCAAGGAAAAAGAAACAGGTTAATAATGGTCAGGCAGATATTCAGAGGATACAAGCTGAAACTTTCGGGAATACCTGACTCTGGGCTTTGATATACGCCACCATCAAGGCTTCGGCAGAATACCCTTTGAACCGAGCATCATCAGCAGGAAGCTTGAAGTAATCCAAGCGGTCTAAAGGGAAAGCTTCCGACGAGCTCCTCGGCCAAAACGATTGGGTCGGAGACTGTTCGGAAGGACCGACTTGGGCAGACGGGCCGGCAGCGGTAGAGGGCTCGACCTCAGCGGAAAGTTGGACCGCAGGAGTCTGCGGGGCAGCATCCGGCTGGACCTCGACCATCTGAAGGTCGGGCTCATCTACAAGTTTTTGCTTCTTGGGGCGAGGCCTCAGAGTTTCCTCTATGGTCTCCTCAGGATCCCCAAGAACTGAAACTGGGGGAGGTGGTTCAAGAGTCAGCTTCGGGGTGGCCGGCTTCAGAAGAGACGATTTAGAGGAGCCCTTGGAAAGAGCCCTTTTCTTGCCTTTCTTCAACTGGGCCACCTTCTCAGCGGCAGTCATCTTCGTGACGTTCATCGGCTCAGCAGGAGAGGAGTCGGCTGAAAGCTCAGAAATTGGGATTGTCTCCCCTTCGGCCGCGACATCCCCGAGGGGTAAAAGGATCGGACCGGACCGAACGGGGAGGAGGCAAGAGACTCATCCGCACCCTTCGGCTTAAAGATGGTCACTGCAGAAACAAGTAGATCCATCAGAAAATTAGAAAAACAAATCCGAAACTAATGCTCGAAAGGAAAAGAGGTCGGGATAGAATACTTACATCCGTGCCTATACAGCCAGGCCTCATTGGCTAAAGTATCCAGGCTCCACATAGTCTTCTTCACCTTCCGATAGAAGGCTCGGAAATCGTCCCTTCGGTTGGTGGGGAAGGTGGTCACTTTCACAATCGGATATTCTGGGGTGGCCCAGTTCGGGAGAAGTTGAAGGTCGGTCCCCTTGACAAAGAATGCACTGATTGTGCCAACCCTTGTTGCTTGAGGGAGTCTTGGCAAAGGTGGCTCGGCCGGATACACGGTTCGGTTGAACGGAAGCCAGGCTCCTTGGATTTGCCGACCGAGAACAAGACGAAGAAAAAATCTAGACCAGGGGCGATCCCTAGTTCTTGGCAGATAGCTATAAAGCTTATCAAGTGGATATACGAGTTCGGCACAAGTTATGCGAACCCGATCCCCACAAAGCAGAGAAAAGACACGATAAACTCGTGAAAGGGGAAGCGGACACCGTACCTCAGGGCATAAGTGGGGATGGCCACCCATTTGCCTTCGGGGCGCCAGAACATTCTCTCTTCGACCCTGGGTACCCGAAGCTTATACTCTTGGGGGATATTCAAAAGGGCTCGGGCGTCAGAAATCTGGGACGGAGTAATGGTAGACATGGTGTTGATGTGAGAATATTCATTCTTAGAACGGTAGACGGACCGGATCCGTGCCTCGGTTCTGTCAGCAGAGTCTCCGGTGGGAGCTTCCGGTAACTCGACCGGCTCAGTGCTGGCAATGGTGACGGTGGCGGCCATTTCAGCAGAAGTAGGAGCGACCTCAGTGGTGGGGGTCAAGTCGGTGGTAGAAGCAGCTGGAAGGATGCCGGAATCAGCCATTAGAATAAAAAGTCGATGGAAATGAGGTGATCTGGGGTGGTAAAAGGCCTGATTGGAGTAAGAGAAGTCTCTCGCCGGAAATCGTGCTCACCGGAAAGTCTTTTGAAATAAGCTTAGGGAAAGAGAGTTCGTAAAAAATGGTTGTCGTGGGGTGGGGAGGTATTTATACGGATGCTGCACGAATCTCAATAGGCGGCTAATAATGACGTTGGGTCGTTCGTTTCTTATGTATCGTGTACTGCATTAATTAGGTCGGTTAGATTACCCAGGCACCTCTTCAAATCTCTCATTAAATATCCCATTAAAGGCTTGTTATAATGAGAGACTGGGGGGCAATGATCGGATATAATCCACCGATCCCTACATGGAAGAAGGTCTGGGCCGAGAGGAGCTTACCGAGCCCAATGGGTCGAAGCCAAGATTGGGGTAGCAGATTTCGGGATCGGGTATCTGAGCTCTTTGGGCCAGAACCCAGACCTAGCTGGTATTATCCGGATCAGGCATCCTAGTCCTACGAGATCGGGGCCCAGACCAACATAATGATGATCGGGATCGGACTACCGAGTCCTACGAAACCGGGGCCCAGACCAATATAATGATGATTGGGATCGGACTACCGAGCCCTTCGGGACGGGGTTCAGACCACTTTGTAAGGCCTATACCGAATGTTATTTCTCGGATGGAGCCCGGAGCAATAAGGAGTCTAAAGGATTAAGGGTTTTAACCCTTAATCCTATCTCAATACCAACTCTTATAAGGCAAGTGGTTGGATAACCACCAACTTGTACTTTCAAAGGAGATTGCGTTGGACCCAAACAATGGTAACTGCCATGTTTAGGAGTCCTAATTCGATTGGGACATGGACTCTAGAGGCGGTGAGAATAACTATAAATACAAGGCTTGACCTAATGGTAAAAGAAAATATTCACTTGAGCACTATACACCACTGCTTCATTGTTAACCTTGTGACCAGCCTGTACTTATTCTCACACCGGAGCTATCACCTGGTGGCCCCAGCCGCCAAGCTTCGTTTGTGACGTATTATTGTGCAGGTTCGAGCGCGTGGACTTGGTGATTGGATGCGCCCTACAAAACTTAGCGTTAACAGTCATAAATCCTAACCGTCGTTATACATCTAAAACGATATTTTTTATATAAAAATATCAAAAAAATATTATAAAAATATTAATTTTTTATATAAATATTAATCAAGATCCACTCTCTGCAATAGAAGAAAAGCAAGAAATGAACATCTTTTGACCCGTGCACAAACCTGCCCCCATTCAAAACAAAGTTAAATTGCTAAACTTGTCTAGAACACGTAATGCACAATAAATGAAATAATTGACTTTTTGTACCGCTTTTGACTCCTCATGTTTTTTCAATACTATCACGTAAAAAATGATCACATCAAATTTACATACACATTTATATATATTTTTAAGAGCAGATTTTTGTCTCTATTTTTTTGTCTCATTATGTCTTTCCACTTAAATATTAACACATATTCTCTTACTTAACACCAAATAATTTTAAAATTAAAAAAGAGGACAAATACCAATATTTAAGTGAGAGAACATAAAGAGACAGAGAAAATGAGGACAGAGAATCTGCTCTTGTATATTTCTAAGTTTCGCCTGACACATAAAACCCATAATATTTATATGTGTGTATATAAAATTTATGTGATTATTTTTTACGTCATAGTAACATTATTTATGTTTTTTTAATACTACTATGATAAATCCACTTGGTTTACTTTTTGACCAGGTAATAAGAAAAGGTAGAACCGGAAGCAGATGGGCGTGGAAAAAGTGGTAGAGCCAAACTCTCTCGGAATTTAGGGGTCTCGTTTTTCTCTCTCTTCAATTAAATTTTGATCGATCAAAATCGAGCCCAATTCCGATTTGTAGCTTGAGAAGACCGTTGGAGCTGATAATTGGTTTGGTTTTGTTTTAAATCTCAGGTAGCTTAAATGGTCATCGCCTGGGCGAAATCACGAGCAATTACAGTCATTCGACCACAATCTTCTCCCAGCATTAATTGAAAAACATCAGCTCTGCAACAACGCCAACTAAACCCTTTAAATTCGTCATAAATGGCCACAACTCAAACTCTCATCCTATCCAACAAAAATCATACTTGATTTTTTTTTTGCTTAATTGCTGAACTCGGTGATTTGGTTCGATTCAGCTCATTTCATCAGAAAATGATAATCATCGCGATCATCATTACAATATTTGTGGTGTCCTCAACTGAAGCAAATAATTCAACTCGCTGCGATCGGTACTGTGGAACTACCAGAGAAAATCGAGTTCGAGTTCAATATCCGTTTGGGTTCACTGAAGGATGTGGAATTCGTCTCAATTGTACGGACAATAAAAACATCAAAATCGGAGATTTTATAGTTCAGAATGTAACGAGTGATAATATACTGGTAAATCTTCCTGCAAAATGCGGCCGTCCTATCCACGACATCAAGCAATTGATTAGCAGCAATTACGCGCCGACTTCGCGAAACAATTTTCTATTGCAAAACTGTAGCACGCCGCTAAAGGGTTGCTTGATACAAGAGAAATTGCTGGAGGATCGGTTTCAGGTACCGGGATGCGAGTCAAGGACCGGCAATATTAGTTGTTATTTAGAAGAGGATAGAGGACGCAAGTTTATGTCTTACGAGAACTTGAACCGGACTAGTTGTACGGTCTTGTTCACATCGGTCGCGATGGAGTTGAATAACAATAGGCGTACGAATTCGTCGGTGGCACTGGAGTTTCAGGCGGCGGAGTTGGGGTGGTTGCTGGAAGGATCGTGCAAGTGTGTCGAAAACGCGAATTGTACTCCAGTGTCGCTTGACGGTAGAGCGACGATGACAGGGTTCCGGTGTCGGTGCAAGCAAGGGTTTGAAGGAGACGGCTTTATCGAGGGGGATGGCTGCCGGAAAGGTTAGTCCAATGTTGAGGAATTTACTTGTTTAACCTTATTTGTTTTGATATTTATTTACTATTTTTTGGCGGATGACCTAACTTACCTTTGACTGTGCGCAATATGTTCATTTTCTCTCTCTTTCTTATCCAATACTGGGGTTCCACCTCAGCAATACTATGAATTACTCGTCATGGTCTTAGTTTTAATTTGTAGTATATTAGGGGCATTTCGGTCATTATATACTTGCTATTTTTTTCCCCCTGCATTTCATCAAAGACTGTTGGATGTTCCACCTACTTTCTCATCGTTTTAGTGGGCTATTTTTCATCTTCCATAAATTGCAATTATTGGGATTCCCGCGGTTTTAAGCTGCTAAATATTCATGTGACGTAGGTTGGGAAACAGTCCAGGATTTAGTTTGTAAAATTATTATGTGATCCTCTTAACATGTGCCCTTAGGGCACATGCTAAACACACAGTTCAAGATACTCTTGAACTGTGTGTATATTCCCTTGATTTCTGCATTTATACAAAGTTCAAGGGAATATGCACACAATTCAAGAGAATATTCTCTTGAACTGTGTGCGCATTTACACAAAGTTCAAAGGAATATGCACACAATTCAAGAGAATATTCTCTTGAACTGTGTGCTTAGCATGTGCCTTAAGGCACATGTTAAGAAATTCCAATTATTATTTATTATCCAATCCATCCAATTTTGTTAATAATTACCCTTATTGGAATCTATTTGGGTATAATTTAAAATTGTTGGATCTCCAAGCCACTTGTCTTGTAATTTTCATGTTAGACCAGGGTAGGTTAGGATTTGGTTTCTAAACCCAACTGTATTTAACTTGTTAATATTGAGGATTTTATGCTCAATTTGGGGCTAGAAAATTATTTTGACAGGTGGCCAGGGGAGGAAAAATAAAGAATAACAAGAACTGGATTATGCCGTTGATGGAATTAATGAATCATATCTGAAGAATAATATTATATTATGTTTCAGAAGCATAATCTAAAAAAAATATCAATTCCTTCAATGTATTCGTCTGGCAATGCATCATTTAATGATTGAAAAAGAATACTATGTTGAAAATTTTCAAATTTTAACGAAGGAAGAGTCGGATGAAATAGATGACATTTTCAATTGTGCATTGTTTGACTCTATAACTTTCTCCTATGACCAGTCTTCTGACACATTCTCTCTTCAAGTTCAAGATCTGAGTTATTAGCAAAGTCTCAACTTGGCAGCTAATGTTGAGGGGTAAACATTTAGCGTAATATTAAGCAAATTGTATACCAAGTTGTTCCAGTGTAGATATGCTATCCACAGTGCTTGTTATTCCTGTTGGTAAATGTGGATTCTGAGTAAATGACACAGGTTTTATGATATTAGAAAGATGCTGATAATAATACCATTTGCTTCTCTTTGCAGTGGAAAAGGGTACCAACACTAAAAACAAGTTTGACAATTGATACTACAGCAAAAGTTGATCTTCAATAAACACAAATACTTCATTTTGCAAAGGAAATCCTTCACTTAAAATTATCCTTTCATTGGTAAATTTGGAATGTTAACCTCTTTTAGCAATAGCCTATTGAATAGTGTTACCTGTTTGAAATTAAAGTCGATCAATATTAATCCAATCAATTGATTTAGTAATAACCTCTTTCAGTAATAGCCTATACACACTAGCCATTTGCACATCTGGTATCCAGAACACGTGATTGTTGCCACAAAACAGTTTTCCTGGAGAGTTCTTTCCGGTATGCAAGATGAATACGTTCATAAAGGCATATCCTGATAATATAATTTGTTTTTAATTGTTTGCCACTTACTATTGCTTAAGTTAGATTTTGATGCAATATGTTTTTGCATTTGTCACCTTAGTTTATTCTTATAGCTGTTGACTGGCTTATCCTCAGTTTCTGGCTGCAATCCTTCGGGGTACATGTCTGGTCGATGTGGAGGAACTACAAGAGTAGGCGTTCTCATTGGAGGTAAAAAAAAAATATTCTAAAATGCCAACTGTTAACACCTAAAGTATTCAACACTTGAACTTCTTCAATTTATGACTTTCAGCGTAACCAATTTAGTTATTATTCTGAACGCCACAATGTTCTATGACTACATTGTTTTCTTCACATTTTCGTGTTCTTCAGCTGTAGCCGTCCTTCATTATCGGATAATGTATATTCCAAAATCCCATTATAGTTCATGCAGTTATTTCCCTGCTGTGACCTGTTTAGGTTTGATTCGTTTGAAAAACCACTGTTTCGTTCGGTTCCTTCAATTGGTAATTGTTTCCATATTAATGAAATTATAAAAGAATTTCGTTGTTGAGTATAAGCAAATCAGTTGTGTTCATGATCCTTCTAAGATTCCTTATCTCAATTTCCATTGCCTCAAGATTTAGATATTGGTGTGTATCTTTTCCTTTCAGCAAAATAGATTTTATTTTTCGCTAATAAGTTTCTTAGTTCTGATGAAATTACTTGTTTAGCAAATGAGCTCAAGTGTTTGAACGCCAAGGAAATATATGACAGGATATTTCTGCTATTGCAAGTGAATACATTTGTATAGTTGTTACCCTTGATACAGATGAAGATTGAAAAACACATTTAGATATTGTAACTTTCAGATATTAAAAGTGGAGATATTCAATGAGCTATTGCTGCAATTGCACATCAAGACATTTGCATAGCTTTTACTTGTTGATATACCACGAGCATTACTTTTACAACCATGTAATTACAGTGCCTGACAAGGTTCCATTTGATAATGGTTTCTTTTAGTACTTCTTGTTGTTGTTGTTGTTGTTGTTGTTGTTGCTTTTTCCTATTTTGGGCAAATATTTTACCTTAAGTTAGGGGAAAAAAAGAAGAGCTAAAAGGTATTTATGAAAAAAGTACTTGAGTTTTTCTGAAATGGTTCCTTAGTTTTTTTGTTTTATTTGTTTTTTACTTACAGAATTTTAAGCATTATCCACTTTATTTTATTCTCAGGGGTTGCCGCTGGAGCTGGTTTAGTGGCTGCTCTGGCTCTCATCTGTTACTGTGTCCGAAGACGATCCGCTTTTTTGAAAAATCATTTGAGTGCAAAGCGCCTTCTAAGTGAAGCCACAGGTAGCTCTACTGTACCTCTCTTCCCCTACAAAGATATTGAGAGGGCCACAAATGGGTTCTCTGAGAAACAAAGGTTGGGAACTGGAGCCTATGGTACAGTTTATGCTGGAAAGCTCCACAATGATGAGTGGGTTGCAATTAAGAAACTAAGACGTCACGATGCTGATGGTATTGAACAGACCATGAATGAGATAAAGCTTCTGTCCTCTGTGAGCCATCAGAATCTAGTCCGTCTTTTAGGTTGTTGTATTGAGAAGGGTGAACAGATTCTCGTTTATGAATTCATGCCCAATGGAACTCTGGCTCAGCATCTACAAAAAGAAAGGGGTAATGGCCTTCCATGGACAGTACGCCTCACCATTGCTACTGAGACGGCGCATGCAATTGCTCATCTCCACACAGCTACGCATCCCCCAATATACCATAGGGACATTAAATCCAGTAATATACTTTTAGATGTTAATTTCAACTCAAAGGTAGCAGATTTTGGTCTTTCAAGACTCGGCATGACAGATGATTCTCACATTTCGACAGCCCCACAGGGGACTCCTGGCTATGTTGATCCTCAATACCATCAAAACTTCCATCTTTCTGATAAAAGTGATGTTTACAGTTTTGGGGTGGTTCTTGTTGAGATTTTAACTGCAATGAAGGTGGTTGATTTCACTCGGCCTCCCACTGAGATTAATTTGGCTGCGCTTGCAATTGAGAGGATCGGAAAAGGTCGTGTGGATGAGATAATAGATCCATTCCTTGAGCCTGATAGGGATGCTTGGACACTTTCATCTATTCACAAGGTTGCCGAGTTGGCTTTTAGATGCCTTGCTTTTCATAGGGACATGAGACCTTCTATGATGGAAGTTGCAGATGAGCTGGAGCAGATCAGGCTTAGTGGTTGGGCACCACTCGAGGAGAATATATACATGGGATCCTCGGTGGCATCCTCTTATTCATCACCTTTTGATGGAAGTGAGAAGTCACTAGGTGGGACTTCAGTAAAGAAAGTAGGGATTGGAAGTCGAAGGGTGATTGTAACGCATAGGGAAGTAGATTGTCTGGCTACAATGGAGGAGGTGGTGAAGGATAGCTCCCCTGTTTCTGTGCAGGACCCTTGGTTAAGTGATCAGAGCTCACCATCAACAAATAGCTTGCTGGGTAACATTATCCGGTGTTGATATCTTGTGTGAATATTATAGATGATGTATTTAAGGATTACCTGCTGCCGCCTATAAATTTCTTATATAGATATCCTTTTTACGATTCACCCTCCGAACAATATTTTTTTTTTTTTTTTCGTCGGTAGTTAAGAGAGAATGAGTGGTCATCTTTCTTTGAACAATTAGCTGTTAAGACTTTTATGTTCAAGGCTTGATTACAAAAACAAACCTTGAACCTTAGGTTGGTTCAGCTGATTTACATATAACCCTCTGCTTAAGGTTGGTGTTTACAAGCCTGGCCAATGAATGCCATGGGTCTGCAAGCAAGCTCAAGCTCAAGCTCATCCAGTGTGTTGTAATTATCTCAACTTGTTTGGGAACAGTAACCAACCAATTCATCCCACCTAGGCTATTGCAGATTTGCTGTTGGACTGTGAGAATGTGTGTGTATACTGTTCGGCTGTAACAAGGACCTGTAAAAACAACTTTCCTGGAAAAATATAATGTACTCTCCTATTCCAACTTCCAAGCTTAGGCAATCACATAAAAAACACTAATATTTCCTCCTCATGGATAATTGGAGTATAAAAGAGACGCATACAAATAAATCACTTGAACTAAAAACAAACAAATGTACAGGAGCTGGCTAGCTAAATTGAATTATTAGTATTCTTCTTATTAATCTCATCAAAAATAAATTATTAAAGGTGAAAAAAGCATAATGAAACAATAACAACACCAGTACTATTTGATCTCACAGACCCGCCCAATCAGAAACCATAATTTACATTAAACAAACATGACTCTAGCTATTCAAGATTTCTGACCTTCAGGCCCTAAAATTCCATTCACAACAGAAGTAGCCACCAGTACCCCAACAACCTCCGCTCCTGCCACCACCCCCGCCTGGGCCAACCCCCCAAAGCTCAGCACCGTCTCTATCTCTTCCTCCGCCGCTACTACTCCCTTATCCACGGACTCAAATCCTTCCTTCACGATCTCCTCCGCTTCCTCCTCCACCTTCTTCAATTTTTTCCTCAGTCCGAACAGTCCAATGTCCTCCGCTCCCTTCTCCACCGCTGCTTCTATTCCGCTCTCCGCCGCTACTATTCCCTTTTCCACGGACTCAAATCCTTCCTTCACAATCTCCTCCGCTTCCTCCTCCACCTTCTTCAATTTCTTCCTCAGTCCGAACAGTCCAATGTCCTCCGCTCTCGACGGCAGCTCCATCGCCTTCAACGTCGCCGTCGACGTCAGCAAGAGCAACCACTGTCTCCGCCCACCGAGAGACGCGACACGAGTAGGTATCTGCGCATGTTTAGGGGCGTGCGCCTTGCCGGACGTAGGTGGCGCATTGTGCACACTTTGGATAGACAAAGACTGAAATTGGTTTGAGCTTGTGGAAGCCATAACTTCGCTCAACTGAAAGCTCAACTGAAAAGCTGATCCTTTCCGAATTATATTTGTGGACTGTCGTGAATGTATTCGATAAGAGTAAATGAGTGGAGACGGAGCCTGTGCGAATTATTTTTATAATTTTACTTTTATATAATAAAATCGAAGCCAAAAGGATCCGTTTCAAATTATTAAATCAGTGTTAATTTTTTAATATTAAAAATAAAAATATTTTTTCCATTTCGAATTATATAATTATTATATATTTTTTAAAATAAATAATTATATATATTGAAAATGTTTACGTTCATTATTTGATTGTCAAGACATAAATATTAGTGGTAATTTTTTGAGAGAAATATATAATAAATGAGACCCTCATATAATTAATATCAATCCCATATATTTATAAGTTTCGGAATTATAATTCGGCACAACTTTTTCATAATACATAGTATGATTCTTCTAAAATTTAACTTAAAATATTTTTAAACTCAAAATTAACATAAATTTATGTCTATACAATTATGAATAACTTAAACTATCTAAAAAGTACTACTAGTTATAGGATTTATTGTTTTCAAAAATTAATTGAATCATGTCAATTTTAAACTTAAAAATGTTTAAAATTGACTTTTAAAAAATCTATATTAAAATTATAATTTAAAACATAAGTAGTACGTTGTGAGTTTAAGGGTAAAAATAATAAATTAAAATTTATAAGAGAAGAAAAAGAAATTATTTTTTTTTTGTTGGAGGATTTGACCCCTCATAGAACCTTTGCCGTGCAAACGCCAGGTAATACCATCCAATATAAAGTTTGGGGGTAAAAAATAAAATAAATTATATTGGAATTATGTACATTTTTTTTAATGGGATTACTTTTGATATATCATTGTAAAGATATTTTTGATATTTTAAAATATTATATTCTCTTTCTTACAATCATTTTGAATATCAATTTGTTACATAATTGTAAAGATATTGATTTTTTTAATATAATATTCTCTTTTTGAAATAGGATTAATATTGAACTTTTTAAAATAACTTAATATATATTTAAAATAAAATTGATATAAACTTATTTAATTCATTGATTGCATACATTCAAAGCACAATTGTGACGCCCCCAGAATAGGTCCAGTCAACCCAACCCATTCTGAGTCGCCAAATACATGGTACAGAATTCAAATACAAACTTTATATCACACGGTCGTGCAAAATACGACCACACAACTGTGAGTGACAATACAAATCGTATATAATACGAAATATTAATATTCAAATTCATTCTTTATTTATTACAATTATTATCCCACTATTTTACAAAAATAGTGAGGACCACTACTGCTCTAACTCGGACCATCACTCTGTCCCCCGACTAGTTCCCACAACATTCTCATTTCCTGAAGAGGACAACAGATGAAAAGGGTGAGCTCAACTAGCTCAGTAAAGAATATTATGACTAAGATAATGGAAAATAAATTATCGTTTGCCTTCAATAACTCAGATAAAATATAATGGACAACCCATTTTAGATCAATATTCGCAGCGAAAATAACAATTCATTAGAATAGTTAAGCAGAGAATGAAGTCTACTATCTTCTATGATTTAAAAGTCCATCATCAATATTTTATCCCTATAACATCAATCAATATACATCTCGATTCAAATATTCATCTTTGCACTACAGGCCAAAGATATTCATTTGTATCATCAGTGGTCATGTTCATCTCAACACCTGTCATCTTTGCACTACAGGCCAAAGATATTCATCAGGTAATCATTCATCTTTGCTCTACAGGCCAAAGATATTCAGTTATATCACCACTTAAGACTGAGGATGATGAAAAATCATATAAATAACAAATTCAGTGAAATAAAGGATAAGATTAAGGATTCGTATTTTACTATATCCAATTCAAAAATACTTCGTAATAATTAATTATGGAGCAAAATTCAAGAATAAAGCTCAAAATTTAGATCCAACCAAAGATAGTAACCTTAGCAAACAATCTGGACAATTAGAAGAAAATTTAATTTTTTTCATGAATAGTGTCGTATACGTGAATAGTAACCCCGACGAAAAAAGTAAGAATTTCGTAATAAAATCCATGCCAATATTTCAGTATAATGATATTGAAAAGAATAATATCATTTACGAAAGAAAATAGCATCCCTTACCTCAAAAGAATAGTACCTCTGACTGGAATATCGGATATAATACCGAAGGAAACTTGCACTGAATAGTAATACTCAAAGTATTGAAATACTCACAAAAATACGCTCGATATTATAGAGAGAGAAAATTCTGATTCTGGTGTGATTTTCAATTATAACCTAAGCACCCTATTTATAGGAAAAATTTAGGATGCCAAAGGAGACTAAAATAATAAAATAATATTATTTTTAAAAAAAAATCTCCAGCCGCCGGCTACTCCCAAAATCAGATTTTCAACAAAAGTGGGGCCCACCCATTAAAAAAATATTTATTTTTCGAAACTTCAATAATTCATAATAAATAGCCCCTTTGTCAGAAAAATACAAATTCTATGTCCTTCCATAGAAAATTTAATTCTATACAACTTTGTAGAAGAAATTTTTTCCAAATTTCAAATCTAAATTATCCGAAATCCATAAACAGATGATTTCCACACCCAAAATATTGATAAAAACTCATCAGCGCTAATTCCTTCTTTTATATCCACAAAATAATTATTTTCTTATCATATAAATCAATAATTAATTATTCACAAATAATATTACAGAACTACAATATTGACAACCAGGTCGTTCCCAGAAAAGAGGGGGCCTTCCGATAAGGATTTCTCCTTACTAGCACGCAATTAAATAACCCCTCCTAGACAGAACTTCCTTAGACATTGTCAATAATGCTATCTAATAATATTATTCAAATAATGTGAATTATTGAGTTAATACTGTGAAATACTGTGCAGTGACAATTATTGAATCAATAATACCAAAATATCAACTGTAGCCATTATTGAATCAATCATATAAAATGGCAACGTAACAATTATTGAGTCAATAAAATATCAATGTAATAATTATTGAGTCAATAATATAAAATATCAACGTAGCAATTATTGAGTCAATAATATAAAATATTGAACAGTAATTATTGTAATAATTATTGAGTAATGGCTTCTCACGTAAGAATCAATAATTAGAATTACTATGCAATACCGTATGCTACTGTGCAACACCGTGTATCACTGTATTTTAACCACCGGGTATTTCAACAGTACTAACGGTAATAACCACGCCGTTATTTTGTAAAAAAATTATTTCTGTCGCTTTCTATATCAGACAGTTATTCCGTTGTGGGGGCCCACAAATAGCTGCGCCGTCGTACGAATATTCCCCGACAACAAGAATATTCCACGACCAAACGAATATTCCCCGACAACAAGAATATTTTATAACCACTTGCTCATTTTAAAAATATTTGCACATTTCACCCATAACTTTCATATATATCAAAACAACACCTTATTGTTTCAAAATAATATATAAAAAAAATTAAATCTTTATTCATAAAAGTTGGGGTCTTACAACAATAATATAAATCACTTATTTTAAATGACTTATATTCTTATAAGTTTAAGGGCATCTTCGAGAATTCTTTATTTTAAATGACTTATAAGTTCAAATATAAGTTGGTTTAAATTGTGATTTATAAGTAAAAGTGTTCGGTATCAATTTGTTTTATAAGTCAAAAATTAAGTTAAAATAAGTTATGAAGGTGTTCGGCTTATAATTACTTATAAGTTAAAATAATGTAAATTTTACTAAAAAAGACATTAATAAAAAAATGGACAAAATAGAAGAGGAACAAAATAGACATTACATTTGATCAAACTAACTTATTTTAAAATGACTTATAAGTTATTTTAAAATAAGTCACAAATAGTTACTTATTTTTTTTGACTTAAAAACCAATTTATAAGTTAAAAAATAAGTAGCTCCCAAACACTTAAATAGTAGCACCAACTTATAAATCATTGTCGAAAACCCTTAAGTACCATACATAGATGGTGTATTTACGGGCGACATTAAGATCTTGATAAATTATTATTACTAAATAAAATTATTTTTATTTTTATTAATATCACAAATTAATTTTATTTTTTTATGAATTAGTTGATAATGTACGAGCTAGTAGGGGTGTGTATAATTTTTGATTTTTTCAGTTTTTCGATTTTTCGGACCGGGCCGAATCGTCCGGTTCGGTACAAAAAGAATAGTCCGGTTTGGGTACAAAAAATTGGTATATACCGATTTTTCGGTACAGAGTTTTTATGGTTCGGTATTACCGAACCATACCGGTATATACCGGTTTTCTAATTTTTATTTTATTTTTTATTATTAATAAAAATAATTATTATAATAATAATAATAATATAAAATAATAATAATAAAATAATAAAATAATAATTATATTATTTTTCAGTATTTATTCGATAAAAATCGGTATATATCCGGTAAACCGGTTTGGTATACCGATCCAACCGGTATCGGTATTAAAATTTTGCTAATTTTGGTTCCGGTTCGGTACGATACCGGTCCGGTTCGGGCCTATATTTACCGGTTGCACACCCCTACGAGCTAGTTTAAATAATAAATTTAATAATTTGATAAATATTCATGTAAAAAAAATTAGAATAACAGAATCAATGTACCAACTCATAATCATAATTTTAAATTAAATATTGAGTTCAGTCGATTTTAAAGGAAAAAAAAATAAAGAGAGATACATAGGTTGAACCGACTGAAAAACCTAGAAGATTCCACGTAAGAAGGAAGCCACAAGTGAACAGTCAAATTACCCAAATAGTAACAGACTGGATCAGCATTTGCGGACTTATTAGTTAGTTACCAAGAAAGAGCTAGAAACCAGGCGGTCCACCTACTCCCGCAAGGTCATCGTTAACACATGCTTCATCCGAACCTATTTGAATTAACACTCAAATTTCAACATAAACAAGTGAATTGGATAGTTTGATTCACAGTTCCGCCACTAATCACTTGTTCTCTAACTCCTCATTTTAATTTTCTATTTTAGTTTAGTATAGACTGTGTGTGTTGTCTACTTTTATTCTAGTTCGTATTAGTGTTTGATCATCGTCATTCTGAGCTCGGAGTGAAAAAAAATGGGGAGGAAGCATTATTTGGCTATGAAAACCGATCAATTCATGTCCTCTGAAGAATTGATCAATTCGGATTTCAATGACTTGAAGATGGCTGCAAATAGGCTCTTCCACGAAGCCACCAAGCTCGGCGGCCTAGGGTTTGGCACTTCCTTCCTCAAATGGGTCGCTTCCTTTGCTGCTATGTGAGCCCCCCCACCTTCTCTCTTACACCCACTAACCATATGCTATACATTTTTTCGTACATATTTGGAATGCCAGCTTCACCATTTTAGATTTCAGAATTATGTTTAAACAGAGCAAATTTTGTTTGATCGAAGAAACTTTACTTTTTTCTCTTTTCATTTGTTTTCTCACTTTTGAAATTTATGTGCAACAGCCCAGGGTAGCATATATTTTATGTCACCGACTGGACCATTCACTCAAATTTATAGTTGTTGACGGCTTCTGTTATAATTCTTCATCCTTTTCATGAATAAAACATTCCAAGCTGCCATTAAACTCTCCGCATCACAAGCAATGCCTGTGTTACTCCACACAATACCCAAAAAAAGCTAGGTGCGTAGGATTGCAGGTTTATTTGTCTGATTGTCCTCTCTAGACATTTCTAGATGTAGGTTCAACACATAATTAGTGATGACAGGGACTTGCGAAGTCCCGTGAACTAAAATGTAAAAGCTAATTTACTTTGTGTCATGTTTATAGTGGATGATGTTATAACCATGAAGTCGTTTCTCTGTCTGGTATAAAGATGTATGAGCTCCCTTGCTACCATCAAATCATCAATAGTTCACCTTATGAGACAAAGCAATTGGTCGATGCTGAAATATTCTTTGAATTTCATTAAGAAAACTGGTGCAAAAATGTTATTACCCTGTTGCTATTCATTTGATACTTCACTTTGTTAGAAGTTTGTTTTTTTGAGCTTGATGTAACTTAACATCCTTTTGTTATTCATCGTTTACTTTTGATGTTATACATATTCTCTTTGCAGTTACTTACTGATATTGGATCGAACAAACTGGAAAACAAACATGCTGACTGCACTCTTAGTCCCTTACATTTTCTTTAGTTTTCCTTCAGTGTTGTTCAGCTTCTTTAGGTGAAGATTTCAACTCAGACTACTTTTATACACTTGCAATTTATTTAATTCTTTTTCCTACTCTCATTGAAATTTATCATGTTCTTGAAGCTTATTTTCTTTTTCGGGTTATTTATTCAGGGGAGAAGTGGGGAAATGGATTGCGTTCATTGCAGTTGTATCAAGGCTTTTTTTCCCACGACATTTCCCAGGTAAAGATACATAGATGTTTTTCGACTAGAACTTGTTATAGAAGCTCATCTGTTATCCAAACATATTCACCAATTATCCTTATTTGGACCTACTTACTTCCGTTGATTTTCAATATTCAGTTATATTATTTATTATAAACAACTATGTATCCCAGCTAGGTTTCTCCAATTATACCAAGTGGAACACTAAACCAAATGAACTAGAAGGGAAATAGTTCAATATGGCATCAGGTATTCATCTTTTACTTTTGATGTTAGATGCAAGTAGCAGTTTGGGATCTGTTACAAGCATATCAACTACTCTCACATAATGGCATAACCGAAAATTCCTAGATTCAGATGATTAAAGTTTAATCGATTCCGACTCTTGACAAATGCCCGAGTTCATGTCCAAGCTTGTTGCTAGTCTATTATCGCAGACGAATACCGAGTCTTTATCGTGCCTAGTAGGTTACACATACAGTTTCTGGTTTGGTTATTACCTTTCTGTTTATCAGAAATAACTGAAAGAAGATTGTGATATATTGGAACAATTGTAACAGTTCCATTTAGTTATACGATTAAGAAATTTGAAGTTTCAGCAATATCAGCTGCTATGACAACTTCTTTACAGCCATTATAATAGCAAAGTTGTCCTCCTCTGGTTATCACTCACTTGATTACCTTATTATATATATTGTTATACATTTTGTTTTTTCTACCTTGGCAGATTTGTTTATGATGCATTGACCCTTTTTTTTCCCCCTTTCCTGACATTGATCCCTGATGTTGATTGGACTGCAGATTGGCTTGAGATGCCTGGGTCGCTAATTCTTCTACTGGTAGTTTCTCCCAGCTTCTTTGCCCACACATTAAAGGATAGCTTGGTTGGGGTTATGATATGTCTTATCATCGGTTGTTACCTGCTGCAAGAGCACATTCGGGCATCAGGCGGATTCAGAAATTCCTTCACACAAAGCCATGGTATATCCAACACACTAGGCATCATCCTTTTGTTGGTCTATCCAGTATGGGCGTTTGTTCTGCACGTCCTATAAAGCGTTATGCATGCAGCTTAACCGTCTTTGTTCTGAAGCGTCAATTCATTAGTTGTCTCCTCTTTCATGGTTTTTCAATATTTCTTGATTTGAAGTGAATGAATAACTGGTTAGTTCCACCCATCTGTTAAGCTTAAGCTTAAAAGAACTTTGTCACTGCGTATGCTCTACCAATACTTTTGCATCGAATCCAATGCCTAAGGTTAGAGAGTCTTGAAATTGTTTTTTTGGCCAACTAATTTTACTTATTTTATATCACACTTGTAATTAAAAAAGTAGGTAAAAAAAATCACTTGTGTATGTAAAACCTGATAGGTCTAAGCTTATACTCACAAAGGATTTGGAGATGTCTGGATTTGAGTTAAAAGGTTGTAATGAAGGTAATTCATTCTTCTTCTTCTTTAGTTAAATAAATAAAAGAAAATAAGAATAGAGAAGTGACGACAAAGTAATACAACTGCCACGAAATCATATCCGAAATCAATCAACACAAAAACATGACAATTTTATCAATATCGGGTGGAAATATATTATTAAAATTTGTTGTGGTATTATTGTTTGAGTAAAATTAAAGGGCATTCAAGTTCATTTGACTTCTAACATTGCCAAAAATATGAAGCTAACTTACCATTCCCGTTCAAAATTGTACATTAAGTTGGGAATAATGCTAGAGACACAACTTATTCTATAACTATTTTATAATTTGTTGATGTGGCATACTCCACCTCAGCTTTTATGTGGGGCCGAATATTACATTGAAACAATTTGTTCATCAATATGCTGAAATGGAGTATGCCACATAAGCAAATTGTAAAATAGTTGTAAAATAAGTTGTGTCTTTAGCATTACTCTTAAGTTGGTAGTTGAAATATCTCTCTCCAAATTAATCTTAAAAACAGAATATATATATATATATATATATATAGGGTCAGTCTCTCCAGCGAACCATAAAGAGCGAACTAAAAACGAACTGGCTATAGCGACGGTTTTTTCCGTCGCTATAACATAGAAAGCCGATTTTTTATGTTATAGTGACAAAAAAAACCGTCGCTATAGCCAGTTCGTCATTAGTTCGCTCCCTATGATTCGCTAGAGAGACGGACCCTATATATATATATATATATATATATATATATATATATATATATATATATATATATATATATATACGGGAGATTTAAAACATACTTCTTAAATAATATAACTCTCTTAAATAACATATTTTTATTAAAACTACCTCGTTTTGGAGATTTTTTTTGAAAACAAAATAATACTGAAAGAGATTGGTCCCACTTTTTCTTTTTATTAACAAAAAGGTCGCGTGAATGGGTCAACAACCGTTGGATCTGTTTGTGGATCAGTTGGATCTGTTTGTGGTGGGCCAGGAGTGTGAAAAATAGTTAAAAGATATAAAACAATCTCAGCCACATAAATCCACCACAAATAGATCCAACGGTTGTTGACCCATCCCTCAAATAATACTATTTGAGAGATTCCTCAACTGAAGGGTACTATATATATATATATATATATATATATATATATATATATATATATATATATATATATATAAGAACTTCAACTCCATGTGAAATTGGAGCAACTAAATTTATTTGATGAGAAAAGATGTAAAAAATGAATTGGGCTTGTCCAGAGATGGGCTTGTATTAGTTGGTCCAGGTTCACATGGTATATTTGTAAATTCATGTGGTAGAGAGAGCCGCAAACCCTAATATCTAAAATGATTTCAAGTACTTGACGCCTATAAGTACATTACGATTAGGAGTCTCTCACTCGCTCTCCATGATGATGATGATGGGCTATCAGTGCCGTATTATAATCCATCGACTGGATCTATAATTAGGGCAGGGCAATCACTCTTCTCTTCGATTCGAATTGAGTTTTATGTTTTCAATTATGTTTTTGTTATTTTTGGTTATGTTTATTTAAAAATGAAGAGGGGATTTATGGACGGTTTCTCGGTGATGATCAAACTTATGATGACGAGTCTGATGTATCCATTCTTCTAAAATCATGTTGACAATTCGAGGCATTTGTCTGAGAGAAGCCTCTGCCCTTCCCCTTGTCTACTCAATTTCTCTATTTATTTATTTATAAAAATCGAATCTTGCTGATATACATATATATGTATAAATAATTTTTATGGATATTTGGTGTAATTGATTGATAAATGGAAGTTAGTGGATGGATGGGGAATGAGAAGGGCATAATGATGATGAAAAGACAATGTCTTCTGAAGCTTTTGCATGATTGAAAGAATGACCTCCTACTCATTCTGAATGCCTTTGATTCCTCCATCCACCCCATCCCATTCATAAAGTTTGAATATAAGAAATGTGATTATTGTTTGTTTTCATAATTTTAAGGAATTTAGCAATGAGTTGTTGAAGGAAGGAAGAGCAAAGGGAAATGTGGCAATGATGACAAATCAATCTCTCACTCTTTATAATTCAATACTCAATTGATTGAGGTGAGGGGCTTCTTACCGATGATGATTGTTTTCAAGCACTTTTGAGCCGCCTTTCCTCCTCCCTCTTCTTTCAGTACTCTCGTTTGCTTTTGATTACTGGGTGTGTAAACGCACAATTTCACGTCTTCTATGAAATTAGAATAAAATGAATGAATGAATCCTTTTAAATAAATGGAAAAGGTAATGTTACATCATTAACTACAAAGAGTAAAAAGAAAACCAAGTGTTCAAATGAAATTTTTATCTTTGTTGAATCAACGGTGGTCCAGATTAAGAGTCTGGAAACAAAATCAAGTGCGAAAGAGAGAAAGAGAGAGGGACACCACATACGATATACTAGTAGTTACTATATGATGATTATTATCATATAAAAATAATGTCATTTTGTATTATAATTAAATACAATATTTTCATGTTATGTATAAAAATATATTTTTTAAAATATTTGTATTATGGTGAACACCTCTCTTTATTTTATTTTAAAAAACGAATTTCATTTTGTGTGACGGTATTGTAATATAGAATTCATATTATTCTTATTAATCTCCTTACTATTAGGCGATTTTCACGCCATTAACATACATTTTTTTTAGACACAGGAGGGTGATTGAAATAACCTTCGGCTTTGGTTGTTCAACTTGAATCAATATTTGTCCAGGCCTGGCCTGGCCTGGGCTGAGTAAGTAGGTAGGGTAGTATCTTTATCCTAAAGTAAAAACCAAATAATTAATGAAAGATTGCCTGCCACATGGCAAAATATAAAGCCAGGGTAGTGCAACCAATGAAAAAACACCTTCCTTATCCTCTAATCCCTTATCTTACTCGCACCCAACCCACCAATTAAGTTGCGTTCCTCATCTCCACAAATATCACTTCCTACTTGTATTGCTGCTGCTGCATAGCTACTACTACTACTACTTTGCATAAGGGCAGTAGAGAGAGAGAGAGAGAGAGAGAGAATAATGGCAGCCTCACTCCAAGCAGCTGCGACCTTCATGCAACCCACCAAGGGCAAGGTGGGTGTGCACACTCGACCCAGCCTCAACCTACAACTCATCAAGTCTTCTCAGACCCTCTGCAACGCCTTCGGTGTGGAATCATCATCATCTGCCTCCAGGCTCACTTGCTCTTTGCAATCCGATCTTAAGGACTTGGCTCACAAGTGTGCCCATGCTGCAAAGCTTGCCGGCTTCGCCCTTGCCACCTCTGCTCTTGTTGTCTCGGTACGTATATATATATATATATATATATATATGTTGGTTGGTTGGTTGGTTTCTTATGTATATATAGATCATGCATGTCTACAACTAGGCATAGAATACCTGTAATAGCTGTTTGAAATACCCTTGTTATATTCTCTGATATATATGGGAATTCATGTCTGACAGTCCGAGACCAAATAGCTAGGGACTCGTATCATGTGAAGACGAAAACATGCACGGGCTTGTATTTAGTCGCTCACTTTTTCATACACCTTGCTCAAAATCCAAACCATTATTCACCTTACAAGAATTTCCATTTGGAATGCAAGGACGTTACATTTGGTAGAAGGATACTCCTATTCCACCTGAATTGTTAATGGGACCCACACCCCCGTATGAAATATCAATTCCCTCGGTAGAAATATCAACCGCATCTTATTTTGCTCAAGTGTTCAAGTATTTTGTACCGAAACACCGTATTTTATATTCATTCTGACACTTGCTTTTGGCAAAAGAGAGAACTAAAATCTGTTGGATTTTACAGGGTACAAGTGCTGAAGGTGTTCCAAAGCGCCTAACTTTTGATGAAATCCAAAGCAAGACATACGTGGAAGTGAAGGGAACTGGCACTGCTAATCAGTGCCCAACAATTGAAGGTGGAACCGATAAATTTGCCTTCAAGCCCGGGAAATACAATGCCAAGAAGTTCTGCTTGGAACCCACATCATTCACTGTTAAGGCCGATAGTGTGGGCAAGAACGCCCCGCCAGAGTTCCAAAAGACCAAGCTCATGACCCGCTTAACCTACACCCTTGACGAGATTGAGGGACCCTTTGAGGTATCCTCAGATGGCTCCGTTAAGTTTGAGGAGAAAGACGGAATTGACTATGCTGCTGTTACAGTTCAACTTCCTGGAGGGGAGCGTGTGCCCTTCCTCTTCACTATTAAGCAGCTAGTAGCATCTGGAAAACCTGAAAGCTTTTCAGGAGATTTTCTTGTGCCATCTTACAGGGGTTCATCCTTCCTTGACCCAAAGGGAAGAGGTGGTTCCACTGGTTATGACAATGCCGTTGCATTGCCAGCTGGAGGAAGAGGAGACGAGGAGGAGCTTGCTAAGGAGAACACAAAGAATACAGCATCTTCAACCGGCAAAATTACCTTTAGTGTCACCGGTAGCAAGCCTGAGACTGGAGAGGTGATTGGAGTATTTGAGAGCCTTCAGCCATCTGATACTGATTTGGGAGCAAAGGTTCCTAAGGATGTGAAAATCCAAGGGATCTGGTACGCTCAACTTGAATGATAGGGAACTTATAGAATCAACTTAATTTCTTTCTTGGTTCAGATTTTGTTGCAAGTTAAAGGTGTCGTCAATGAACTATCCTCTGATCCTATAAGGTTCGATCGAGACTGCTATATTGCTTCACTGTATATTATTATTTCTTATTATAATAATGCTTTTTCAACTATCATGACGATCAGATGCATGAATTTTGCAAGCCTGAAGTAATCCACAAAGCGGACGGTACTATATCAACATATAACCATTTAAATGTTATAATATACCAAACTAGATTTATTTTGTTGAGGCTCTGCAAGTCAAGTTTCATATGATAAATGTCAGTAGACGACGGGTAACGTGGAGATTCTTGGGTTGTAGCATAGCGTATAAAAGAATGTCCAAAGTTCCGGAGTGAATGGGCAGTACGTGTAATAATTTGCAACTTTCAAGAAACAAAGTTGGAATATGCACACTATTTTACTGCAAAAGGGTATACCAGCACATATTAAACTTACAGTTATAAGTTGTGGAGTACTTATTTGTTCTGAACAAGGATGACAATCCTTGTGCTCCTAGTCTCAGACTGGTAATGGTTTTCATGACAATGGCAGCGTAACTTCAGCATTGCAAGATCTGCATATTATTATTGCACACCAATGTACACTTTATAGTAACAGTATATCTGACAACTTAAAACCGAAAATATATATATTACAATTTCTGCTCAAAACTCGGTGTACCGTACCTTCTGGCTAAAGAACTGGTTACTGTTCCAGCTCCATGATCCCGCAACTTTACCCACTCCAAATAAATATGATTTAAACTTCAAACATTAAATCGTGTTTCTATCCCTGGATTTGAGCTCTTCAGCTGATCTTTCTCAACACTAGCGCATAATATGAATGAGCATGTTTGAACCCCTTTGCTTTGTAATACAAGTAGCACTTCAGGACTATATTAAATAACAGCTTCCGGTTCTAAAAATTGTCCACCAGCCTAGGTGGGAATAAGAACTACAATGTGGAGTATACCAATCACAGATTTAAGGAAAAGCTATCTAATTTCCATGGAACAAATCTTTTTCTACCCAGCAGAATTTCTCTGGTGCTTGCACAGTGTTGTTTCTATGTATTTGCACCAACTTCGTGGCACTTTGAAAGAAGGAAATTAAAGCCAAAATGTCAATCAAGTTCCTCCAGCTGACCAGTAATAATCTCTCAGCTCTTCCTCTGAGAAAAGCCTACCCTCCTCACACAAATGACATATGCAGCTTGTTCCAGTTCTTGGCATTTGAGACTCATGAACCCCGTGAATGGATGACAGGAACAATGCCATGTTGAAGCGGAATCTATAAATCACCAAAAATCTCTACAAGAACAAAACCCATCTTTAAAATGATGAAACCTTAAGGAATCTCTCACAATTATCTGCACACCAGCATTCTTTGCTATGAACTTAATGGCATTATGACAATCCCCACATATTCTCAAGTTCTTGAACACCCTAACTGATGACTCCCCATTCAAATTGAGTATCCCAAAAGCAACAGCAAGCCTCTCACTGTGATTGCACAAAGTATCCTCTTTCTCCTCTTGATCCAGATCTTGAAGAACAAATTCAGTGTTGGGCAAATACCCTGCTAACCTCATCTTTTCACCCATATCATCTAAAAACCTGTAGATCTCAGCACTCTGGTTATTGCTCATATCACCAACAATGAAGGTATGTACTTTGTTTCTCACCTGAACCCAACTACAACCTGGCACTTTCCTGATACCTTTGTCTCTCATTAGTTTCCTAGTTTGTAAGGCTTCTCCCCAAAGTTTGGCAGCAACAAAGATGTTTGATAATAAAACAAAGTTTCCAGGGTTGTGAGGTTCTATCTCAAATAGTCGTTTTGCTGCAATTCGTCCCAAATCTACGTTCTTATATATTCTACATGCACCAAGCAAGGCTCCCCAAGCAGCCGCACTTGGTTCTATCGGCATTTCTTGGATAAAAAGATATGCCTCTTCAAGGCGACCCCCTCGGCTCAGAACATCAACCATGCAGGAATAGTGTTCGGCATCAGGTTCAATTGCATAATCAGTTTTCATAGAATAGAAAGTCGAGATCCCCTTATCTATTAGCTTTGAATGGCTACATCCACACAGAACACCTGTAAAAGTAACGGAATTGGGTTTGACCCCTACTTTTACCATTTTATCAAAGAGCAACAAGGCTTCCTCTCCATTTCCATGCATCGAGTTTGCAATAATAATTGTGTTCCAGGAAACAGTATCCTTTCTTGGCATCATCTTAAAAACTCTACGGGAGAGTTCCAGTTCACCACATTTGGCATACATATAAACAAGAGCAGTTGTTGCTGTTATGTCCTCCAGGAAACAGTGCCTAAAGATATACCCATGAATTTCTTTTCCTCCCCTCAAGCTTTCTAAATGTGTACAAGCAGGTAGCACACTAGTAATTGTGATCTGATTGGGCTTGAATCCCGAATCTTGCATTTGGCCAATCATCTCAAGTGCTTGCTGTGTTCTCCCATTCTGTATGCACCCACCAATAACAGCATTCCAGGAAGCATAGTTCAATTTGATCCCTTCAGTTCTCATCCGATTGAAAATAATAAAAGCCTTGTCAAATTCTCCATTTGCAAAATATGCCGTAATGATCACATTCCATGACACGATGTCCCTCTGAGGCATGTTGTCAAATACCAATTGAGCTTTCCTGATGCATAAACAACTAGCATACATGTCTACAAGTGCGCTACTCACAAACATATTATCTCCCATTCCGTTTTTCACCACAAATCCATGAACCTCCTTGCCCGAAGTCAAATCCTTTAACCTTGAGCAGGCAGGAAGAATGGAAGACAGTGACACCGAGTTAGCTTTCACTCCATTTAAACCCATCTCACGGAAAGCTCGGAGCGCCTCATTTGGCAGCCCACAGTTGACATAACAAGAACACAATGATGTCCAAGAAATCACATCTTTAACCTGCAAACCATAAAAAAATGTCCTTGCACCTTCAGTGTACCTGCATTTCCCATACATATCAATCAATGCATTTCCCAGAAACAAATCACCACGAAACCCAAATTCGGTTACATCTTTACCAATCTCTTTAGCTTTTGTAAGATCAGTTGAAGCAGCACAAGCCTTGGCAACGGACAAAAGTGCCAACTTATCAGGTCGGATATTCCTAGCCCGCAATTCAGTGTACAGTTTTATAGCTTCCTTTGGGAAACCCTGTTTCGTATAAGCATTTATCAAAACTGTCCATGAACGTAAGTCTGGCTCAGAAATTTTATCAAACAATTGGCGGGCACGTCCTAAATCTCCCGAGTTAGAATAGATCTTAATAAATTTGAGGCTCAAATGAGGCGGAAGGTTAGTGGGTAGCTTTGAAAGCATGTGTACCGATAGTTTATTTTCGTTTTCGAACTACGAAGAGGGTGGTTGGGATGGATGCTTACACTTTGTTTGGTTGCTGTAGAGGGTGGAGACACGGAAGGAAAGATTTATTTAAATTCTCCCTCGTATTCCTCTTATGTCAGTACTACAAAACACAAAACCTCAAGTTTCTGCTCTCTTTTTCTCTCAGCAGCCAAACAAAGCGCAAATGTCCTTTTAACCATATTAACGGTATTGACACAAATATTGTAAAAGAGATGAGAAGAAGACTAACACTACACTGTGTTTTTGAGTTCTAAAATGGACAAAACAAAATAAATTGATAAAAAAAATTATTATTTTTGTCAAAATATTTTATTATTAGGTTTTTTTAATGGATATAAAAGAGAATAAATAAACAAAAAGTGGATCAATTTTCTTGCCAAGTTCAATTTCATTCAAAAATGAACGTAAAATTAAATAATATAATTTAATCATTTATAATTCCATTTATACTCACTTCACAAACAGAAAAAAATTTATATAAGTCTTCTATTCCTAACTTCCCTTTCTTTTCAAATTTAAAATTTTCATTTTTTTGGTTAAAAACTTACAAACATAATGTAAATGAATGATGATCTTTTTTCTATAACTATTCTTCTTAATACATGTTTAGCGATAGAAGTAATATTTTTAACAACAACAAGAGTAACAATATTATTAATTAATAACGAAATAGATAAATTTTGAGAGATAAGAAAAGCTTTGTAGTTGTAACTTCTAACCACATCAATCAATTAAATTAAATTAAAGTGGTATCCATAATTAACCAAACAAATCCCTTTTTTCTACTTATTCTTCCTTTTGAATCCCTTCCCTGATGAGAAACGTGGCATTTCAGCAAATACAGAACATTGAATCATAATGGCTATGACGATCAGCCTTTTTCAAGGAGGCGGTTACATACTTACGAACTTTGTTGGCTTTCAAGAATTACGCAGAGAAATACAAATAAAAACCATATTCTTAATTCACGAATGCGAGATGGATGAAGAATTCCCTGGGGCTTTTGGGTCGAGCGCCAGTTTGGGTTTGAGGCTGGGTCAGGTCCTCTTCTCTCTCGCTTCTCTCCTCTTCATGTGCATACCTGTTGAATTCTACAGTTACACTTCCTTCTGGTAATTCCTATTTTTCCTACTTTTTTTAAAAAAAATTTAATAATTTTTATCAGTTTTTGATCAATCGGTTTTAATGGGTTGGTTTCCATTTTCCCCTCCAAAAGCTGCATACCCATTTCCTTTTCAGTTTTTCCCCTCCGGTTCTCGTCCTCCACTGTCAGCTGATAATAAAGCCAATTGTTCAGTAATCAACTATAGTCATCCTTTGTATGTTTACATCTAATTAAGCTACATATGGAGTATTGGAACTCTGATGATCATTTAATTCAGTATTGGAGCATTCACCTTCCTTGTTTGTGAAAAGTCTTGAGAAATTAAACAGGGCTCTCATTTCAGGACAAAGGTAGTGTGTGTTTTAATGATTATGAGGACACTTGTCTATGAAATTGTCATAATTTAATGTCAAATTATGATTTATGTGACTACAAAATGACGAACAGTGTTTCTTTAAAAATTTAATGGGTGGAGATCAGAAAACTACTATATATCAAGAGTCAACTATAATTCTTTTGACTGCAAGGACATGAATTTTATTTTGTAAAATAAGAAGAGCGCTCTGCAATCCTTGTTGGTATTTTTTCAACGATGGAAGCCTGGCACAGAGATAGATGAATAATTTGACTCTACATTGAATGAAAATGCTGCATATTAGACATACATTGACCGTTTGGCCCTGTTAATATGCTTGGTTGACATTATTTGCTCGTTTGGATGTGTTTCAAATGTGAAACTTAACAAAGGCTTGTCCCAACTATGAAATAGTTGGCTTCATGAAATGACAGAATCTACATTGTTCAACAAAGTCAAACTCCTGCTAGTTTGAGTAATTAATCTTCTGATGATCATATATGTGCTATCAGACTTGGTTACAAATAATAGGACATGCATTTACAGTATGTTTATAAAGTTGAAGGACATAATAGGAGATGCATATATAGGTTTATATTAAATGTATCAGACTTGGCTGCAAATAATAGGACATGCATTCAATTATGCTAGAAATAGTAAATGCATTTTCACTAGATTAGATTATTAACACTGAACAACATGGTCATACGGGTAGCATTCTGAATATTTGGTCTTTTACAGTGGTGTCTATATATACAGCTGAGCTCTTATGGACAAATATGATAGTGAATATCACAGCATTATTACCAAGCAGTTTCTTAATATGTCCTGGGTAAGCAATTGTCTTTAATCTCTTGTAAAAAAGACCTCTTTTGCAGCTATTATCCATCATATTTGTAAAGAGAGTTGTAGGATTGATGGAATGTCTATGCAAGTTTCTGAACAGATCCCGGAAAGAAAATTGTGGGGAGGTGTAAATCAACTTAGTTAAGGAAAGGCTTTCCCTTCTTAATCATGAGATCTGTTTAAGTGTCATCTTCATAGTAGTTGAGTTCCTTTTCGTCATTCCAAGTATTTTATTTACTTTTGTAAAGCTTTTGTCCCTTTTCTGTTTTATTGTCAATTTGTTATAGTTAGGTTGTTTTTGTTCTTTCTAGGGATTAGGTCGGCTGTACACGGTGATGACCTTTCTGTAGATTCCTATTAGTTAGATGAATTTCTTAATTATTTCAAATAAAAGAAAAGAAAGCAGAAAAGAAGAATGTCGTACTGCACGTCTCAAACTATAATTTGGCATCTCCTTGAAATATTTGATTGAAAAATGTCAGGATCTTCTTCTGACTGATTCTGGTCACAGACAAAGGAGATAGAGAAATCTATGTCACTTAATTGAATACACGCAGATCTTTGTTTTGAAGCCTAGCGAGTGAACTTGGGATTGCCTATTTCAAGTTCGACTATAAAGAACGGATCTAAGTTTATTAGTAATTTGTTCCGTGTAATACCAACTGAAATGGCCTTACTGCTGGTATGTGCATATAGATCTCTTTCGTTCAAACCCATGGTTATGGACACCTGAATCCAATTAGTATGGAACATGGAATCCTTTTACATGGAAGGGTCAAAGTTTTTGTATCTAATGATTTCTCTGAATTGATTTGGTGCTATTAAGGCGGGGGGAATCTCTTTGTATCGGCATATGATTGTGAGAAATAAAGAGGATATTCATAGAGATGGTTTCACTTCCACATATGCAACGAGGGAGAGATAATTCAACTCATTCGCCTCTAGAGTAAAAAATTTAGAATCCATGTCGAGTCACTAGGATACGACTCTAACCTCCTGTTGATTGATTAAAATTATCTGGTGATTTACTCTGACGGGTGGTTATTTTGCAGCTTTTTAGTAACAATCATGGGCTTGGTGTTTCCTTGGAGTTTGACATTAGCAATTGTTGATGCCATCTCGATCCTCGTGAAGCGTCCACCTCGCCAAGTAGGAATAATGTCAATCATCAGTGTAGTAGATTGGGTATGTGGTGCGTCTATGGATTGGTCAAGATCTCCTTGCAGACATTTATTTTGTAGTAGCTCTTAACGAAAAATTGATCACAGGTTCTGTCGCTTCTGTCACTGGCTGCAGCCTGCTCAACAGCCAGTGTGACGATGGAGTTGATGGCTTCTGGACCTCCCCTTTGCATTGGAAAGTCATGTTTCAGATACCAAATGTCTGCTGCTATGGCCGCCTTGACTTGGTGTCTGTCGTTAGCTTCCTCCCTCTCTAATCTTTGGCTTCTTCCTTCTTTATAAAACGGTTGAGAAAATCTTATCATAAGATGTATACAAGTACGTGGGTAGGTTATATATAGTGTGAAATTTTTTTCTTCACTTTGAGAGTGATAGTGTGAATTAAATACGTACAGTTAATATTCGTTAATAAGCGGTGGTAAAGCCTCTCTCTCAACTGTACCGGCCCTTGTAGTTTACTGAACTTCCTTAGGCCCTTTTATTTTAGTTTTTTAGTGCTAATCTGGGCCATAAATCAAATTCCGAAACCAAGGGGTTCCTTATAATTACTTCTTATGTCACAACTCACAGGGGCTTATGTACCCTACCTACCACCTACCACCTACCACCTACCACCTACCTAGGTTGTATCTTTCTTTCTTTCTTTTTCGAAAAGTTAATTTAGTTAGTACAGCGGGTGAAAAATAAATAAAAATTCAGAAGGGAGAGGTGGGAATTAGAAACTGAGAAATAAGGGGAGGAAAATCCTTATTTATGCTTTATGTAATTAGGAGTAAAAAAGAATCGATATATCCGGCGGCAATACTAAGAATGAAATATGCAATAAGAATGAATTTATGTGGTGGCTAAATAAATATTTTAGTCAATCCAAAGTAAGATAGGAAAAATAGAATAGGATGCTATAACACCACCAATTAATCTCCTCTCCTGCAAGGAAAAGGGATAATTAATTAATAGTATCAAAATGTTGAAATCCAAACGTAATAAGGATTTAAGTTAACCCAATCTCCTCCTCCTCCTCCTCCTCCTATAAATAAACCACATACTCCGGTGAAGTGAAGTAGAAAGAACGAATAGATAGATAGAAATTAGGTTCTCAAATGGAAAAGAAGGCAATTGTTTATCCGGAGTGGTTAGAACTTTTCTTGGATGCCGATTTCTATAGGTATCATTGCCAAAGACATGAACGCACATATCTCACCAACTATTGTACGGATTGTATGGGAAAGGCTTTTTGTTCCAAATGTGAAACTCATTCCAAAAACCACATTCATCACCAAATTTTGGAAGTATGTTTTTCTATGTTTAATCATTCTATTCATATGCAATCTTTATTTATGTACCACTACTTCTGTTTTTACTATAATTATGAATTATTAAGCTCCCAACATAAATTAAAATCAAAATCAAAATCAAAATTATATATGCTTCATATGGTATGACACAATTAATTATATATGGTATGCTTTGCTTCATATGGTATGACACAATTTCCGATCCCTTGGTATTGTTTAATTTCTCTTTACATGCAATATGATCGCTTGAGATTAAAATTTGAAATAATAATACACATATATAAATGCTGTTTTATGTGCATTTTTAAATATAATTAAATCTTAAGATATGAAATACTAATACATACTTAAATCCAATCATCGATCTTAATCGAATGAATTCTACCAGGATATGATTTTCCAAAAGTATACCGTACAAAATTCAATTCATGACTGGGGGATTAAGTTGGTAGCTAGGCTAGCTATCATCTTAATTTGTTTATTTGTGGATAGTTTTCTTAATTCCAGACAAAACTTTATTTGCAGGTACGTAGAGTTTCTTACTGGCCCTCGGTGGACATTAATGTCATTAGAAAAATCCTAAATATTGATCTTATTCAACCTTACAAAATAAATCATTTAACCGTTTTACTTCTCCGTTCAAAATCAAAAGCCAGCAAAGACAAACGGCATCAAACTGGTGCGACAAATTGTGTTGTGTGTAACTTTAAACTCCTTGACGATGGATATGCCTTCTGCTCAATCAAGTGTCAGGTAACAAAATTAATCTCAAATTAATTCATTCATTTACAAGTGTACGTAGCTTTTTATCAGAATTAAAATTAATTACGTACTAAATATTTGTTGGTCCATATATCTTGCATGCATGCAGATTATAGCATCAAGAATGAAGCCATACCAAGATAATATTTTAAGCAACAAGGAGGAGGAGGAGGCATTAAATCCCAAGAACTCGCAAGTTATTTGCAGTTTAAGGAAACGGAATAGGAAAGGAGTGCCCCGCAGATCTCCTTTTTTTTAAAGATATATATATATATAGCTGGTAGTAATTAATTAACTGATTGAATTTGTTTTAGTTTTACTTACTTTCACACAACATGTATGAGATGATTAACTTTCTTGCATATGCATGCATGCATACTATATATATATCTAGCTAGAGGGATGCTCAAATTTTGAATATGATTTTAATTTGTTTTTAAGGAAATTAATTCTCCCCCTCCCCCAATTTTATAATTAGCTAGAAATATATATATATAGTAGGGGCGGTATTGGTATTCAATCAACTATATAAGAATAAAAGTAATTACATATTAGATACTCTATGGCACTTTATAATCTACTAAGATAATTATATCTCTGATTGCAAACTTATAAATCAATTGAATGTTAATTGCAGCTAATAATTGAGTCATGAAGAAATCAGAATTATATAGGTTAATGGTTTGTAACACCCCCTTCTCGAAATAGAAAGGGAGGTTACTCAAAACACAACTGAACTGAAGAAAATAATACTAAAGCTCTAAATCACCAAAAGAATAGTATTTAAAACCAATAAATATCAACAAGGTCAAACCAGAATAAATACCAAACTAACCCAAACCATAATCGGAAATAATTATTACAACTCCAAAGAAACCATCCATCAAACCTAAACAAAATATCTAAAATCATTGGATCGAATGGAGCTCTCATCACACTTGTCCTTGATCCCCCTGATTACCTGCCGGAAGAAAAACACAGCATGAGCCAAATGCCCAGTACGGATATAGAATACAAGAATAATGAAACGAAATAACTAACTCAATAAATGAACTGAACTGAAACGAACAAAACTAACATAATAAAATAATAGGCTGAATCAAATGGCTGGATGTTATTTCATACCGAGCTCAAAATAAAACAGAAATATACCTTGCCACACAGGCAAGGTCAAATAATGCCACACAGGCAAGTCACACACATTGGACCGCGAATCCAACGCATGCAAAATCGGAAGGCGTGTTTGGCACAAACATCGCCACTCCGCAGAACAGAACAGAACAGAAAACTAGGGTCGACCCATACGCCTCCCACAACAAAACACCAAATGGCCAACTCCCACCGGAGCACAAAACGGAGACGCCGTGGACTGATCACACCGCCACGGAGAGTGTCATGCCTCTCGTGCCAAGACGACATGCCTGTGGTACCCCCACAGGTGGTTATAGCTCAGGTATACCCTACGGTATATTCTAACAATAATATCATGTCACAACACATGCGACATAACATCAACACAAAGAGTTCTAACGTGTACATGTTAAATCGAACAAATCAACACGAGTCTCCAAAAATATTAACATGTACTCTCTACAAATATCGAAATAAATACTAAACATGATATACTAGATCAAGAGTACAAACACGAGTTCTAAGGATCAATATTAAAACGAAACGATCACATGAATTTGAGAACGAACGATCATGCGAAACAATAATAAATTTCGAAACGAGAAACAAAACGAACAAATTAAATTTAATAAGAGAATCGCTGAAGGAGTACGGAATCCGTACCTGGATTAAGCAATGTAATACCCGCAGTTTAAATAAGATTATGCTAATCTCCTTCAATTCGATCTAATAAAATAAAATAAATTTTATTACAAATCTAACTATTAATAACATACTAGTGTTAAATTTATTATTAAGTAATCTTTAAAATTTAATCACATAATTAATTAATTAATTCACCGTTTTCAATTCTGTTTAAAAACTTAACATTATAACTACATAATTATTAAACTATTACCTATATATATATAAGTTCATAGTAGCCTGCCAGCAGATTCTTAATATATACATATTAGGATTATAATATATATATATATATATATATATATATATATATATAATAACGAAATTTGCTAGAATTCTGCAACAAGGATGCACGAACTTGATATATATATATATATATATATATATATATATATATATATATATATATATATATATAGTCAATAAATCAATCAACTATTGATCAGTAAGCTTAACATATATCTACACCATAAACTTCACTGTTTTACTACACTAGCCTTCCGTTCCAAACAAATTCCAAACAAAAATTGATTGATTTATATATATATATATTACCTGCGCTCCTTTTTCTTTTTCGTTTTTCTAAAACAGTGGCTGCGTTCTTGTTGCTACTCCTCAATTCCTTTCTCAGTTACGTATAATGCAAATAAAGATTAGGTTTACTTATTAACAGATTTATTAACTCTTCTAATTCTAATAGGATTTTATTATTACTCACAATTATAATTTAAACCCAATAAGTTTTAAGGCCCAATTAATGTAGTTCACATATTTAAATATATTTTGACCCAAACACAAGAAAAGTCCAATTAAAATATTTAAACAAAAATTTAAAATGCTATTTATTTATTTAATTATTTTAATATATTTTATTTTTATTTTTACGGGTATTACATGGTTGGTCATGATAGTGACCTTAAAGGTTCATCCGTGTGTGTGTTGTTAACGCCAAATGTTTCGCCACGCGCCTCAATCACCAAAAACGCGTCTAATCCTGCACAGTGAACACGTCAGTACCGGATCTCGACGGCTTTGGGCCGCCGGAGATCGCTCCGGTGTGAGAATAAGTACAAGTCGAAAAAAAGGTTAACAATTGAGGTTGTGTGCTCTAGTGTCTGGAGAGTAAAATGTTTTTGTTACCTTTTTTGTGTAGTGCTCTGTACTCATATATTATCTCACCAACTTGCATGTTTTCCCCCGATGCCTACGTCAGCTGGCTGCATGCAGGCTTTACCATACCTTACTCTTCACTAAGTCAATATTATGTCAACTCCACATTAATGAAGGTGGCTTAAGACGGCTGGGTCCATCACCTCAATAAGCCGCATGCTAATCCCACAGATTAGGGATAATCTTTAGTTTATAAGCTGTCACTTGTCACCCACTATCAGCTCCGACCCAAGCTTTATCTAAATAATCATTTAGATAATAGCCCAATGCTCCAAGGGTAAAAATGGACTTGATCCGGAAAGCCCAAAATAACTAAGATCCGACCGGCCCAAATAATCACGCCCAACATATATATATATATAGTGTATATACTTTCTACACGTTGTTGAGGAAGGGTTGCAGAAATATTCCAAACCCTGAGAAATTTAATCAAACATTGTTATTAATTAATTAATTTGGATAAGATTAATTCTAAGGGGAAGTCCCAATTCTGAATTCTACATTTCAAATCATGGCAAGTAAGCAATGTGTTATTTTGTCGGTTGGTGCCCCTACTGTTTAGCATGGCAATTACTAAACTCATTAATCAATTCAAGATCGATCGAAGGAATTAATATAAAATTGTATTTAGATCTTTCGAGATTCGAATTCTATATAACTTCTTTTTTTTTACGTTTTTGTTGTTAAACGCTTGGATAATAATTAAACCTGCAAGTTAACAAATTAAGATAACAAATACGTGTATGTGTGTGTGTATATATATACACACACACTCTCCGTCGCAAAAGAATGGTTTAAATAAGATATTTGTATGCAAGTTAAGAAATCAAATTATATATTGTACTTCAACTATGTATTAATTTTAAGATAATATTTTTCCATACTTTTTTTGATAGCTTGGAACTGAAGTTAGAAAATCATTAGATAGATAGGGGATGGTTAATTGTAAAATCACAAACAAATATCGTTTAGACAGATCATAGCTGCTTAACTAATTAGACACATGTGCATGTGTAATATATATTGGTAGCTCTTAATTACATAATGGTGAAATTAAAGGAATGGATGGAGCTAGAAGCAAATAAGAGGGATATGTTTTAATTATTTTTAGAAAAATTGGATTGTCCTGTATAGATGCAAAAGTATTAGAATTGGATTCACCAACCAATTATTGGGGCTCAATTAAACTAATTAAAGCAATTATTAAAATTAATGACTCAATGTAAGTAATTATTTCCTATTCTCTTGCCATTGAAAATGAAGAACTATATACTCATTACGTACTTTTCTCTTTAGTACTTAGTAATGTATTGAGAATAGAGTAATGCTACTATCATATAAAACCGCTCATATACCGCTAATATACATATTGGTATGGCTCACATGAATTGTTCTGCACGTGGATCATACCTAATATACATGTGAGCGGTATGTGAGCGATTTTTATGTGATAGTAGACTTATTGTTGAAGATAATAGATAGATACACTACAAAAAAAAAAGACGTATTAGCGACCGCCTGCAAATGGCTTTCTGCGACCGTATACGGTCTCAGATAATGGTCGCATATTATCTGGTCGCTGACTGCATGGCGGTGACCACTTGTCAGCGACCGACCTATAGCGACCGACGTTGTCGCTAAGCTGAGTCACGTCTCGTTGTTGACGTGGCCCACGTGTCCACGACCACCATTAGCGACCACTACCGGTCGCTGATACAGCTAAGTCACCCCGGTCGCAGATACATATCTGCGACCGTATGTGGTCGCTGATTAATAAAAAAAAATTGTCTGTTTTGTGAATTTTCCAAAAAAATTATACCTGTTTGTACTTGTTTTATATCTCATCAACACACAATAGTATATAGAAATCACCAAAACTATTTAAATTAATCGATCCACGTCCATAAATTAACCAACACAATAAACAAATCGCTCGAGCGAACTAAAATTTATATAAACTATATATATTGAATCTAAAACTATAATTACGGACATTTGCCTTTGACAACGATGAACTCAACAAGCAAACGATTAGAAACTCTTACCAGTTATATTTATAGACATCCTGCAAAGAGAAAGAACTTCCTTAAGAAAAGATACAATAGAAGAATTACATAAGTAACTAAACATGCATGCATAAAGCTAAATTTATGACAAAGTTACCTCGGCGTCATCATCGATATCCTCGCCAAGTGTAAGAAGTAGATTACGATCATGATATATATAGTCGTCGGTCGTCGTCGTATGTCGATAAAGTTTGTCTCCAATACTCCTAGAGAAGTGTAAGCTAGTTGTAGTCCACCTCTCCATGAAATCGGGAAACATCCTCGGTTTTATAGTCCTAGGCCTTTCAACTTTACTCCTGTTTTTACAAGATCAACTGCCATAGAGTGGAAGGTTGTCAAATTCGACATTTTTTACTCGTAATCTTATCTGACTCAAGGTATGAGAGACAAAGGAAGAGCTGCAGGAAATTTAACAATTTCCAATAATTATTTCACCATACTGTACTTCCTCTCGAATTCCCAAAATAAAGTGGTTAATTACTGAACAAAGTGGTAATTCATTCCCGAACTGAACTGTTAATTAACCACTTTGTTCAGGAGTTCAACAGGAAGTACATTTGAATTAATTGAACCAGTTATTGGGCAGGAAGTACAGTTGAATTAATTGAACCAGTTATTGGGAACTGTTGAATTTCATGCAACTCTCAAGGAGTCTCTCATATTACATGCAAACCTTGAGCCAGATAAGACTATGAGTAAAAAATGTCTCAGTTGACAACCCTTCACTCTATGGCAGTTGATTTTGCAAAAAAAAAGGAGTAACAACTAAAAGGCCTAGGGCTTGAAAATCAAGGATGTTTCTCGATTTCATGGAGAGGTGGGACAAACCAGCTTTTACACTTCTCAAGGAGTATAGGGAGGAAAATTTATCGTGCTAGTCTTGAATCTATATATAGTGAATGATCAGAAGTCGCAATCTGTTTGTTCACAAAATATAATATCATCAAGATGTGTATATAAAATACAGAAAGATGAAAGTGTGCACTTGATGAAATATAACTTGTCACAATTAGATGAAAACTTTAAATTATATATAATGTAACACAAATACGTACCTTCATCGTCGACCATGAGTAATGATTACTAGGATTAGAGTCAAGAACTTCCTTGTATGCAGGATTCGACATAGCAGTTACAGCTAATACTCCAACAGGTTACTCGGCAGCCAAAAAAATAGGGTTGTGTAGTTCTTTTTTGTGTCCCATACTCGAATAATAAGTTAATTGAATTATTGCAGACATTCCTCATTGTTCCATCATAACAGATGACAACATCCCGAAAGAGGGCCATTAAGCTGTTGAACATAACGTCTCATCTATTTTTCTGTGAGAACTACCCATCTGAGGAATTCTGACCGGTTAGAAGCTATTTGTTTCATGGAATAGCCCCATATCAAGCGATGATTTATTTCTATAACCCTATTTTTTTGGCTGCCGAGGAACCTGTTAAAGTATTAGCTGCAACTGCTTTGTCGAATCCTACATACAAGGAAGTTCTTGACTCTAATCCTAATAATCATTACTCATGGGCGATGATGAATGTACGTATTTGTGTTACATTATATATAATTTGAAGTTTCCATCTAATTGTGACAGGTTATATTTCATCAAGTGCACACTTTCATTTTTCTCCCTTATTGTTGTATATATTTCGGAGATACAGCTTTGTGGAGTCAGATTCAAGACTAATTACGTTAATTGATTGCAGAATCATATGATATATACTTTCATGATGATAGAGATTGTGAGAGAAAATATTTTCCAAAAAAATGCTGATATTTGGTTACAAAACATTCGAAATATTAAGTAAGTCTTAATGATGCTGCAGTTGAGTTATTGATAGAATATGTTCTCTCTTTTATTTATTTTAATTAAATCATTGTCATTCTTTTTTTTTTAATTACATCATTGTCATTTGAGTATATTTTTTTGATAATATATTATAAAATAATGCTACTTTCACATAATTTTGGGTCACATAATGCTCACATACACACACATGCATATATACTATGTGTATGTGAGCTTTATGTGACCCAAATTATGTGATAGTAGAGCTAGATTTAGATCCAGATCCAAACAGGAAAAGAAAGGGAAGGGGAGGAGCCATAGGAAATCAATGGGATGGGTGGAATAGGAAAGAAAAGTAGCCAATTGAAGAAGAAAAAATGTTAATTTTTCTTGACAAGCCTCCCACTACCTCTACCTTCATGAGATCCATCTCCCTTTCCCCCTATACTCTTTTTCTTCTCTTAAATTAAAAGGATAGAGCCTGAGTTTGAGGTGGGCGCATAATTTATAGAAAAGAAACAAGAAAGTTGTGATAGTAGACTTATTCTTACTATTAAACTTCTTTATTTGGTAGTGGGTGGGTCGTCTGTTCACTATCAAAACATAGAAAGTTGTGTCAAGGGTTTTGGGTATCCAAGTGGCGCATTTGGAATCCACTAAAAACATATACCATATATAGTAGTATTTCATATACCATATATAGTAGTATTTCATAATGTCTAAATGTGTTACTATTGGACTGTACTAGTTTTAATGGGTTCTTGTCGTATGTTTGGTTGGGCTTGTTCTTTAGATTCTAGAATTATTTAAAATAAATGAAGGGCTTAAATGAGGTTGGGCTTGTTCACTCCACCTTTTGATACGTTGATTCTTGACTTTTTTTAGTAATATTGATGGGTTAGACTGCATTGACCATTTAGTACAATTAATAGTCATAAAAATTTCATTTATCTTGGATTCTAATCAATTATTTATTTTAATTTTCAGACAATAATTTTACTTTTATGTAGTTTATTTTAATTTTCAGACAATAATTTTACTTTTATGTGTTATTATATTAACTAAGTAAAGTAATATATGTTATTATATTAACTAGGTAAAGTAAATATATGTTGTTTATATATTAACTAAGTAATATATGTTATTATATTTAATTTAATTTATAATTTTGTATTAAACTTAATTTGTATTATTTTTTGTTATTTTATTATATTTATATGTTATTATATTTAATTTAATGTAGATTAAAATTTAATTTATATATTTTCTGTTATTTTATTATATATATATAAGTAATATATGTAATATGTGTTATTATATTAACTAAGTAAAGTAATATATGTTATTTATATATTAACTAAGTAATATATGTTATTATATTTAATTTAATTTATAATTTTATATTAAACTTAATTTGTATTATTTTCTGTTATTTTATTATATTTATATGTTATTATGTCTAATTTAATGTAGATTAATATTTAATTTATGTATTTTAGTAATTAATATTATATAATAATAAACTAACATAAGCCTCAATATCATATTATGAACATGCATGCACTCAAATTGCACAAATTAAAGCCAAATTAAAACTAAATATCATATATATATATATATATAAATCTAACTCATATTCAAACTAAATAGTCAAATCAAACACATATAAACACATAGTATGCAATATATATATATATATAATTTCAAACCAATATATAAACTAATTAAAGTAAATAAAGAGAGATAAATGATACTTAGATGGGGTTGTCGCTGGCGGCGACGGACGGCGACGGCGGCCGGCGTACGTCAGGAAGCGGAGTCGGGCGGCGCTTCTTCTTCTTCCTCTCCTCCCTCCCTCTTTCTCTTCTGTTCGCGTCTTCTGCAGAAGGCCGAGCTGATCTACTTAAAAAGAATCAGCGACCGCGTTCGGTCCCTGGGTTTTAATTAACTGACGGTCGAGCTGTTGAGGAAGTCAAACCGTTCTGCGACCACTATCTGCGACCGAATGCGGTCGCAGACTTGAATTAATTTCCCCCGCCAACTCAGGTGCCAAAATTTAAGGCGGCAAACTCAATTCGGCTATCGGTTAGCGACCGCACAGTGGTCGCTAGTTACAAATAGCGACTACTTTGGATAGCGGTCGCTGATAACGGTCGCTAATTCTGATATTAGCGACCGAATACGGCGATTGCAGATAATAGTGGTCGCTAATGGACCTATTTCTTGTAGTGATATAGATCTCAATTAAAGATTGAGCTAGCTTCACCATATGTAGAGGACTGGTTGGGCAAAGGGTGATCCATGTTCAATTATAATGGAGCTAGGAATATATATATATATATATATATATATATATATATGAAAGCCTTAATTAAAATAAGGAGGAGCTAGGTACGTAGCTAGGTTAATTAATTAGAAAGGCGTCATCCAATGGTTAGCTAGCTAGCTACCTCAAGTTTTCTTCATAGTGAAGCTAGACGATCGATATATATACATGAATGAATCACCTCTTTCCTTCAGAAACCTTGTACCGGCGAACGTGCACATTGGGTAACTGCAGCACTCACTACATATAAATTAATCAAGAAAATAAAATCATTATTACAAAAATAATATCAAATTGCACTATCAAAATTATCATAACATAAACTAACATAACCAATATTTAAGACTACAATCAGTCTGTCAAGATCTTTGTGGGGCCCAATCGAGATGGTTGTGGCACCTGTTTATTGTTCATTTGAGAGAAAATAGTCTTAACATCGTTTAAAGAGAGATTTAGTATCGGTTAACGCGTAAGCTGGTCCAAAGATACCAGAATTCATATGAGAGAGATTCTTGTGCAAATAAGTTTTTTAATTTATGTTATTTTAGATATAATATCTAATAGCCTATATCAAACAATTTATACTATTCAACTCTTCATCACTCATTAATTTTACTAAAACTTTTATTATTATTAAAAGTTTAAATTTGCAAAATATAAACTAATATGATCAGCCACATATAATATATATATATATATATGTGTGTGTGTGTGTGTGTGTGTGTGTATAAGACACTTATAATTTGTAATAATTAATTAAAGATCACAAAAGTTTATACATTTCTAAGCAAGAACAAGGACTCAAGTATCAACTCCGCCTGCTAGCCAAACGGAAGGGGAAGGAATACCCCAAGGATATGGTTGAATAAGTTTGATCAATTGTACTACAGTATTAATTAATTATACTGTTATATATAGTTTCCATGTCAAGTGTAAAATCAACATAGATTCGGGAACCTTTTATTTGAGTATGTTGACAAGTGCAATGTCTACCCCTCATGTTAAATTAATATGCTGAATTTTCTACTTAGGGTTCCTGAATAGTATTTAGCTTGTTTAATTTTGACTAGTTTCTTTCTTTTTATGATTAATTTAACTAAAAAAAATCATCCATCAACCAGTTTCGAGTCTGTTACTACATATATATATATATATATATATTTGCCGATTTTGGTTGATTTAATTGATGAATGGACTAAATAGTAAATACACTTTTTGATCATCCTATGATCAACTTGACATGGGTAGGTACGTAGGTTAGAGTACAATATATTATGATGAAGACGAATATAGACGACGATCGAGGACACATTGGTTAGTGATTACAACTAAGTTTGCATGTTATAATTTGTGTGTAAATTATGTAGGATAAAATAAGAATTTTATAAAAGAATAATGCTACTATCACATAAAATGGTAACATAACTCTCACATACTGCTGATGTGGCAGTATGTGATTTGTTATTGAGTTAAGTGGGTCATGTCAACAACAAATCACATACTGCCACGTCAGCAGTATGTGAGAGTTATGTAACTATTTTATGTGATAGTAGCATGATTGTTTATAAAATTTAGAATAGTAAATAATAGATATAAAAAAATAACATTAAAAAGAATAAAATAATAATACATCTAAAATTATAAGGGCGAGAGTAAAATAAAAAAAGAAAAAAGTATGACCAAATTACACCACACTTGTGGAGGAATTTATAATATATATATAGATATATATCGAATAAGACTAGTGGAACCTTCTTTATTAATTATTACTCGCTAGCTACTACAAGTTGGATCGATCTGCCGGTTGTTGGCCCTACTGCTTAATTGGAATGCCATGAACTCGATCAGATTCCATCTTTAATTAAAGAATAAAACTAGACACATAATTTATTCTACAATTATTTTATAATTTGTTGATGTGGTATACTCCACCTCAGCATATTTATGAACAAATTATTTCAATGTAGTCTTTGACCACACATAAAAGCTGATGTAATTAAGAGTATTCTCTTTAGTACTTAGTATCATATAAAACCGCTCAAATACCGCTCACATACACTCATATTGGTATAGCCCACGTACAGAACAATTCATGTGAGCCCACCTCAACGGTTTTATGTGATAGTAGCATTACTCTAGTCTATAACATTACTCTTAATTAAATAGAAACTCGAATGGATATATATATATATATATATATATATATATATGCACACACACACACGATAAGGATCTTAAGCTCACCCAACTAAAAGTTCACCCAACTCACCCTCCTTTAGCGACGGATCGGGCGACGGTTTGGTCCGTCGCTATATATACAACCGTCGTTTTAACTTTTAGCGACGGACAACATATAGCGACGTACAACATATAGACGACGGTTGTATATATAGTGACGGACGAACCGTCGCTAAAGAAGGTGAGTTGGGTAAGGTTTTAGTTGAGTGAGCTTAACATCCGGACCGTATATATATATATATATATATATATATATATATATATATATATATATATATATTTGAAACAAAGGATGTATATATAATCTTTAGATCTTTCAAGATTTTTATTAAACCTGAAATTTAACATTACATTATACATACATATACATCTCATGTATCACTGTATGATGAGTACGTATGAAGAGTTGAATAGTTAAACAAAGAAAAATCAGTGTCTTATATATAGAGCAATGTTATTATCACATAAAAACTCTCACATAACTCTCACATTCACACACATACATATTGTGGGTCCCCGCCTGACATGCGGGACCCGCAGTATGTATGTGTGTGTATGTGAGAGATATGTGATATAATTTATGTGATAGTAGTATTATTTTTATATATATACACTATAGCTATATAACGAAAAAAATAAAATAAAATTCCAACAGAGGCAGGTGCCTCCCCTGCCCCGAACATACCTTCATTGATATAGCTAGAACTGAATTGATAATAATATAAAAATGGTCGAATTAATTAAGACCTACGTACAGATCTCGTATTGATATATAGCTTTAACAATTCAACACACTATATGCATCACTTATAATTTTGATCATGAGGTTCTTTTTCAAGTGTATTGAATATATAGTTTCGTTAACTTTTTCTTACAATATATATATATATATATATATATATATATATATATATATGTATACACTTAATTAGCGACCATGATTGTGTTAAGAATTAGGACCCTTCCGGGTTATATTATACTATATACATAAGTGAGTGTGAGTGTGTGTGTGTGAGAGATATAGTGGATGGATGCATATGCATGAAGCTAGAAGTGGTCAGTATGAAGTTCATTTGTGGGTAAGTTGGTCAATTGACCAATAGAGTGTTGACACGCAAGCGAGACTCTATGTGCTTTAGCATTCTATTGGCCAATTGACCAACTTATTAAAAAATAAACTTCATGCTAACCGGATCCCATGAAACATCATTGAGGGCCATCCTCAATCATTAAGGAATCGTTTATAACTAGCTAGTACTAGTACTCCATAAATGCATAAAAAGCATACCCCATTTGCACCCTAAGAAAAAAATAAAGCATAGCCCACATGTAATGTAATGCATGTATATGTATATAATATAATATGAGAGGGTAGCTGAAAGCGAAACAAAAGTAAGTTTGTCAAAAAGTTTAAAAAAGGAAAGGAGGGAATTAAGGAGGTTAGAAGGGGGCCGGAGGGGGTAGAGATAGCTGCTAGCTAGGTGTGTTTCCTTCACAGTGAAGACTACTATACTAAATACTCCCTCTGTTCTTAAAAGATTGTCGTTTAAAGTTAATGCACACAGATTAAGGATTGTAATTAATACCTAGCAAACATACTATACTATCCTTATTAATTGTCTCAACCAATTATTCTCTCCCCAATGTTTCTTATTCAATTCAACCAATTACTACTTGGATTATAGCATTGAATTGAATAAGAATCATTGGGAAGGGAAGAAACCTTTAAATAGGAGAAAATTTTAAATAAGGGTAAAGTAGAAAAAAAAAATAGCTAATGTATATTGATAAACTCAAAACGACAATCTTTTTAGAACAAAAATTACTTCCTAAAACGACAATCTTTTAGAACGGAGGGAGTATTTACTACTCCCTCTGTTCCTAAAAGATTGTCGTTTAAGGTTATACACACAGATTAAGGAATGTAATTAATATCTAGCGAAAATACTATACTACCCTTATTAATTGTCTCAACCAATTATTCCCTTCCCAATGTTTCTTATTCAATTCAACCAATTATTACTTGGATTATAGCATTGAATTGAATAAGAATCATTAGGAAAGGAAGAAAGTTTTAAATAGGAGAAAGTTTTAAATAAGGGTAAAGTAGAGAAAAAAATAGCTAATGTGTATTGATAAACTCAAAACGACAATCTTTTTGAAACAAAAATTACTTCCTAAAACGACAATCTTTTAGGAACGTTAGGAATAACATATATATATATATATATATATATATATATATATATATATATATCAATTCTTTCTTTCCTTCTTTCTTCATCATCATTAAGCTAATTATTAGAGCTAATTAATTGCAGAAATACTTCCACTCAAAACATTATTTGGTTACGCATGCACATATAACCCTCCCCTCCCTCCCCTCCCTCCCTCCCTCCCTCCCTCGCTCGCTCCCTCCCTCTTGGTAATTGGACAATATTATATAATTGTTTTGTATATATATAATTATAATAATGTTACTATCACATAACAAAGGTCACATAATATTCACATATACACATGCATACTGTAGGCCCTGTTTGATATGTGAGATCAACAAATATGCATGTGTGTGTATGTGAGCATTATGCGACCCTTTTTTATGTGATGGTAGCATTATTTATATAATTATTTGGTTACACTTGTTTTGTGAAAAGGGACGGAGAGTGTTGGGTTGGTTCCACATGTATACGAATAGGGGCTCAGAATCCTTAAGTTGTTGTCGGGTTGTTGGATGGTTGGGCTTGGCTTGCTTGTTACTGCCAAGGCCCAATTATTTCTACGTGGCCGCCTGCCCTGCCACTGGTGGTGTAGGCTCCATCACTTTAAATTCAATCTTACCATTTGAATGAATGTGAGCTGAGTAGCAAATTTGTGATTTTTTAACCTTAAAAAACATAACAATCAGAATCAATAGTAAATGTGAGATAAGTATCGGATAAATTCAAGAGTGTAGATGGATTAATAAGTATGATAGAATCTCAATCTAATAAGTTAATCTTTTAGGGAAGGAGGTGGTATGAGTCGGTCAATAAATTGACTGTGGAATGTGATAATGAATAAGAGATATAATATATATGAGATACTCTATATCAAAATATATATAAGTGAAAATGATTAATAATATATATGGGTATTCAAGTGAACAATGGATTAATAATATATATGAGATACTCCATATCGAAATATCTTGCATTTGATAAGGCTATCATCAGTTTTGTTTTGTTGTGGCATCTTTATTTATCTCTGTGGTCAGTTAATGAAATGAAAATGGGCATTCAAGTAGTCCAGTCCAGATTGCACTGTTCAATAAGGCGGTAGAAATTTCAACGGGATAGTAGTGCTCAAAGTATTCTCACATCACAACAACCTGTCAGGCAGCCACAAGTTTACAGGTTGGCAAAAGGCCCATGGATCGAAAAAAACAATCAGAGAAGAAAAGAAGAAAGGACTCCCCTATTCTGACGTGGCTAGCTGGTCCAATTTACGATACAATATCTCTCCTCTCCTATATATTCTCTTTCTCTTCCCAAATTCAACATCTACCTCCCCTTCTCTCTCCCCCCCAATCCCTCTTTTTACCCACACCTTCAAACATTAATTCTCAGATTCAATCTCAAGCAAATAAATATATGGGGATTTGCAGTTCTTGCCATTCCACATCCGTGGCTACCGCCAAACTCATATTACAAGACGGAAGATTACAAGAGTATTCGTATCCAGTGAAAGTTTCATACGTCTTGCAAAAGAACCCTTCCTCTTTCATTTGTAACTCCGACGAGATGGAATTCGACGACGTCGTCGAAGCCATTCGTGACGACGATGAGCTCCAACCGGGTCAGCTTTACTTTGCGCTGCCGTTGACCCGGTTGAGGCGTCCGCTCCAGGCGGAGGAGATGGCGGCATTGGCGGTTAAAGCCAGCTCAGCCTTGACCAAGAGTGGCGGCGAAAAATGCGGTTGCCGTCGCAAATCTCTTACCCGAATTGCTTTTTCCGGTGGCCGAAAGGGTCAGGCGAAATCATCGCGGCGGGTGGCGGATGGAGGCGGTGTCGGGTTGAGGAGAGAACAAAACGACGGTGGTGGAAGGAGACGAAATTTCACGGCAATGTTAAGTGCCATACCAGAATAGCTAGCTAGCTAGGGAAATGAACTTGAATGTTAACATTTTTTGTAAATATAGTAGTAAGAATTAAGGTTCAATTCATCTTTATAGTGAGATTTAATTAGGTGTATGCAGCGATCCGATTCACATATATTCTGGCGTTTTCTTTTTGGTGTCCACCATTTCCCAGTTTTGAGGATGGTCTCGACTCTTGAGACATATTTTCCCCTAAAAAAATTAACAATAAATTAATTTTTATATTTTAAAAATGAAGGTACTTATCTTGTTAATTATGTGGAGTACTAATTTGTTTGGATTTTTTGGGTCTTCCCAGTCGCAGATAGAGATGGGGGCTTTAAAGACTGCAGTTATTATTCTTTTCATAAATAAATAAATGGAAAGAAGAAAGAATAACAAATGAACCCATATATTTCTCCTCCCTCAAGTCCATGGAGGTGACGTACGTACTAAGGATGGAGGGCCTATTGGAAAACATTGCTTGCTTGGGTGATGAGTAGTCGTAGAGTAGGATAAGGGGGTGTGGGGGGTTAATTGGATATTATTATCCATGCCATTACGTACCAAACAAACCTTTGTTTCGCTGGGTACGTGCGTTACGATGTGTGAGTTAAAAGACAAATGGATACGATAGAAATGATCAGGATGTGCATGTACACTCCAATTAATCAAAGACAGAAAGCTAGCTAAGCTAGATGACAGACAGCCAGCCTTACACCAGAGAATTAAATTGCTAGTTCAAATTAAAATGAATTGTAGAAATTAAGATTCAAAATAGGGCCGGATTATTTCGTGAATGGGAGGAAATTGTATTAGATTTATTGGGAGAGCCGGTGGTAGATAACTCTTCAGAGCTGTAATGCATGTCGTATGTATGTAAGTAACTTTTTACTTCTACTCAATGTTTAAGGAGTACTAGAATATATATGTTGGACTATTTATTGCTTCTATGCGAGCCTAGCTTTTAGTCGTGCCCAATTAATTAATGAGGTCAGCACTAATTACTTCTACTATTGTACTCCCTTCGTACCTTAATATAAAACGTTTTAGAAAAAAAAATTATCCTTTAATATATGACGTTTTAGAATTTTAAGTAAGCATTAATTGCTTAGTTTTTAATATTATCCCTAAATATTAAATATAACTTTGGTTCTCTAACTATTTTTTGTCCAATAAATAATAATCTATTTTTCCAATACAAGGATAATATAGACATTTGATATTATATTTAATGTTATACAATCATTTCCTTAATGCTTGTGCACAACTCTAAAAAGTCTTATATTAAGGGACGGACGGAGTAACAAATTCATTCGGTGGTCAATTGACCAATACAATACTGATACGCAAAGAGAAAGATCGTTTCCTGACCTGACTTACATGTCGATATTATATTAATCAGTTAATCAAAATTAACTTCATACTAACATTTACGGTAACAAATGTTCCTAATTTTGAATGAACAGATCACTCATCATTTGACACTATAGTAGTATTTCAGATCACTGATCATTTGACAGTAAGTGCTATTAATGTGATATGTTCCTTAATTATCTTCCAAAATAAATTATATTCTATAATTTTTAAATATTAATATCATAATAATAACAATAACAATAATAATAATAATAATAATTACTTTAAGTTGTTGGTTTTAAGAATCTATACTATTACAATTCAATTCAAGTAGGGCCTGTAAATGGTAACTAGAAAATAAGATATCCGTCCGTGTTTGTATTTATTTAAAAGGAATATTATTCGTATTCGACATAAGCAGATATTATTCATATTCGATTAGAAATGTTCGCAAATAAACGGATACGAATATAAATATATGTATATTCATATCTGTTTAAGATCAGTCCGTCAACAGATTTATCGAATCAGATATGCAGTATCACAATCCCGAGCAAAGAACGGATTCTTATTATAAAATTATAATATTTTTTTATATCTTCCATACATATATTTTATTAAATAAAGTGATTAATTTTTTCTTCTTCTGAATTTTATAATTTAATGATATGGTTTATGATTGTGTTATGTTATATCATAATAGTATTTTTTTTTAATTTTAAAATTATTTATTTACTAATTTTAATTAAGTATGCTAATGAATTCGGATAGTTATTCATAAACGGATAATATTCTAATTTGAATAGTTTTTTGAATATTAAATTCAAATGGTATATTAAGAAATTCGTCGAATATCAAATACGAATTCGGATAAAATATTTTTTTTAATTACAGATACAAATATCACTATATATAGATTTAAATATGTCAGTCTACAACCCTAGATTAATGAATACATTTCATCCTAGGGGCTAGAAAGAAAATCGGGGAAGCTACTATCACATAAATTCTTTTACATAATTCTTACATACACACACATATATACTGCGGGTCCCGCATGTCAGACAGGGACCCATAATATATATATGTGTGTGTGTATATAAGAGTTATGTGATAGTAGCATTGCTCAATGGGGAAGCGGTCAGGAGTGGAAGTTAGGAAAATATAGGTATAAACTTACCTTCCATCTTTTGTAGTGCTTAGTAATTTATATTTTTTATTAATGAATATACTTGAACTTGTGACAATAAAATAAAAGTATAATTACAAACTTGAAGATACTATGTAATTTTATCTACTATATTCATTAAAAAAGGACTCTTTTATGGATTTTTTTTTCTTACTAGGAATTCAGGTTTTTAGAATATATTTAATTCATGATTCGGAAGTCCAATTGTTTAATTATAACTGGTCGACATCTCTCTCTCTCTCTCAAACTTGATAAATTTAAATATACTTTGGATCACATAATATTCATATATGCACATATGCATACTGTGGGTCCTGCGTGACATACAGGGCCCGCAAATATATATGTGTGTGTGAGTTTTATGTGACCCAAATTATATGATAGTAGCATTGTTCTAAATTTAAACCGTCCTTGCAATAAGTATCCTTTAAAATCATAACTTTTAAAAGTTTGATCACAAAAGTAATACTCCCTCCATCCCATTTTATTTGACGTTTAAGGATTCTTTGCAACAATTAAGAAATATTAAACATAACTCTTTTGCCCTTAATAAATGAATTAACCAGCAAGAATTAATTACTCCATCACGTTAAAATCTTCATCAGTTCTGTTTTTTGCCGTAATTGTTGATAGAAACAAGGAAGAAGATGGAACGCCAGTGGCTCATCCAAAATTATTTTGCCGCTAAATTTTTGCCTCAATCTTTTTTTTCCGCTCTAATTGTTGATACCAGCATAAAGAAAGAAGCTTGAAGGCGTCAATTGCTTGACTTCTGCTACTCACTTAGGAAGCTTGAAGACGTCAATTTTTTTCCCGTAATTGGTGAAGACTTCTGCTACTCACTTAGGAATCCATGGAAATGAACAATTGGCTTCCTAATCATAGCAAGGAGGCATTAGGAGACAGAGTTTGAAAAACAATCAAATTCATCCCCAACCACATGAACTACACAGCAACTAAGAAACCTGTAACCAAATTCCAAACGACAAAGTCATTTTCTAGTAACCAAATCCTCTCAAATTGAAGGTTGTCATTCTCTCAAATTGAATAGATTGGATCTTGGTTTGTGGCAAGTGATATGAGTCCGAGACATAAAGGTCGAATTCCCTTGGGTGAAATAGATTTAAACGTTGAATTGATTGATGTTAGAGATACAGAGGATGCACAAGGTCGATTACCGGATATTAACGATGATGTAGATGAAGATGATGAGATTCTTGATCATAATTTCAGTCCGAATTCTCAACCAATTGATGTACCTTTAACAAATTTGAACTTTCTATTGGACCTAAACAACGAACCAGTTCTAGAAGATGATTCTGACATGGGTATGTTTTTCTTTTTATTAGATTGATAATTTCTTGGATTATTTCATCTTGGTCATAATGAGCTCATATCTTTGATTACTTATTAAACACATAAAAATTCTACAATTGTTAAGAGAATTTTGATGATATGTATTTACAATAATGTGTTCATCCATTCTGTTTTAGCATAGATTTTAACTTATGGGATTATTATGACTAATTTGTGTCTTAATGTTATGTTGCAGATATCGAATTACAACTAGAACAAAATAACAAGAGAGAGAACAGAAATTTATCCAACGATGAACGTAGAGCTATATATGATATGCTACTCCAAAAGAGTGTCGATGGAAAACTAAAAAAGGGGACGACTCAATTGGTGGCATCATTTTTTTCAATTGGTATTCGCACAATCCAACGTATTTGGAAACAAGCAAAAACCAATGATGCATATGTTGATGTTTCTCATAGGAGGACAAAGAATTGTGGTCGTAAACGAATTTATGTTGATTTGGATCGATTACGTGACATTCCTTTGTATCTACGTACGACTATCTGCTCTTTATCTCATTCGATGAACATGAAAAAGAGTACATTGTTTAGACGTCTACAAGAAGGAGAGATTCGACGACATTCCAATGCGATAAAGCCTTTTCTTAAGGAAGACAATATGAGATCTCGGCTGCGATTTTGCAAATCAATGCTTGAACAAAGAAGCATACCACATGATCCTATTTTTTTATGGAGATGTATAATATCATTCACATTGATGAGAAGTGGTTCTACATGACAAAGCAAAATGGGAAATTCTACTTGGCACACGACGAAGAAGATCCGTATCGCATTTGTAAAAGCAAAAATTTTATCGAAAAAGTGATGTTTTTGGTTGTCATAACACGTCCAAGGTTTGATGCTCAAGGAAGTGAACTTTTCTCTGGAAAAATTGGCGTATTTCCTTTGGTTACACAAGAGCCGGCTAGGAGGAGGAGTGTTAATAGAGCTGCCGGGACATTGGAGACAAAACCTTTAACTTCAGTAACAAGAGAAGTTATAAGATCTTATATGATTGAAAAAGTACTACCTGCCATTAAGGAAAAATGGCCAAGAGAGGACTCGAGATATCCTATATTTATTCAGCAAGACAATGCAAGAACTCATATTGCTTTGAATGATGAGGAATTTTGTCAAGCTGCTGCACAAGATGGGTTTAATATTTGTTTGATGTGTCAACCTGCAAATTCTCCATATTTGAATGTTTTGGATCTCGGATTTTCCATGCCATTCAATCATTACAACAGAAAGAGCCTATTAAAAATATTGATGAGCTGATAAATGCTGTGGTGAAGGCTTTCAACGATTATCCTACATTGAAGTCTAACCGTATATTTTTGTCATTACAATTATGTATGATAGAAATAATGAAAGCCAAAGGTTCGAACAAGTACAAGATACCACATATCAAAAAAGCATGGTTAGAAAGAGATGGCAGCCTACTGACTCAAATAAAATGTGATTCTGAATTGGTACAAGAAGTTATGAATTATCTAAGTCCATTTGATGCAGGTATGACTTGAATTTTTGTATACTAATATCTGTAATTGTCCTTAAATAGGTGTTGGTTGATTTAATTGGTTCTCACTTTGTTCTACAGACTAGCTCAAGTGGTTTCCAGTTTCAAGTCAGAGGCCTTTTGTATGCAGTTGCTAAGGGCTTAATTTTGGTACTACAGACTAGCTCAAGTGCTTAATGTTAGTGTTTTTATGTTGAAAATGTTATTAAGACTGCTTAATTTGGTTTTAAGAATGTTGCTTAATTTTGATTTATTCTGGTGGATGCATTCTTTTCAATCTACTGTCTTGATCATTGTATTCTTATATTGAAGTTAAAATTCAATTGGAGTAAGAAATCTGCTGGTGTATGAATTTTGCTAAAAACTTCTGCTGGTGTCCAAATTCTACTGCAGATGAAAATTCGCTCAAAAAAATCTGCTGGTGTATGGAGTTAAAATTTTGCACTAAAATTCAGCTGGAGAAAAAATCATGATGAAGCACACATGGAAGTAGGATTTAAGCTGCATAAAAAATTAAACCAGAGCCAAAATTGAATTTATTAGTAGTCATTTCTTCTTTTTATACAGTTGGTGTAAAGAGGAGGAGAAGCTACTGATAGAGTCGCACATAGAAATTGTAAACAGGCAGCCCGAAATTTTCACCACCGGAATTTGACACCAAAATACTACCTCCAGTTGCAAGCATTTCTGTTTTCTTTCCAACAGCCAGAGCCCAAACCCTGTCCTCATGTTGATCATAAGTTGACACATATTCATTCCTGTCCTCATGGGAACCACTACAGAAGAGACTATCATTTGGTGCAATGGTTATGGAATTTATATCCTTACTATGGGCAACAACAACTGCTTTTGCTTTCAAGTTAAAAGCTCCTTCCATGTCAATTGAGAGGCCATCAAAACTCCACACCTTTAGGGTACGATCACTACTTACCACTAACAAAGAAGTTTCTCGATTTCTTCGAAAATGCAATTAACATCAATTTTTTAGCCTGAATTTGGAATCAATTTTCATTAACATCAATTTTTTCAGAGACCTTTTGTATGCAGTTGCATCAACTTGGAATTGCTACATGATTTGGGTTTACATGGAATGTTTTTTTCATTGTCTCTCTCTAAAATTCCTGTTCTACAAAATACTCCATGTTCTTCTCGAAACTCTCTTCCTGCCTTGAATCGGTTCCAAAACAAACGAATACAAAATTGAACCTATTAAAAGCCATGAAAGTAAATAGATATGATTAATAAAAATTAGGGAGATAAATCTTCAACATATCCATGACGACATCTTGAAATTTTTCTTCACAAACTTCTTCGGCTACATTTGGAAACTTGTTCAAATCGAATCCGAGATCCGTAGGTTGATTCAAATCAAAGTTCCATGGAACTTTGATCTTTTCAGAATCAAAATCCATAGGGTTGATTCAAATCAAAATCCACGAAATCTCCATTTTCTTGCATTTTCAATCTATGGAGTACTGTGTTTTAAAAGAAGAATTGTAGGTCTGGTTTCTTTCTTCCATACAGGTTTATATTGATACCTATCAAGCAATCAATTCACTCTTGGAAACCAACGAGAATGTCAAGAGTTTTCTTCTTTTTTGAACCAAAATTGTTGAACCAGAACCAGAACCAGAAGAAGCTATTAAGAAGAAAGGATAGTATTGGAATAAAAGTGGACAATTTAGCTTTGGACTTGTAAAATGTCAAATATTTTGAAAAAAAAGACACACTCTAAAACGTCAGATAAAATGGGATGGAGGGAGTAGTAATTTTCTTGAAATCATCTAAACATTATTTGCTATTATGTGATTTGGGAGGTTCGAGTACATAACTACTAGTACTTATAATTTAACAAATAGTAGTAAATTATTAGGAACTATACATGAAACAAAAACTCCAATATATATGATGGAGGTAACTTACAAACCTTTGTATTGGTTGATACTCCTTTTGAGAGTAATGATTGTGATTAATTAGTTAGGACTGGAAGGTGACCACTTGCAAACGTGACTTGTTACTTACTAGTAGTATTAGTTAGCATTAAATATAAAGTAAATTTGATTTTATTTCTCACGAGGGCCGGAGGATTAGGATCTTTTTCATTTTAAATAAAATAGAGAGTCTTTATTTTTGTATATTTTTTATCATCATCTCTCTCTCCTGTCAGCATAACATCACAGTCCAACCTATTTTAAATCTAGACTATAAAATAAATATTTTTTATTTCTTTTAAAATGAAGAGGATCCTAATTGCCGGACCAGTACTCTTCCACTGAGTATCCTAACTTAATTCAATGTACTTAACCGACCCACTCGAGCACGGGGAGTATCTGATGCTTTAAAAGAGATCAGGTCAAAACACTTGAGAAGTGAGTACGATTTTCGGGAGTGGTTAACATGAAGTTAACTTTGGTCAATTGACCAACAAAGTAGTCGACATGCAGGTCGGAAGGTGATCTATCTCTGCGTGTCAGCATTGTATTGATCAATTGATCAACTTATCATGAAGTTAACTTCATGATAACCGGATCCGCGATTCTCATAGCAACACTGTAGAATGTTACTACTAGAATCTTTAACCTGCACGTGGACGTGGGTAGGTAAAAATGAAGGCAAAGGTCAAAAATTCTCAAGAATAAAATAACAATAAGGAAAGCTCAATTACAATTAAATGGTGTAAATTAATTTGTACGTAATGGAATAATGCTACCAATACAATAAGCAAAGGGGGTAGCTGTTATATTCCCAAGTATTTGTTGTAGTTGTAATTGTTTGATATTGGAAGTTTACATATACACCCCCGGCTTCAATGTAATAGTATATATTCCTAAAAATACAGTGATATTCCGATGATGATGATGATGATAATAATAATATATGTAGATTGGAACTGTTATTCATCAATTTGCGCTCTCAGTCATATGAGAAAAATAATATCCAAAATGGAGAAATTAAAATATAACAAGAGATTATTGATGTTGAAACCCTCTTACAAAAAAGAAAGAAATTAGGTTGATCCCCTATATATGTACCTGTGTCCTAATTTAATTGGCGGTACATACTAGTATTAAATATCTAGATATTACTAGTATAAATTAGGTTGTTCATAGATATATTCTCCAACTCCAACTTGTTTGATTGATGGATCCTTCTCCTACTTTATTTCAGTTTAGGTTTAAAGATAAGTACATTACAGTTTGGCTCAATCAATACTACTACTACTATAAAAGCAGAAGAGTATATCATGTTCAATCACATGAACATATATATACACGTACAATCAGTTCGATATAGTAGTACCTTACTTTATATATATATATATATATATACCCTATACCCTAGTCATCTCATGATCAGTTAGAATTCTAGCTTTCTAGGTGGCACTTTCTTTTAATACTCCTCCCTCTGTTTCAAAACTGGGTATATATTTTGACTTTTAAAAGTCATTTATAAAATCTTTATATTCAAAATAAATATAAAATAATTTTTTAGTTACAAACAATTTATTATTATTAATTATCATATTTATTTATATCAATTTTAAATTTAAAATTTGCGCATTATTAAATCCGAAAAAGTCAGAATTTATATGTATTTTAAAACGGAGAGACACTTCCATACCTAAAAAGTAGTAGGGATTATAATCATCAAGTACTTATGAACCCACTTTTCCAACAAAATTTCGTTTGTTTCGTAGTCTTTGAGCGTCATATTCATATTATAGGTAAATGAAATTGTATCATCGTTTTTGTAGCTAACTATAATCTGGTAATTTGTCGTTTTATTTGACAAAAAAATATCCCTGTTATTAATGCGGTTTCCAACTAGCGGAGACAAAGTCGTGCTTCTGTTCCACTTTTTCTTCTCCAAATGGACGTCACGAGTAACCGATGAGGAACAGCAGACTTTGCTTGGATAGATAGATATATAGCAGCACTGCACTGCACTCTGCAACTTGATATGAAAAACGACATTTTGAACAAGAAAGATTGTGAGAAATTTTGTCTAGAAACAATGAATATTAGGATGATCTCTCTATTCACCCGATTTTTCTCACAATACACATTAACAACACAAATATTATTGGAATTTCTTAACATTTGTCCATGCTAAGCACACAGTTTAAGAAATATATTTTTTAAATTATATGTATATTTTTTTGAACTTAATGCAAATACAGACATGAAGGAAATATGCACACTGATTAAAGTAGTTAGAGAACCTTATACAAAATGTTTCTCAACTTGTGTGCGTTACTAAATGATTGTGACTGAGGAGGAAGGATGACCGGAGGACTGGTCTTATGGCCTTGCATGTTTCCAGCTGAGCTGACAATGACCCAAGTAGGACCTTCTCTTTGAAACACATGACTATCCACGCCAAAATCTTCTTCTTGGCTAAAATTTAGGGGTCCTCTTAATATGTGCCCTAAGGGCACATGCTAAGCACACAATTCAAGAGAATATTCTCTTGAATTGTGTACATATTCTCTTGATTTCTGCATTTGCATCAAATTCAAGGAAATAAACACACAATTCAAGGGGATATTCCCTTGAACTGTGTGCTTAGCATGTGCCCTTAGGGCACATGTTAAGAAATTCCAAAATTTAGTACCATAATTTAATTTCAGCTCTTGATAATTTTAATTCCAATATTTCTTGTTTCGGTCTACGTGCATGCCTTTCAATTCAAATGATAGCATAATTAATCATATTTTTAATGAACATTGCATGTGTTTGTTTAGAAATTTTCATTTTTTTTTGTCCTCTAAACATTTAGGGGCATTAAAAATTGTGAATTTGAGCGAGCAAGTTGGTCCGTCGTCCAACCTTGAAAAAAAAGTACCACTTTGTTTTAATTTTTAATTTTATTATTTTTGGAATGTATCTTAAGGGTTGTCTGCTTCAGAATTTTTATTTCTTTAACTATTTTATTTAGTTAGAACAGAAAATAACATAATCGATGATTAAGAATATTAATTTAAAAAAAATGGCAAACTGATTGTGAAAACAGACTCTCATTTTATCGTTCAAATATTAAATCTAATGTACTCCTCCTAGTTTAGAGCCAAGGCCAATAAATTCCGCATGCGACACCTCTTTTTCTGTTATTTATAAATTTTGACCGACTGTCCATCCAACCTCGATCTCTACAATCCAAGGCCTGTTCAAATGTTGCCTAATTAATTAGCCGAATCAGTTATGCTACTATATTTTGCCTCATTTATATTGTTGGGAACATAATAGTACTATTATTAATCAAGATGGAGTACATCATTAGAGCATCTCCAACAGTCTCTTCAATCACTTTGGGATACTTCAAATAGGTGAGTCACATCTGAAAAATCCTCTCCAACAACTTTAGTCATCAAATCTGCAACCTCATTCTCACTCTTCAAATCTACAATTAAAAGCTAAAAATATTTATTAAACTTGATGGGTTTGATGTACAGCTCATTAAATTGAAGAGACTAATGAGGCACAAAATATAAAGTAGCAAATAATGCTCTTCAAATTGTCACGTAGGTCAACAAACTTCAATTTGAAGAGTTTTTTTGCTACTATTCTTGGAGATGCTCTTAGTATTACAATATCAAGAATCAATTAATGAAGGAGTAAGAAATAAACTCACTTAAATGAAAATCTAATGTCTCGGTCTTAATCACTAGGCTAAGACCTGATTGATTTATAATTTGCAAATTTTTTTTTAAAAAAAGTGAAAGAAATTAAAGTGGGGGAGTGAGGAAAGCCCAATAACCGTTCTATATCTTCTACATGGTTATCGACTCTTAAAGTCTTGAAACTTCGTCACGTTATATGTGTGTCTAGATATAAACCACCCTTAATTCTCTAGTTACCACTACGTCTAAAACATACCCAAAGAGCACTCGGATACTAACAATGTAGGTTCCTACACTTAGTTGGGCTTGGACGGCCTGATTTTAGGTGGATGAGTAATTTCTATGACTAAATCATCTTCTATGTTCTAAGGTCCACGAAAAATCAAGCACAAAACTGCAGCCCAAAGTGTCTATAAATATTGTGCATGTCCGAGAACATTTAAATAATTCATCTACCACAACAATAGTTGAGTACTTAATTCTAACCAATGGCCAAGTTCCAACTAGCACTACTTGCTCTAGCATGCACACTGGCGGCAACAACCACATCTGCGGCGGTGTCACTCAATGACACCCGAGAGTACCTAGCGGCACACAACCGAGCGAGAGCCGCGATTAGGGTTGGCCCACTCGAATGGAGCCCCAATCTAGGCCTCAAGGCTAGCCAGATGGTTCAGAGCCAAGCCAACCAAAAGGGTTGTAACTTTGCAAACTTGAGCAGTGGGAAGTATTATGGTGTGAACCAGTTGCGAGTCACTGGACCTTTTATGTGTACACCGCCCGCAGTGGTGGATCAATGGGTGGAGGAGAAGAAAAACTACGACTACAAAATCAAGTGGTGCACACCTAACGAGCAATGTGGCTCCTATCTTCAGGTCGTGTCGAGGAATTCAGTATTGTTAGGGTGTGCACAAGTTGAATGCACTGAAAATAGTGGGTGTTTGGCCATATGCCTCTACAATCCGCCTGCTGCAAAGTATGTCGGATGACGACGCTTATACCGACTACTGCGTGGTCTTTTAATGGAGCTTTCGACATTCTGCATGAAATGCTAGTATATATGTTACTTGCAAGAGAATAAGCATGCATGCAGTACTACTACTATACTACTATATATATAATAAGAGATAAGTGTTGCACTTCGTCAACTGTGTGGCCATCTTATTTCTTAAACTGTGGCAATGAGTGTATCAGAATTTTAATTTATAACTTAAAATAAAAAATTTTGCTCTCAATATTTTTTTGTTTGTGGATGCGGAACTATTATCTCACAGGCGATACGTTCAAGTTCTCTTAGTTACTTAAAATTTTATAAACAATATTTAATCGTTTCTGAAAATTTTAACAGGAAAATCAAAGTATGGTTTCATTTCTTGGTCGATCTAAGACACTTACTTGCAGATCATATCTCAATTAAGTATATTATTAGCATCAAAATAAATAAATAAAATTTCACGTGCAAACAGATCATTTGAGCACATTTAATCACGAACACATCATATTCAGCAGAAAATGTCTTGTTGCTTAGTTAACAGAGAAAGTCAGCTGGATCACGTGCTCTTATTTCATTATAATTTGCTTCACAAATGACCAAAAACACCCCTTTCATTTTCTTTTTCCTTGGGGACAAACTATATGTCTATAAATGTATACACCATATCCTTAACCAGTGGTTTTCAAAAAATCTAATGGCCTCAGTCCTACTATCACTACTAGTACTAGCTCTAGCCATATGCCACAGCTCGGCACAAGGCGTGCCACCGCCGGCGTCCACCGGAACACCAGCGGCTCCGCTCAACGCTGCCGCCCAGGCATACCTTGATGCACATAACCAGGCGAGGGCTGAAGTGGGTGTTGAGCCTCTCAAGTGGAGTGGCATGCTAGCAAATGCCACGAGCCTACTAGTTCGATACCAAAGAGACAAACAGGCTTGCAACTTCGCAAATTTAACCAGCGGCAAGTATGGTGGGAATCAATTATGGGCTAGTGGATCACCTGTGACGCCACGACAGGCCGTTGAATCGTGGGTGGCGGAGAAGGAGTACTACAACTATGCAAACAATTCTTGCCCACCGGACCGCCGTTGCGGCGTCTACACCCAGGTGGTGTGGAAGAAGTCACAGGAATTGGGGTGTGCACAAGCTTCTTGTGCCAAGGACAGCTCTTCTTTAACCATATGTTTCTATAATCCTCCCGGAAACGTTATTGGAGAGAAACCTTACTAGGCTAAGGATTTGTGTGTTAAGATAACCTTAATTTTAAGCTGCGGTCAGTTTAATTACTGTGGGTTTGCGAATTTGAATTTTGTTTGTTCAAGGTTTTTTTGGTTTTTTTCAGTAAGTGTACAGTAACTGTCGGTGCAAGAGCTAATAAGTAGATGCTTGAGAGAAAGACTCGTGACACCCTGGATCTGGCTATACGACAAAAATAAGCATAAGATCAGTAATGCTTATATATATATATATATAATGTATGCATCCAAGAAGATGATCTGTATATATAGATATTACAGATCATGTTGTAGAAATTCAATTATTGAAATGTGCACCAGATTTATATACAGCGGTCAAGTGCCCTAATGCTAATTTTCCAATACAATTATACATAATTAACGCACATGATAGCAAAATAGAGATCACATAAACTCAAAAAATACAAGTGTAGCCCAGACCAAAGTATCCTCCATTTCTTTTTTGGCTTGAAAACCAATTTTTCATTTGTACAAAACCCAAAAGGCCGGCCCTATCATTAAACCAAAAAACTGCATGCTGATGAGCTGAAATAACCTGTGCAAGCAATTACTTTACCAGCTCTTTTGAAATAAGATACCGGAAAGCATAATTGTAGGGAGCCCATTCAATGATCTTCCCAGACTTTGATGTTTTACATTTTTTGATGCTCTTCCTAATAGATTCAGGCAAAGACTTTTGGATCATCTCCACTACACCAGCTTGACATAAACCTGAATCCTTGGCAAAGGATTCCACAATCTTTGGTAATAGGATTTTACGATCCTTCTTCACACCAAAGGTAGCTCGAATGTACTCTTCTTTTGCAGCTTCCAGCTCTTGTATTACTCTCTTGGATGTGTACACACGAATCTGAAACAAAGAAGACCATTTAAGCAGATTGCTACAATTGTAGTATTTCATATGCAAGCAGAGAGCCAAGCTCTGCAAACTTTTATTGACACACTCATAGTAAGTTGGTCTTCTTTTAACATTTGTTCGAGAGAGTTCAAAATTACACAGATTTGCCCCCATCTCTTTCCTTGGACGTTTTCTTTCAGAGGGGCATATGGAAAACCCTCCAACCAACATTATAAAGTAAATGATTGGGGAAATCCGGAAAACCAACATGTAAATTAACGTGCAACACAACTGACAACGCAAGTGGAATTGTCAATCCTGCATCTGGTTTTTGTATTAGGATATTGCTCTCCACAGCATTGTCAAGCGGCCAAATGAAACCATTGTTGGGGAAGAACAAGAAGCACAATATAACTGGTGACAGACTATGAGTATGTGTAGTGAATATTAAGATGAATGTAAATCTTCAGTTATTTTAAGCAAATACTATAAATTTCCGATAGTGGGATTCTGGTACCTATTTAAATTAGTAACTCAACAAATGATTGATGGTAAAAAGTAAAAATCAAATGAAAAAAAAGATGATTACCGCTGGATCAGAATGGCTTCCAGAACAAAGAGCAAAGTGCAGAAGAGGTTCTGGATGTTCGATTGAGTATGCCTGCCGTTCATCTCCCGCTTTAAATTTTGATCTTGAAGATAGTAACAAGCGAAGCCACTACAAGCAGAAGCAAGCTTTATCAGTATGAGTACAAAATAAATTTAGTTATACCTGAGAAGGAATATATAAAAAAATTGACCCACCAAATATGAAGAGGTAGGAGCTCAGTTCGTCAAAAAATTATTATAAAAAAATAAAAAAAGAAGCAAGATATTGGTTTCAATAGTGTTTTCTGAACAGAGAAACCACGAAAGGAATAACAGAAAATTATCTTTGATGCAACATAAAATGCCTACGTGTAGCCAAGAAAAGGACATCATAGGCCCAAAATGGCATCTTAGAAACCAAATCATTTGCAGAAAATCATGATGCATTCCCTAAAGATGCCGAAGCTTATCAAGTGATTATAATGGATATAAAACTTTCAAATTGGACAACCACGGCATGCAGTCTACCTGTCCAGGACGAGACATTCGGCAGCCCAGGATAGAACTCTGTATCACATCTGCGCTTACTATGTGACCCCCAATATTATAGGCAGCCTGATCCAACCGAAGAGTAAAAACACTGCTATTCAATTAAATTTCCTTTAAGAGAAATTATTGAGGCACGGCTTACCTTCAAGAGAAGAAAGAGTCTCTTTACATTGTTTTGTGGAATCCCATATGCTAAAAATGCCTGTTGGAATGATTTTTTTTTTTATAATTATAATCTCGTACTAAATATGGAACCAAAGGAAGAACTTGTACCATTCATGTGCATATTAGAGGGTCATACATGCATCACCAAAGCATTGTGTACATTAATCCAGAATGCTAGCTTCTCCTCACGTTTCATCTTCCTGGGATCTATCTCTTCTAATCGAGAAATTAGTGACCTACAATAAGACAACCCGCTAAGCATATGGAACTGAAGGAAATCATATATTCCAGTTAATGTTTGCTCTGCCAGAGCATGATATAGCAGCAACATTGATGTTTCACAATCACCTGAAGTTTTGTAGCATGTGTTCGATATCACCCAATTTTTTATCATCTCTATATATACACTGCACCTCGACCATTGTGCTGTAAGGTCCACTGAATTCCTTAAGCCCTTGCACATGGAAAGGGTTATCTAATCGCTCATCAAAAGATGAATATTTCCTTAAGCCCTGGACTCCACATTTCAGAATTATCCTTTGGAGAAAATGCACTCATCGATGACAATGACGACGTGGGTGATGAGAGTCCGTTACATGCAAGAGGAGGGTCAGCAAGTTTGCAATATATATCTGAAATGCATTTAACCATATCCTCAGAAAGCTTGTTTGGTGTCTCAGGCACATGATCAGAAATACGGGTACCAAGATGCTCTGCCAGACTGATTATTTTTGAAGAAGTATTCTGCGCATACTGTAGAGAAACCACTAAAAGTTACTCCATCGGTTCCATATTAACTGTCTTTTTATCTTCATGCGCATGAATTAAAAAACTCATTTAATACTATCATTTAAGAATTAAAATTTGTATGAAATTCCATCACTACCCTTTTATGAAAAATTGAAAACTATTAATACAAGAGAGAGAAATTCTTGGGACAATGAAAAAAGTTAGGGGTGATATAAGAAAATAAATAATTTATTCTCCTAGAAAGATGTAAACGACAAATAAATTGGAACAAATTTTTTCTTCTAAAAAGACAGTTAATATGGAACCGAGGGAGTAACTTAGAAGAGACATTCCAGAATTCTAATTTTTTTAAAGAATCATTTTCTCTTTAACCATTGGAATTACACAAATAACAGAGTTCAACATCAGAGTTGATGAAAATCAAAAACTCGAATTACAGCTATCACTCTTTGTGCATAGATGTGTGACTGGTAATTAATAAAAAAAAATGTCTCACGGAAGTTTCAAGACTGTATTAAACATAAGTTACCTCCATCATAGATAAAGGCTGGGAATAACAAGCACGTACAGCTCTGCCCAATGGCTCGGCTGGAGGCGAAGTTCTAGTTGATAGAGTTGAATGTTGAGATAGAAACGAGTGACATCGATGAACACCAGAATCTACTAGGATCTCCTCTCCGCCAACACCATTGAGATCCCTCTGTGGATTGATTATCGAGTGATCAGCTTGAAGTGCAATATTTTCTCTCTTCGATGTAATATCAACTCCAGAAATTTCTACACACCTTCCTCTTGGAGAAGTTATGGGTGATTTTAATCCTTCATCCTTAGTAGATGGAGACATGGAGGATACTTGTTGATCAAATGCTTGCCGGTAGAGCGAGAGAAGATATTGTTCCAAATGCACAACTTCCAACTCTAATACTGAGATTTCTTTAATCAGTTCAGTGGCCGGCTGAGATCACATAAAAGCAATTTTTACTTTCAAGTGCAACCACATATTGAAGCCAAAATAACAGTTAAAATAATAAAAAAATATTAGTGACTACCAGATTCTAAAATTGATTGAGCAATCTTTATAGATGTGTCTTACAATAACAAGATGTCACATACACGCATATTTATTATAGGGAAAAAAGTACAATGACAGTTTTAAGCAATAGAACTTTTTAGTATCAAAAGGAATAGTAATTTATTACTAGCCTAAGAAATGTAATACAAAAGATAATCTGCACTAGATACAAATGTAGTTAATTAACCTATACATGCACAAACAGGAAGGGGGAGGGGGGAATTATTGCTATTGAAACAACAAATAGGTTTTTGTCCATTCATATGAAAACAAGAATTTCTAGTGTACTCCTTGTGTACATGAGGCTTAACCTCCTTTTGCCATAGAAATCATTATATATATATATATACACATACATACATACATACATACATACATATATACATATATATATATAGAGAGAGGGAGAGAGAGAGCCACCTTAGGCATGGAGATGTCATTTGTTATGTCATGGGATATAGAACTATAACCTAGTGCTTTTTCAAGGGCACTGCGGACTGCAACTTGGTCCTGTAATCTTTTCTCAAGCTGCAATATCTACACAGAAGATGAAATAAGATTGATTAGAAATAGTCGATAAGCTGAATTCCAAGAATTTCACATGGCCTAATTGACAGGGAACGGATCTATTTGAGGCTTCAAAATCTCTACAAATCAATGAGCTTCAGATCTACATGTTTAGTTACTAATCACCACTGGTATACAGATGTTGGGTTTCACCATTTCGGTGAGTCAATGTTAAGGGAGTAGTTTCTAACTAACGTTATTTAGATCTAACATGTTAATTTCTGATCAGCAAACACAAATGAAAAGCATGATCATAATCTTTACCTCTCGCCTCAATGAATTTCGGACTTCAGCACTGGGCAATGGTTTTGTCTTCGTACTCGTGCAGCCTTTCAAGTGCCCCATATCCTGGTACCAAACAAATGTATTTGTTAAAAATATGGCCATTAGATTGTAAGGTAATTTTCAGAGCTGATGCATGCGATTGATGCAATTATCTAGTTTCGAAATTAGAAGAGATAATTAGGGACCACTCTAGCAAAGTTTTTGCTAGATTTCTGCTCAAGGATTTACTCAAGTAAACACAAAATCAAGCACTCAAAACAAGTTGTAGGATAATGAGGATGGTGATGTTATGAGCTTTCTGCTCAAATATATACACAAAAAATCAGGTTTATTACATTTGTTCTCAATGCCTTGTTTAACTCGTACATTTGTTCTTAATGCCTAGTTTAACTCTACTATGAGGTTAGAGAAAGGCAGAAGGCTCTTACCAACTTCAAATGATCTAGGCCATCTTCAAGTCGTCTCTTGTCAGGAAAGCTGCCATTGCAGTAGAACATAAAAGATTCAACAAATATAAACTGCAGAAAACAGCATACAAAGCAAACATGGATTTTTGACCTCTCCCCAGGTCACAGCTAGTTTTTAGACTTGTGGATTAGAAGACACACTTCAAGTGGTGGTCATAGTAATCATTTTCAGATTACCCACATTAAACATCTTCTACATTAACAGTATCAAACACAATTATCCAACAAACTGCAAACGTTATTGAAGATATGGAACTTAGAAATATCACATAATATATTTATGTAAGCAAAACACAAAATCCTAAATTAAGCGTTCTTACACTCCATAAACACTGCTAGGCCTCTTTGACCCTCACTCCTGCACTTTCCCCTTTGGGCCTTTCCATTTTCACCAAAAATGATTTGGGATTTTGCATCCATGGCGAGTAATGATTAAATGAATTAGGAGAAATAGTACACCACCATTACGTCAAGTTGGGTTGGTACTTTTTAATGAGATCATGACTCCTAGCTTCAAAAGCCATCAATTTCATACCCCAGACGCTAAATAAAGAAGGGGGAATCAAGTAGGAAGAATTCTGCCGGTTACCTCAGAGAACGCTTGTGTTCAGAAATCATTCCCATTCCAAGCATATTACTAGTGCCGCGCACTTTCTGCAAATTTACCCAAAATCCTTCTTTTTCAGCAAAAATTACCAGCTAAATAATGCAGAAAAATAATATTAGTGAAGAACAGAGTAAAGAGTTGGAGCAAAGAAAAACATGCCGTCACATCCTCTGTAGCAAAAAAGTGAGTACCCAGATGGGATGTTTGGAAAATGTGATGAACTCACCAGTCTAAATGACAAAATCAAAATGGGTCCTCAAAAACTTGTGCTTGGAGTCAAAAACCACACTTGTATTCTTGCATTGATGCACCCACCAGTACTACTGATCAATTGATGGTTTGCAGTGAAGAACAGGGTCCGGAAACAACAGCTAAAATACACTATATATATATATATAACAAAATACAAATAATTTTGAATTTTCCGTTCATTTAATAAATTATTTGGACCGTTCAAAAGTTTAAGATAAATTCCACTTTTGATACAATGCCGGAGGCACGGGAGTATATATATAAAGGGCCTGAAAATGCTTTCCCTTTTGACCAGTGTGTCTTGTATGTGAAGAGACTCGGCTAAATCGGTTATCTTTTAGGCAACGGAGGATGGGGGAACTACTTTTGGCGTTAAAAGAAGTAAACCAATTCGTGGGGCTTTTACCTGCAAGATACTGTCCTACTAAGACCCCAAAATGTTTGCAAAACTATATAAATTTAATCACCCAAAGGAAGGAGAGATCTAAAATGGATAAAATCAGAAGGTAAAATAGGGGTATTAAATAGTGGCTAATGAGCTTAATAAATGGTTGAGACTTGTTAAGCAGAATCCTCCACAAAATAACAACCTCATATATAGTCCCCCACATTCCCTTTTTTTGTTGGAAAGCTAGTGGGAGTTGTTGAGCTCCCTTTCAATTTTGTCCATTTCCACCAGATACATGCATAATCTACAGACACAAACACACACACATATCCTTGGTGTAGTGTGTACCACCACACTACCACTAATATAATGCCCAACTAGTATATTTAATGAACCAATCAATAATTATGATTATATGAATTTGATGGAAAGGGTACCAAATCTATAATCATGTAAATTTATTTTTGCACCCTCTATTTCACTCTCCATTTCATGGTCCATAGGAGAGAGAGCGCACATTTTAAATCTGGACCATGAAATGGAGGGTGAAATGGAGAGGATCCTAATTCCTCAATTAGAGAGAAAGATTTCACTTCCCATAAGATTGAAGGACAGATCAACAGGAGATCGTAAAAATATTAGAGGGTTTTTCTGTAAACTTCAAAATAACATAACCGTTTTATTTTATTCTTGCCATTTTGAATATATATTACAGTGCATAGATTTTTATTTTGCATTATTACCTATATATGGCCACCAAAATATTTATGGTGGACCAATAAGTCAGTCGAATAAATTTCAACCTTTGCCACATAAATTCTCTTCAATGTAGATTTTCCTAGTTAGACTTCAACCAATTAGTGGTGGTAAATTCTACCTATTTAATTAAAAAACTAATACTAATAGCTTTTGGCAACACCAACCAGTGCTTGATTTACACATTCAATACTTTCCTTCCATTACCAAATAATTTAGGATGTGCACTGACCGGCCAAAGTGCCTAGCTAGCTATATGGGTACTTAAATTATTAGAAGCCAACCTATATTCTACATGCATTTCCTTTGTTCAATAATAATAATAACACACATTTCCGCTTTCTATAAATAACTGTGATGTCTCCAAATAAGTTCAACAAGGTCAAGGTGTAACAAATGAAGAGCAGTAATCGAAAATGAGTGATGTCCATATGTGAGTAGTAATTAGTTAGCTAGAAGGGGAAGCATGTGCTTCCCCTTCATGCATGCATGCTCACCTCAAAAGGAATGAAAAAGGTGAAAATGGTTAAAGGAAACATTGGATGGCAAAGTATATAGTCATCAAAATATACTCTTTGCTTATTACTCCATCAAATACTAGGTCATTTTGTACTTGATTTATAGTAACTAAGTTTGACGGTAATATATAAATCACATATTCTCTTTTCCCATATATATATAAAATGTATAAAAACTTGCATGCATGTCTTGTGGTTCGAAGACTCCGAACAAATAAACAATTTAATATTTCTATTTTATCTTATTACATCAATTTTTATAAGATTAATTCAGATGAGCAGTTCTAATGTCAAACTTAAATTGAAAGATTCTTGTCAGAAAAAATAAATAAATAGTACTCCCTCGGTCCCTTAATATAAGACATTTTAGAAAAATATTTTTGTCCCTTAATATAAGACGTTTTAAAATTTCAAGTAAGCATTAATTGTTTAGTTTTCAATATTACCCCAAGTAATAAATATAACTGACGTAGCGGAAGAAACAGAAAACTGCTATCAATTGTTGAACCGCGCACGATTGCCAAACGATAACCTTCTACAACCTGTTGATTCTATGAATACCAGGAAATAGGCAGCAAAATTCTAATTCAGAGAATTTTGGAAAAATATATAAATTTTATTATTCCTCAAAAACTGCGGCTCCCCATCATAACAAGGTGTTTAAATAGCAAAACCCTAAAAACAGAATCCAAAACGGAAAAGGAAAACTAATAAAGACAATTACAAAAATAACCCTAAAACAGAAAAATGTCTTTTTGAAGGCCTAAACGATGGAATTTGACCAAAAAACCCTGTACGTCACAAGCGAAGCGCTTGTGAGTTTTGACCGTTGACCCGTTTCCCATGAAATTAGGCTCCGAAAACGCCCAAATCCGACACTCCAAACTTGGCCGAAATTACCGAATTGCCATTGAATCAGATTTTTGCCATTAAATCAAATCTTTCCATAAACTGGCACGCTTGCTCTTCAACCGCATCATTCTCCCCAGGGTGGACAGAATTCGCCCTCGAATTGTCATCATCGGAGGAATCGCCCGTGTAAGGAATCAAATGCTTGACATTAAAAACATTCGCTGTACGAATATGACTCGGCAGTTTCAAGCGGTATGCATTAGGATTGATCTTCTCAACAATTTCCACTGGCCCAACCTTCTTGGCAGACAACTTATTATAGTCACCTACAGAAAATCTATCTTTAGTAAGAACAGCCCACACATAATCCCCTACTTCGAACTCAACATGACGCCGTTTCTTATCAGCAGCTTGTTTATACTTGCCCGCGGCCTGCAGCAGATTGTCACGGACAGCCCTGTGAACCTCCTGCAATCCTGTCACAAAGGTTTCTGCCGTCCCATGAACTCGTGTCTTTGCTGGTAATGGCAGCAAATCAAGCGGTCCTCTAGGAGTAACAGAATACACTACTGCAAAAGGGCTAAATCCAGTACTCCTGTTAACTGCATGATTATGAGCAAACTCTGCCTGACATAACTTCAGATCCCAACTCTTCACATGTTCTCCAACCAAACACCGCAACAAATTGCCTAGCGACCGATTCACCACTTCCGTTTGCCCATCTGTCTGTGGATGGTAGGCACTACTAAAATTCAACTGTGTGTTCACCATCTTCCACAAGCTACGCCAAAAATGGCTAAGAAACCTAGTATCACGGTCAGACACAATAGACACTGGCAAACCATGCAACCTATAAATCTCTCTAAAGTATAATTGAGCAACACGAACAGCATCTGTGGTCTTTTTACATGGAATGAAGTGCACCATCTTAGAAAAACGATCAACTACCACATAAATAGAATCATTACCTCGCTGTGTACGCGGTAATCCCAGCACAAAATCCATACTGATGTCCACCCATGGCTGTGATGGAACTGGTAAAGGCATATACAAGCCTGCATTGGTTGCTGTTCCCTTAGATACTTGACAAACCCGACACCGTTGCACCAATTTCTCAACCTCCTTCCGAATAGTAGGCCAGAAGTAAGTAGTCTGCACCAACTGCAAAGTCCTGTCTCTTCCTACATGCCCCTCGCCATGCAGCTCTTGAAGGATCTTTAACCGCAAACTACAGTCTGGAACACATAGTTGGTTGTCCTTAAACAAAAATCCATCCTGCAAATGGAAATCTGTCCTCTCCCCTGCCCGAACCTTTGCCAAAATACCAGAAAAATATGGATCAGCTTCAAGTATTTCAGCAAATGAATCAAAACCAGGTACCTCCACAGAAAGTCGAGTTAGTAGTCCTTTTCGCCTGCTCAAAGCATCAGCCACTCGATTGGTAACTCCCGACTTGTGTTTCACCACAAAAGTGAACCTTTGTAGGTAAGCAACCCAACTCGCATGTCTAGCAGAAACTTTATCTTGACTATGCAAATGTTTTAAAGCCTCATGATCCGTATATAAGATAAACTCCCGCTGAAACAAATAATGTCGCCAATGTTTAATAGCCTGAACCACAGCATAAAACTCAACATCATAAGTGCTATAACGCAGCTTGGCACCCGAAAGTTTCTCACTAAAATACGCCACTGGCCTGCTGTTTTGACTCAAAACAGCCCCAATTCCCACTTTGGAAGCATCCGAATGCAACACAAAAGGTTGATGGAAATCTGGTAATACTAGAATGGGAGCTGTGGTAAGGCGGAATTTAATTAGCTCAAACGCCTTTTCTGCTTCATCTGTCCAAGCAAACTTCCCATCCTGCTTCATACACTCAGTAATAGGAGCCATAATGCTACTAAAATGAGGGATAAAGCGCCGATAAAAGGAAGCCAACCCATGAAAGCTCCGAACTTCAGTAATGGTACTAGGCCTTGGCCAATGCTTCACTGCCTCTACTTTGGACTCATCTACCTGCAGCCCCACATCAGACACAATGTAACCAAGAAACAGCACCCTAGGTGTCAGAAACACACACTTCTTAATTGCAGCATAAAATTTCTCCCTACGCAGAACATGAAGAACTTCTCGCAGCTGACTAAGATGCTCGCTCGGGTTAGCACTGTAGATTAAAATGTCATCAAAATACACAACAACGCACTTCCCAATGAAAGGCCTCAAAACTTGATTCATAACACGCATAAAGGTGCTAGGTGCATTGGACAACCCAAACGGCATGACCATCCACTCATACAATCCCTCCCTCGTCTTAAAAGCTGTCTTCCATTCATCGCCAGCCCGAATACGGAGTTGATGGTATCCACTCTTCAAATCCAATTTAGTAAACACAGTAGCCCCACTAAGCTGATCCAGTAGGTCATCCAATCTAGGAATAGGAAAACGGTACCTGACCGTTATTTTGTTGATGGCTCTACTGTCGATACACATCCGCCAAGTACCATCTTTCTTTGATACCAGAAGGGCTGGTACCGCACAAGGACTCAAACTCTCTCGAATGTACCCCTTGGCCAGTAACTCTTCCACCTGTCTCCTTAATTCTTCATGCTCTCCGGGACTCATCCTGTAATGAGGTCGATTGGGTAAGGCTGCCCCGGGCTCCAGATCAATCTGATGTTGGATATCACGCATTGGGGGTAATCCTTCAGGCAGTTCTTCTGGAAATAAATCGCTGAACTCTTCTAGGAGTGGTTTGACTACAACAGGAACCTCAACCTCTTTGTCTACCACCCTCCCGATTAAGGCGTATACTATTTTCGTCTCCTGCACCACCTCCTCAAACTGTGCTAAAGTCAACAAACTAGCACTGCCTTTGTTTTCTTCCCGCTTGGGCACTAACACAATTTTTACCCCCTCAAACACAAAGCTGTAAGTATTCGTCTTACCGTTATGAACCACCTCTCTATCAAATTGCCAAGGTCGTCCCAACAGCAGATGGCATGCATCCATAGCTACTACATCACACCAAACCTCGTCCTTATATTTTGTCCCCACAGAAAAGGATACCAATACACGTCTTGAGACAGACACCTCGCCCCCTTGTTTCAACCAGGCTAACTTGTACGGCTTTGGATGTTTTTTCCGTTGTTAGTTCTAGCTTTCGGACTGCCTCTGCTGAAATTATATTCTCACAACTGCCTGCATCAATCACAAACCTACACACCTTCCCTTTCACAGTACAGGTTGACTGAAAAATGTTGTTTCTCAGCCAATCATCATCAACAGCCCTAGGTGTAAGGCAGGACCTCCTCACCACCAGCGCAGTCCCAACATCACCAGTCACCACCTCCTCATCCACGCCTTCTGAATCAAAGATCGGTTCACCAGTTAGCAAGGTTTCATCTTCGATATCATCACCCTCATCTATTTCAGCAAACATCGCCCTCTTTCCAGCTTTCTTGCACTCACTCTGCCTGTGTCCCACTTCACCACATGCAAAACACTTGATACCACTTACTGGACCAATCCTCCTATTATTATTTGTTACTGCTCCCGTTTTGGCTATTGCCCCCGCCGCTGCAACCTCGCCTGAACGGCCAGTATTGACACCTCCTCCTGAATACCCAAAGCTAGCAGGTTGTCCAAAACCACCAGGACGCCTCTTCTCAATCTGCACAGCCCTCTGATGCGCTGCAGAAATAGACATTGGATCAAACATGTTGACTGTCTCTTTAATTTGTTCTCGTAAACCCCCAATATATCGGGCTACTAACTGATCTTCTGTCTCATGCACCTCGTTCCGAGCAATCAGCTGATAGAATTCAGTTGTGTATTCATCAACTGTACGACCTCCTTGCCTTAAATTCTGTAACCGCTGGTACATTAATCGCTGATAATTATAAGGTAGGAACGTCGCCCGCAACTTTTTCTTCATCTTCTCCCAGTCCGTAATTTTTGACTTCCCCAATCTAACCCTCGTTTGCCTGAGTTGCTGCCACCAAGCCATTGCCCTATCTCTGAGTCTGGTAGCAACCAAGGGTACTCGTTTATCATCAGGGACACCCTTAAATTCCAGGATCTCTTCTACCGTGGCCAGCCAGTCAATGAATTCCTCTGGTTGGAGGGTACCACGAAATTCAGGAATTTCAGTCCTCATACCCGTCTCCCAACGTCTCCTATCGTCCTCCACTGCATATGGTCGACGACGCCTTCGAGGTGCCTCATCATAGTCATCATCAAAGTCATCTCCTCCATCATACTCTCTTGCGAAAGGGTTTCTCCGATCATCATAATTAGGGTTCCCCCCAGGATGAGGAATTTCCCTATTCTGGTTCGCCAACAACTCGCCCATCCTTAGCGTCAATCGATCCATCATAGTGTTCATCCCCTGCTCCATTACTTGTTCGATTCGCTGCTCGAACCGCTGCTCAAGTCGCTGCAGATCCTCACGCCCATAAACATCATCCACACGCGCTCTACGGGGTGGCATGGTGAATATGATTTAGGCTTTGATACCAACTGACGTAGCGGAAGAAACAGAAAACTGCTATCAATTGTTGAACCGCGCACGATTGCCAAACGATAACCTTCTACAACCTGTTGATTCTATGAATACCAGGAAATAGGCAGCAAAATTCTAATTCAGAGAATTTTGGAAAAATATATAAATTTTATTATTCCTCAAAAACTGCGGCTCCCCATCATAACAAGGTGTTTAAATAGCAAAACCCTAAAAACAGAATCCAAAACGGAAAAGGAAAACTAATAAAGACAATTACAAAAATAACCCTAAAACAGAAAAATGTCTTTTTGAAGGCCTAAACGATGGAATTTGACCAAAAAACCCTGTACGTCACAAGCGAAGCGCTTGTGAGTTTTGACCGTTGACCCGTTTCCCATGAAATTAGGCTCCGAAAACGCCCAAATCCGACACTCCAAACTTGGCCGAAATTACCGAATTGCCATTGAATCAGATTTTTGCCATTAAATCAAATCTTTCCATAAACTGGCACGCTTGCTCTTCAACCGCATCAATAACTTTGGTTCTCTCACTATTTTTGGCCTAATAAATAACACTCTCTTTTTTTAATACAAGAGCAATATAGACAATTGATACTATATTTCATGTTATACAATTATTTTCTTAATACTTGTGCACAATTCTAAAACGACTTATATTAAGGGACGGAGGTAGTACTAATAATAGTACTCGAGGAGCTAGTACGTAGTAGTATCATCTTGGAGTAAGTGAAGCATCAATTTTCAAATGAACTTGACAGACATACTTTGTATTTTCATTGATAAGTGAGTTGTATTAATGATATTCTTTAATCCTGGATTACAAGAAACAGTAATAAATACACACAAACCATTAAGTGAGATAAAATGATAAAGTTAGCCTTTCTCTTCCTTTAGTGCATTAACTTTCTCATTTAGTGCATTAATTAAAACAAGAACATATTTGGAAAAAGAAGGCTTTAGGTTTCTAAAACTGTATTTTTTAAGGAACAATTTTTTTCTTCTAAAACTGCACTTTTTAAGGAACGGAGGTAGTAGTAGTAGTAAACACAAGAATGGGTTAGATAGATGCCCGTGTCTTGCGTACTTAAGAAAATTTTCAATGAATTCATACAGACAGACAGATAGATGCTCCATTACCATTAGCTAACAATTTTCAAGAAATCAAGCACAAATTCAGGAGAAGCTGTAGAAGAGACAAATAAATACTCCCTCCGTCCCTTAATATAAGACGTTTTAGAAAAGTTTTTTTGTTCCTTAATATATGACGTTTTAGAATTCCAAGTAAGCATTAGTTGCTTAGTTTCCGATATTACCCCAAATATTAAATATAACTTTGGTTCTCTCACTATTTTTTGTCCAATAAATAACAATCTCTTTTTCCAATACAAGGACAATATAGACAATTGATATTATATGTAATGCTATACAATCATTTTCTTAATGCTTGTGTACAACTCTAAAAAGTTTTATATTAAGGGACGGAGGGAGTAAGAACTGGTAGTAAATATGAAAGGCTAAAATAAGTTTGAAAAAAAGATTCTCCCATATTCACTCGTGCCCTCTTGTTGAACGTAACTGCAACTTAATTCAGTCCTGATGATAAGTTTTCTGTTCAAGAAAAGCAGAAACAAAAATCGATGGGATACAATTAATTATGCAAAATTCATACTCCCTCTGTTACGTGCACCAAAAAAAAATATTCCAGAAAAGGCATAATCTTTTTATTGATAATAGTATAAAATGATACGATATTCTTAAATTTGTCATCCTCACTTCATTAGCATGCTATGGTCACTAAATTATTGGGTTACTAATAAGTACATGAAATAAAAATGCATTTTTAATGTTTGTAAATATTGTGAATGACATTGTTTTGTATAATAGAGGGAGTCATATATATATATATTATCAAGTTCATCTTTTCAAATGAAAAAAAAATGCATTGGGCATGCATTTTGAGGATGATATATGAGTAAGTTGTGTCATACTCCAGTATTAATTGTACATATATGCATGAAAAAAGTCCTTCTGAGTTGGGAAATTAAGCTTTTTACAAGTGTTTTTTTAATCAACATGCAGGGGTAAAGTCGACCCAAAAAAACGAACTTTTCCAAAGGCATTTGGACAAGCAAGTCGATGCCAATCATATGTGTGTTGGATGAAAAAGGCATCTCTCTCACACACACATACATAGACGCGCACTAAAGGTGGGTTTTGGTGGCCAAATGTTAGCTAGTGCGGGTTGCCGCTGCCCCAACTACCATTAGCCAGTAGCCACCAGTAACGGCCATACCACCACCAACTGTTCTACCATTCCACCCCGGCTATCAATGCCTTTTGCTATGAATGGTTGTTAACCTGGTGGTCAATGATGATCGTTCTTTTTTTTTTTTACCTAAATCTTAAGGTCAGTACCTAGAAAGAATCTTTTAATGCATGCACCAAATAAATGTGGGAGAGTGCCCTTAACATCTTCCGAGAGAGATTTAGTCTGGTTTGATGCGTAAGCTGACCTGAGAATACTCTTATAGATGGATAAAAAAAATCACGTACTAATTTATACTATAAAATTATCTACTAGATCTCCTAATTAATTTTTTTTATCTATAACAAATTTTAGTGTTAAAGTTTGATAGTAGACTATCATAATAAGTTGTAAGTTTTGGGGATAAGAATTTTCAAGTAAGGAAATGATGGAATAGGAAAAGAAGAGAAAATTTATTTTCCTTAGTTTTTTTTGTAAGTTTACTTAATAAAGTGTTGTTATGTATAAGATATGGATGTTCAAATTTATTTCCAGGTGTTAATGTTAAGGGAAATATAGGAATAAAATAGAAATTTACTAATCTCATTTTCTAATCCTTAGTTTTCTTATGATTTTGCTTAATTCTCTTTACCTTTCCGGAACTTTATTAACTAAAAAAAAACTTATAAGCAAGGAATTTGTAAGGAAAATTGTAATTTCTTTTTTAAGTTTCCTATTCTTTTATCAGTTTTTTAAACTTACAAACAAATCATATTTTTAATACTTTATTTTCTTTGGAAAAGAAAAAAAAGAGTTGAAAGCAAAAGGAAGGACTCTCATTAGATATTTCACCATGAGAAGGAGCAAAAGAATTTGCCTTTGTTAAGGGGCCTATATGGCCCATTCAAATTTCAAAACCCCATAATGGTGGGCTCACTTCCGAATATAAGCGCAATACTATAAACCTAGTTGGGCGTTTTGAGTTGTTTAGTGTGTTATGAACTATTTCATTTGGAATATATTGACAATCTTTTCATTTCGAATCCGAATATCAAAAACTCTATATGCATGCCATAACAAATATTTACGTGTTGCTCACCAAATAAGAAAATGATACGCATATGCGGCCTCTACTAGCACAACTAGTAAATACATCAGATTTGCAATCTCAACGAAAAAACCAAAAAAATAAAAATAAAAAGAGTTATTCCCAATCTTCACAATTGAGCATAGAGAGAAATATGGAAAGGGATTTTGAGGAATTTTAGTTCTTCACATATTATTTTGCTTAATTCTGTTGAGTGATAGTTATAGACTAAAACATGTAATCTTGCACAGTAAAGAATCATCTTATGCGTTGCGATAAATTTATGCCGAATTACAATTGTGAAATTTATTAATACATGAGATTGTTAAGAATTATAGGAGACCCACACTTATCACACATATCTTTAAAAAGATTATCACTAATACTTATTCACGTAACCGGCAATCAAAGAATCAATGTAAACTTTTGTATCATTTTTCCAAATAAATCATAGTTATTAGGCTGGAGTTTGGGCTTGGTCCATTCGAGTTAAGATAAATATGTCTAAACTCGATCAAAATATAATCACAATAATTTTTTTTTCCCGATCAAGTCCCTATTAAAAATCGAAAGAAAGTATTATTAAGATTAACTCTCAGACCCAAAAAAAATATAATTTAAACTAACGCACTTAAAATGTTTAACACCTGTCCGTCTTTTTATTAGCCACAGTTGAAATTTAAATTAACATTAGTGAGTTGTTTTATAAATACTATATTATTTATTATTTTTAATATGTCATCTCAATATTTTTACGTGCAATTGCTATATTTTGTTTTGAAATTGATAGAAGTTACCACTTAAAAAAACACGGTACTTAAATTTTAGTTAACCAAATCTATTAATTATACTAATACGCAGTTCATGCCACCATATTTTGACATATGTCCTTTCTAAAATTTGACATCTGCCCTTCCTAAAATTGAACACCTGTCTCACAGTATCTGTACCAGTAATAATACCAACCTACCGTTTATATGTATGTAGTCATAAAAAGATACTATATGATCGATCAAGTGATTTGATATATATACGCTAGAATTGACCTTTTGTTCACAGCTTTTATTTTTGAAGCCCCCAATTTTTTAGGATACCTTTACTTTTTAAATAATCAGGTACAATAAATAATTTATAATTATTTTTGTCACGAAAATGAACATTCTATATATATACTTATTTAAAATAAATGAACAACCCTTTAAAATTAATATGTCAAAGCTAGCTATTACTTATTATTATGTTCTTAAAATAATTATGTTATTTTTATTGGTGCTTAGAGTTAACGGTATTTGTCTCCTACCTAGGATACAATGACAATATATCCTATAATAAGTATACACAACGAATTATAATTAAATATTTTGAACTATCATGTTTTGTTCAGGAGGAATACTTAAATTTTGAACTATCATGTTTTGTTTTCATAAATTTATATTACTTTTAATTATTATCTCCTAAAATGATTAATTTTTAAATCCCCTAAATCACTACAAATCTAAACTGTTCTGATATTATCCTTTCTAAATAAATTATTATCTTCTAAAATCACTAATTTTTAAATCTCAAATTAATATTTTGAATTTTAAATTTTGAACTATCATGTTTTGAACTATGTGAGCTTTATGTTATCCAAATTATGTGACAATAGCATCACTCAATTTTAGTAATTGATTAAAATGGGGGACAGTGGACCCACACCCTCCTATGTCTGCGGTATACAAAAGTCCTGGTCCTGCTGGACAAACTGTCACCTTCATAATTAAAGTCGGCAACCTACGTATTTCCATGCGTTACTGATATGTCTGATAAATTTATGTTTATTGTTTTCATAATAAATGAACTATGTAAACATGATAGTTCAAAATATTTAATAATATAAATTTATGAAAAAAAAACATGATAGTTCAAAATTAATATGTCTGATATAATAGTGATATCTAGGAGCAATATAAATGAACTACGTAAGGTATGGAGACAATTTGATTTCTTTTTGACGATAAGGTATCCCTGAGTTTGTTACTTTTAATTATTATCTCCTAAAATCACTAATTTTTAAATCCCCTAAATCACTACAAATCTAAACTGTTCTGATATTATCCTTTTTAAATAAATTATTATCTTCTAAAATCACTACTTTTTAAATCTCAAATTAATATTTTGAATTTTAAATCCCCTATATCACTACAAATCTAAACTTTTTGATATTATCCTTTATAACTTAATTATTATAACCTAAAATCACTACTTTTATCCCTATAAATACATATCAAATATTACTCATGCTATAAACAATCATCTCCTCCTTTTTCTGCTAAACATTTATCGTATACTTTACCTATCCCATTAGTTATATGACGACTAAATACGATTTTATTGATGACATCACCCCTGTCAAGGAGACGTGGAAGATTAAAGTCAGAATAACTCGATTATGGAATATGTCAAGTTTCAACAAAGCAGATTACATAAACAACATCGAGATGGTATTGTTTTATGAAAAGATATGTATATATATACATGTATATACACACATACATCCGTAACTACAGATTGCAACATCTTAAAATTACAACATCTTAAATTACAACGTCTTAACATATGCATATTATACTTTTATAGGGCGGCAAAATACAAGCGAGTATAAAAAGGTCACTTTTTACTAAATTTCAAACAACAGTCAAGGAACAAAAAATCTTTATAGTCACCAATTTCGTTGTAGAACGGTGGTTCTTTCAGAGCTACTCAACATCCATACAAGATTAATTTTCTGTATTCCACCTCACTGCTAGAGTTAGATGAGGCTTCCATTCATACACATGGATTTCAATTCATTCCATACGATCAAATACTATCATCTGCGGTTGATGATTCATACTTAGTTGGTATGTTTAAGCCTATATTAACCCTTCAAGTTTTTACATACTGATTTTTTTATTTAACTACATAATTCTGTTGCGTATAAGCAGATGTTATTGGACAATTAACTGCGATAGGGAGTGTAGAAGTCAGCACAAACAATGATAAACAGAGCAAGAGAGTTAATATTGAATTAACTGATAACAGGTAACTTTTAAAACTGTATGAACATTTCTTTTATTAATAACTATGATCATTAAAATTAATCTTACATTGTATTTTTGTTACATTCATAATGTATCGAGATGCACCTTGTGGGATGACTTTGCAAACCAGATTTGTACCTTTACTGAAACAGAAAACTAAAATAACATTATAATTGTTTTACAATTTGCAAAAATCAAGTTCTGGAAAGGTACTATTACTTTTATTTCGATGAAAAGTGTCTCTCAAAACATATGCTTATTAACTATGCAACATCTGCCATTAAAAAGATACACCAACGTTGTCCAACTCAATGTTCGGTTCGAGACTTATTATAAACGCAGATATCCCTAAGGTTGTTACTTTTAAAAATAGGTATATTGCGTACTTCTTTTATCCCTTATTAAATTATATTACTACTACAAGTTCATTTCCCCTTTAACTACCCTCACTGTTGTCTAACAGCATTTGTGATGCAACAAATAATAAAACTGCAATAAACCATTTATCCAGCCAGAGCACATTATCTATTACAGATGAATTCCTCCAAATCTGTGACAGGAAAACTCTTGATGAGATACAGGATGCAACAGAGGTAAAAACGTTTTTAAAACTTCATACTTCTTTCACAACATTATCTTATATTCTGTTGCTCATTTTCTATTTAACACTCTAGGAGTCAACATGTGTGGTACTTGCTACTATTTTGTGCATAGAAACCCAATACAATTGGTTCTACAATTCCTGCAAAAAATGTCGTAAAAAAGTAAAATCAGACAGCGAAAAATATTGGTGTGATAAATGTTCTGACTATGTTAAATCTGTTACACCAAGGTATTGTGATATATGCTTTTGTTATACGTTATATCTACCTTATGTTCATACTTTGTGCACTATGTTAATATTATCTAACTTCGTAAATATAACTTTTAATTGTAGATTTAAAGTTCAGGTTAAAGTAATGGATGATACGTCCACTGCATCTTTTGTTCTATTTGATCGTGAAGCCCAACACGTCATAGGAATGTCAGCTTATGAATTGAGAGAACAATTGATTAAGGTAAAATTAAAATAGAAAGAATTATTACATATTTAAAGTATACAGTTTTAATCTTATGTACATAACTGCTTTTAATTCATGTTTTTTAAATGTGTTAAAGGATGGAGACTCTGATTGTTTTCCAGATGAACTCAATTTATTGTTGCAAAAGAGGTTTCTTTTCAAGATACAGATATCATCTTATAATTTGAAGGCAAATTATGCGACGTTCACAGTTGCTAGAATGACTAACGATGAAAAAATAATTGAATCCTACACAAGTTTATGTGATGAACCTCAGGTAATATCAATTTTTTACACATAGTTTGGTAACAACAAAAATTACCTACATTACTAACTATTTCTTATATTTTTGTTGTATTTCTGTTACTACAGTCTTTACAGGGTGAGTCATTGTCCGATGTTGTTAACTGTGTCACACCTATAAGCAAAAGGCATATACATTCAATCAGCGATGATGAAGTACAAGGATCTCAGTCACTTGATGTTGAAATGTCAACCAACAAACTGCACAAGAAGATCAAAATCGAGAAAGACGACACCTTTACTGCTTCAAATTAATTTCAAGCATTATCTCATTTTACTAAGTGACTTGGTTGTTTTAAAATTAGAAATTTCTAAAGACTTTTAGTATAATCATCTTTGAGTTTTTAATTTGGATTATTTGAATGAAAACTGATTATTTGGTCTTTAAAAATATAATACTATATTATTTATATAATATAATAATACTCTCCTATTAAAAGTATCCAAGTATACTCTCTCATCTTCTGCTTGAAAATAGTCTCCATATTTTTCCATATACAGCGAAATTTCATAGCAAGAAAGAAAACAAATGAGATAAGAAATCTTGGCATAGTGGCTAAATAAATGCATGCTGTTAAGAAAATACAAATACATTTCTTTCTCTAAGGACAGTTACCAAATAATTGTAGTTGTGTTTCTTAGCAGCCTAACACTTAGTGAGGGGGAAATGTCAGAGAATATAGCATTAATTTAATTTAATTAAGATAAGTAAAAGTTTTTCAAAAAGGCACCAAAAGGAGATGACTCCCATATACAAGCTAAGTACACAAAAAGGCATGCGACAAGCACCCTACTTGCAATGACTCTCAAAAATAGAGAGAAAGCATCAAACGTCATACATTACAAGGATACCTATTTACATAATTCGCTGATTAATATAAATTATTTTATTCCTCAAATTGCAAAAAAAAAAATCATTAGTCAAAAGACCAGCTCCTTTAGTTTTAGTTATGTAAGATGCAAAAAATCATGTTGAATCTACTGAATACCTACTTACATAATTTGATTATATTTTCAAATTACTATATCATTAACAATAATTTGGTTATATAAATCTTTAATTTTTTTATAAATTTATTATTATTGGACATGAGAAAAATATATACATCTCTAAGTGGACTCGGGCTTTTTAGTGTTTCGATTTTCAACCAAAATATGGAGAAAAGGACAAGTAGCCTCTTATCAAATGATAGAAAAAATAAGACAAGTTTTTTTACTCTCCATATTCCAAAAGTACATTAACATTTTTCAATGAAAAATCAATTTTTCTATACACGTCTTTAATATTTGTTAAAAATGTATTTATAGTGACAATAATAATATTTAATTTATTTAAAATATAAATTCTAGCATGTTAAAAATTGAAAGGTAGTACTCTATAGTCTTCTGCAACTAGAAATGCACATTTTAATTTGAAACATACGAAAAATGTGTCACTAATCTAATTTGGAACATACAAACAAAAAGTGCAAAAGCTATTAGCCTAGCATCCTTAAAGTAAGCCGAGCGGTCCGACCCATGTTGGCTTCACAACCAGCCCAGTGTTATTAATATTTACAAATCAAACCCGATTTGACGTCTCTAATTCCATCATGCCATTGATTATCACTTCCCTATTGGAGGAACTCCATTCTAATACACTCACTTCTCCCAAAGTTCAGATTTCAAAGACTGAAAATGGAGATATTTTGTGTACTCGATGAACTCCATAACCCGCTCGGAAGATTAATTTTGCACAAATTTAGGTATTTTCACATCTTTCATTCTCGCTCTCAAACCCTGGCTTTAACGAAAAAACTAATTTTTTTAATTTCGATTTTACCTAGATACATGTAATTACGTAAACATCATATACAAAATGCTTTCATGTTCCCCAACTATAATCTCCGCATATTCCTCTTCATCACCATCAATTTAGAGTCTAATTGAATATACTGTGGCAAGCTATTGCAAAATAAAGACCTTCATCCTGACCCTATCTCCTTCACTTCCACATTTGGTTTTCAGTGGTTGCTCCAATCTTTGGAACTAGATGACTCTGTAAGCCTTAGTTTAATTTATGTGTAGTATGTACATTTATGTTTTTTGTTTGTGTGGTAACAAAAATTAGTTACTTATGGCCAAAGATTGCATTTCATGATTATACGAGAATTCGATTCGTACCAAGAATGTGATTGCGTCATGTTTTGTGAAAGTAATTGGATGAATTGGTGCATTATTGATATTTCAGTTCAGTTAGTGTTATCTTTCTAAATTTTAGCTTAGTGATGAGTTTTAAGGTTTTAGGTGAATGATTCTAGAATGAGCTTTTCTGAGTTTGGGTTTTTTTTTTTGTGTGGCTCTACTTGATGCCATAGTCATCGTTTATTTAAATTTTTGACATCAGTTGTACTGCATCAACATATGTGAGTTCAATGGATAAAAGTGTATGTTTAAAATTAAAATGTAATGTGCCTTCCATATATAAATGAATACCATCATGGAGCTGTAATGATGCCAACAAGACTATGTTTTTTTGTCATCAATTAATACATTTTGAAGTATAAGTTTACAGAAGTTGGTGAATTGTTGTGTCTTACAAATTTGATATAATGTTTTACAGAAAATTATTGAACCGGCTACTCAAGAGTCCGAATAAAACAACAATTTTTTAATGCCAAATTCGAATATAATCAATTGCACGTACAAATTTATTATTAATAAAATAAATAATCCCGCCGCAACGCGCGGGTTTGTATCTAGTAGATACTATTTATAAGTAAAGTTTGATAGTGTAAATATGTAATAATTTATATATATAAAGGGAATTATTATTTTCACAAGTAAAAATTAATATTTTTATAAGATTTCTCTCATATAAGTGTATGACTCATTTACTATTCATGTGAGAGAAATCTTGTGAAACAATCATTTTTGTTTGTGAAAATATCAATTCCTTCTTTATATATATATATATATATTTTTTACCTTTTTAACACTACAACTTCGTCGGAATGTGCCGAACAATTTACTGACCAAACTCGATACAAAATTCAATTCAAACTTAAATTTTTGTCCAAGTTCAGAACAACTCACTCCTAAATTAAACTCCAACGAATTTTTAATAAACCAAACAATAGAGTTTAGGGTTTGACCAACTCAATTGACAATCTTGCCATTCATACCTCGAAAAATATCAGTAGAATGCCACACTAATTACAAGCTGTCATATAAAACAATGTTATTTTTTATTCATGTGCCAAAGAAAAATAAGCAAAATTTTCATTTTAAAACACTGTTTATTTCATTAATACATCAAAGGGAAATAACTTATGGTCTGCCTAATTCTTTATCTTATTAACATCTTTCAATGGATGTAGTATTATTATAGTTCATTTATTTGATTTAATTTTCACATATTATATATTAAATTTGAAAGATATATATATAATGTGACATCGTATAATAATAATAAAATAACTTTAAATAAGATATTTTCAATTTATTACTAATATTACAAGGAGAAGTTGACATTTCAAACTGCAACCCAAGAGATTGATAACTTCGCCAAGACCCCCCCCCCCCCCCCCCGGGGGGGGCAAAAAATGGGGCTAAAATAAAAGGAATTTATTACTCCATTAATTACCACCAGTCCTGAAGATAAAATTTCCAATTTTATTAGACCTACCTCCTGTTACGTTACTAACTAAAACCCTATCGATTAGAGCTTTGACTCCCCCAGTATTAAAAAGTAACGGCTTAACCCGACCCGACCACCAATATTCTTGAATCTTCCTTCCTAGGTTATTTTATTTATTTATTTATCTATTACCATATACCATATACCATATACCATATACCATAGACCGCTTCTATCCTTTGTTTATCTCTCTACAAATTTTGGACCTGAGACACGCCCAACCACCCACCCATACCAAAATCTGGTCAGTCACACCATTCGTCTACTAGCAAATACTAATACATAACACAAAGAGCAGAGAGAAACCCACAAAATATATTACAAAATAAAAAGAACCAATAAATCACAAAATCAAGCCCCATCCTATCCCAACACAACAACAAGAATGGAAAAAGTTGATCTTCAGTGCAAAGGTACATTACCCACAATTTCTCCTACACACGTCTTCTCTGTATTTTCTTTCCCCTAACTAGCCATGCCATTGTTTTTATGTTATATATGTAACATAATTTTTATATGTATAGGCATAGTCATGTTCTTGTGCCCTAGGTTCCTTTCCTCGTCTTCCTCCCAAATATTATTAAATGCCCAAATAAAGAAAAACTCTTTCAAGTACTAACCAACAACAGGGAAATGATATTCCGTTGATTCAGTGTTTAATAGTAATTCTCTCTGGGTTTCTTTCAAGGATGTTTGATTCTGATTTTGGTACATGGGTCAGTATTGGGGAATTTTGATTTGGACCCACCTTTTTTGTTTCTAGGTCACATTAGTCTGAACTCCCCGTTGTGTCATGTTTTAGACCTTGCTGGTCTAAGATGAAGTCTTGGTGGATATTCCTTAGAACGTTATAGTATTAGTTACCATGGATTTTTAATTTGTGGGTTTTGTTGATTACTGGTTTTTAAGCAACAGTTGCTATGCAATGGTAGCTACAATTTTTATTATAATGGTTCTGATAATTGATGGTGCATCTTAATCAGTACCATTAATTTAGTGTAGCAAAATGCAGAAAGTTATAGTCTTTGCATGTTATTCAGGGATGCATATATATACACATATATGCATACCATTTATATTTAAATTTCTTTTCTGGTGTACAAATCAAAATGTATCTTTAGTTTATTTTTTTTAATTACTTTTTGATATTATTTATTTTGGTATTTATTATTTTTCATTTTTCTTTTGTAGTTTTAAAATCAGTATTAGCAAACACCAAATGAGGGCAGAACCCATGTACACAGTTTCAGGGTTTTATCTATAGCATGCAACTGTTGATTTCATTGTCAGATAATAAGTATTGCAAAGATGCATTGGAGTAGTCCACCTCTTTTACTTTATTAGCCTACTATCTTCAAATTTTGATATCATGAACTGGTGAAGGTTAATTAATAACGATCAATGATTATTTTCACCGAGTACTGGAGTTTCATATCAAATTATTTTCTTGCTTTTCTTTTAAAAAAACTGATTGGGTGTTTTAACATTTTGAGTATATTTTTTTACGCCACATGGGCGCTGGTGTTAGGTAAACTTATGACTTCAGGTTAATAATTTCATACACTGTAAAGGAAACTTTTTTTTTTGTTGGGGTGCAATGTTGTGGGTTTGTACAGACCGTAAGGTTACACACAATTTACTGAAATCTTTGATGGCAATTTCCTATTACTTCATGTTGTAAAAATAAACTTCTAGGAGGATAGCATCTGATTTTCTAGAATGCCAAATGCACGAGCAGGATAATGACACAATTTAAATCTCCTTCAATGTGATCTTTGTCTTTTTATTAGAAATTTGTAAATGTTGACACTCTGACACTTGATCTATGTTTCATGATACAAACCATTGGATATTTGGTTAAAACAAACTGGTTATGCTCAGGTTCAGCTTACTTAACTAATCAGAACTTTGGCATTGACTTTGTTAGGTCAGGCATATATGTTGGCCTAAATTTGCAATTTGCAAGCCTGAACAGTTATTTGGTATCATGTCAATCATAGTTAATCAAAAGGTGAATTAAGGCATTTGAGTAATTGAGGATCATTAAAATTTCTATAAAGGGTAAGACACCCCAGTTCACGATACACAATGTAATAAGCAAAATTGGTGAAAAGAGACATTCAACATGATATGAACATTCATTCTTATTTTATTTATTAATTTCCATATAGTCGTGGCACTTTTTGAGTTTGGTTGATACTTCATACTTGGGAATTCATCATTAATTACTACTCCCTCTGTTCCCCTTTAGTTGCATCCTTGTTTATTACTTGCATATTAAGAAAATTATATAAGTAAAATCATATTCCAAAAGCATTCTCAATGTAGCCCACCAAATTGAAAACATTAAAAATTTTCTCACTTGAACAACTAAAGTGGGACCCAAAATTAATCACAATGATAAAAGGACGTACGAAGTGCACAAGGCTCTTGCAAATAACATGGTATTAAGCATGGTCTTGGGAGAGTTAGATGTATGTAACCTAAACTCTATTTAGAGATGCAGGAATACATTCAAAAGGTGAGCAATGACAATCGTGCCGAAGCACGTCCTTCATCTATATAAATGGAGAAGTGAATTAAATTCATATATAACAACTTAAGATGCTTAGGTTTGTGACATTGCAGAAAGGGAAAGGATGCAACTACAGCGGGGCAGGGAGAGCATTTTACACATGCTATTATATTTTTTAGTCTTACTAATTACTACTTGACACAAGCTTGAATATGGAACTCATGCATAGTTACAGACATGGTTGATTACTTGGACTTGGGACTAAAAGAAATTTCTTTGCTCTGTATATATATTTATATTTTATTGTTGCAGACAGAGGCCACACTACACTATGGCTGGGGAGGGCCATGACCGCACCCCAAAAAAATCACTTAGTTATATTTACTTATTATATACCATAAAAATCATTTAAGTATATAATGTATATATGTTTATGTTTATGTTATTTCACTGTCTCAGCCACACTTTTGTCTATAATTTTATTTTCTTGCTATTGCCCTTATTCTTTTTCCAATTTGTAAATGATATGGTCTGTGTTGCATAGAACATCTTTATTTTTATATGTTTATGTATTTATTTTTGTTGCTTAAGTTTAAAGTTCTAATTTATTGCTCATTACTTCAGAATTTTACATAATTTATCTTTCTTTTTGATAATTTTATTAGTATATTATTGCTCTTGATTACAAAATTTCTGTGTTGTTTTTCTTCTCTACAAGAAAGAATATGATAGTTAATTAGGTTCTACTTCTATAGTCATTTGTCAATAATCATCAATTTAGGTTTTAAATTTTTAGGAAATTGAATTTAATTTTCTTACATCTCTAACCTCTTTGATATTGTAAATTCAGAAGGAATTTGTTCAGATAATTACTTAAAAACTCAACCACAGTTTGAAAGAACATTTAGTGACATTTAGATAGATAAATTACTATGCATGGAAAGATTTTGTAAGTAAATTTTTATCGTGTACTTTTGAATTATATTTTATTCATAAACATTTTGGTCTATCCCGATACAAAATCCTGGTGCCGCCTCTGGTTGCAGAATAGGTATATATTTCATCCACGATTTCTGAATCGCCCATTTGGTTTATCCTTATTTTTACAGGAGAATTGAGCAGATTTGACTGATTATGTTGACAATGTATTCCTTTTAAAGATCTAGTGTGAAATTATGGAAGTGCTTCCTTGTTCCAATGTACACTACGCTGAAGAATTTGATTGCCCTCAACAAGATTCTGGAACAAGTTTCATGTATGATGGAGATTCAAACTGCATTGATCATGGAGAAGTTCAAGTTACAGATGCTAAGGTGGATGGTTCGGTGCTTAATGTGGAAGGATCTCATTTTGAACAGGGTGAAGGTCAGTGGACAGTTAATGAATCACCTAAGTCAGAAAGGCATTATAATGGAGATTCTTATTTTGAATTTGTGGTGGATGGGCAAAAATTCTCTTGTGATTCCCATGATTCCGAAGACTCACAGGATCAGTGTACTGGAGGTAGCTTGGCTTCTGAGAGTTCTCAACTACCTCTAGATAACGGATTGCCAGGAGGCAACAGTGACGGAACCTCCTCGCTTTCAGAACTCAAGTGGCCAGAGCAAGATGAACCCATGGCAGTATGGGTCAAGGTAGATCTAATCCTCTGCTTCTTTGATTTCTAGAGCTTCTCTGTTGCAATAAAATGTATCACTATCTTCTGTTCAGAGCACATATATGGATTTGTGATTCTACAATGTCGGTATCAGATACTTGACATAAGTTTGCTGTAAGAATGATGTGAGATTAGGACTAGCAAGGTAGTACTGAAAGGCACACTTTTCAGCTTCAGGACTTGAGTTGTACTAGGATGTTAAAGGTGATACGCAAGTTAGCTCTGGATACTGTCAGGGTTGTCCCCATTATCTGTCTTCCATGACAGAACTTTGAATGTTATCTATTTCTAAGGGTTGCCTTAGATCATTTGTTGTTTTAAATCTAATTATCAGATTCCACAAGTATGGAAACATATAGACTAAAGTGATATTATTTATTCATATTTTACGCCTTGATTTTTGTTTGTTTTTCAATTATAGTGGAGAGGGATGTGGCAAGCTGGAATCCAATGTGCAAGGGCTGACTGGCCGTTAACAACTTTAAAAGCGAAGCCAACTCATGACCGGAAGAAGTATCTTGTTATATTTTTCCCGCGCACAAGAAATTTTTCTTGGGCAGATGTGCTTCTTATTCGTCCAATAAATGAATTTCCAGAGCCCATCCCATATAGGACACACAAAGTTGGAGTGAAAATGGTTAAAGATTTGACACTTGCCCATCGGTTTATCATGCAAAAGCTTGCTGTTAGTATGCTAAATATCATTGATCAATTACATAGTCAGGTTTGTAAGTGCAGCTCAGTTTATTTGTATGTTCATTTTTCCTGTTCCTTGTATTTTCGGTCTTTCCTTTATCTTTATTCTCACTTGAGATTCAACTGAACTCATTTAGGCTCTAATAGAGACTGCTCGCAATGTGATGATTTGGAAGCATTTTGCAATGGAGGCTTCCCGCTGTAATGGTTACTCTGATATTGGAAGGATGCTTTTGAAACTTCATAATGTAAATTCCCTCCCTTGTAGATAAAAAAGAAATATAAAGATCTGGTTATTTATCTTTTCGTATATCATTCTCTTCTCCTTCTTCCTACTATTATGCTTTTTAGGTTATTTTTGTAACTAGTTTCTTCTCTACACTTCAATATAAGATTTAACTATGATATTTATGAGGAATAGTCTTATATTGTTAATTTATGATGGATCTTTTAGTAGTTGTTCCAGTGTTATTACCATTCTTTGTTGCGCATACTGATGAATATTACATATTTTTTTGGCTAGAGTAATTCTACACACATTCCTTATTGGCTATGTTTGAATTAAATTTTGTTGTCATTTCAAGTTTCTTTATGAGGAAGTTACCTGATAGTTTAAATCCTCATTTAAATATAACTTCGTCTCAAATTCTCAATTAATAGCTTATATAGGTAGAATGAGTGTTAATCCATTATTAATCTAGATTTGCATGTTCATTCGTAAATCTTTTGTGATATAAAAATATAACATATCAAAAAAGGAAAAGAAAAAAAAAAGTGATGCGAATATTTAATATTACTTACTGGCGGCATCAAATAAATTCAAAGGTTAAGCAAATTGAATTCAGGATTACTTTTCCTTTTATAAAAAAGAGCAAACTTAATGCAGGTTACTTGTAAAAACGAGCAAACTGAATGCTGGTTGGGCTGATTTGTGGCTGTAAGTAAACGCTTTGCAAAAAATTCGTTAAATTTAATATATTATCGATCTGGGCATGTTAGGTACTTTTTTGACCCGGTTAGCTACGGCTAAAAAATCCATTGTTTTTACCGGCTACCCGGTACCGGTTACAATATGTGATTTGATCCATTCCTTACTTACAGTACCTAACTAGTTTGTTGTTCTACGTGTCATTCTCATCTACCCTATGTTACATGGCCTCTTCTAAAATTCAAAATTACTGTTATCGACACACATGGGTACATGTGCAGGTGTCGGACATGGAAGTTTGGTGGAAAATTGATCAAAATGTTCTAAAAGTTGGTGTGTTTATGTTGTGTCCGTTTAAGGATCCTTTTTAGCGTGACCTCATCTGGCACAATGAGTTCCTCTCCCTCTTGTCTTGGCTCTGCCTCCGGTGTATGACTCATATTCAGATAGTTATTGAGTTATTCTTCTCAAAGATTCAAACTCTCATAATTTCTCCCTCTCTTTAGATCTGCTTTCTGTAATTGTATTTATGTGTTTTGAGTATTTACCCAACATAGCTTAAATAGTAATATGTTAATTTACCAAATGTTTGTGTTTAGCATTTGGTAGGTAATAGGTTTTGATTGTGTGATTGAAAGTAGGATTGGAGAGTTGGCTTTTTAATATATTTTTAATGTAGATTTTAATATCAAGTTTTATAATTGATTGGGTATAAAGGCATCGCATTATAAACTGTGCTTGGATATAAAAACCTCATAACTCACTGGCAAGAATCTCGATGGTAAATAAAATCATATACTCCTTCTGTTCTCAACAGGATGAACAAAGTATAATTTGCACACATATTAATAAAAGTAAAAGTAGAAGAAAAAGACTAAAAATATTCTAAATTTATGCTTAGTGACCCCACAAGATTATATAAAGTGATGAATATTTTTATTTTTTTATACTAACAGATCCCACTAAATATATTTACCCTTCACTTTATATACTTTATCTCATCATTTTAGGGACAAAAAAATTTGTACCTTTAGTCATCCTTTTGGGACAGAGGGAGAACTTTTTAGTATTATCCAAATAGCAAAAGGAAAAAAATTGGTATATAAGGGTACTTGTCGGTACCGTATATGTACCGAACTGGCATATACCAGTATGGATACCGGTATTTCGGTATCGATATTCCTTTTTGTCAACATTCGGCAATTGTTTGGTACGATATAGGCAATTTGGTATGTTTTTTTTTGTAATTTACTTATGAACGTTCCTATCTATAAGGATAAATTGTTGTAGAGTCACCAAGGGATATACAAGCTGTGGTAGGAAGGTAGAGGAAAGATCTCTTTGCTTTAGAACATGTGCATATATTCTTTTGACAATGTTGATGGATTTTTCTGGTGCCCCAGCAAAGGAGGTGGTAGAGAGTGAGTGTTGAAGGTGGCTCCTTAGGTATTGCTAAGGGAATGTTATAGAGTTCATTACAATGTCTTGGGAAGGATTGATTGTGTACAAGCAAAATCGGCTCCTTCGAAAAAAACAACCTTCTGTTGCTTCACAGCCTAACCATTTTATGATTGCACCAAGCAAAGATGCATCGAATAGAAATTTCAGTGATTTACTAATTTGCATGCATCATATTTTGCTTTACATATTAACAGAAATTGGAATATCTTGTTTATGGAAATAGGTCGAATACAATTTTCAATTGTTTTACAAGAAACATTTTCTCCTTTTATGCTACCTTTGGAGTTTTAGATGCTCGCTAATCCCCATGACCGTGTAAATTTACTTCCACTATACTTCCAAAGTCCTACTTTATTTTGGATGAAATCAAGTCTGTAGGTATATTTGATCATGCTGTGAGCCTATTTGAATATATAACTTGTGTCAATAATGAATGTTAAAATTGGGTTTTATTTTTATGGTAAATGATCCGAAAAGTAACTCTAGTTGATTATAATTTCCTCCGCAAGTTGATTGAATTTTAGTCCATGAAAAGTACTGGGAACAAAGTACAATCATTAGGCAAAATATACAACCATTTGAAATTAATTTTTTTGATCATTTTGACCTCAAAATAAAACTCAATTCTGCATTCATTGCAAGATGGAGGGAGAACAAAAGCAAAATGACATTTGGTGTGTAATGATCTAGTTTATGTACGGTTAAATTTTGAGTCCTACTTTGATTACGTCTCTTACACATTTTTGAGTATTAATTGTTTTATTTGTAATAGGTTCTTCTCGTAAAGTTATTATCTTGGTAGATTCTTACTGTTGGACTATTCTGCAGTCCCCCCCGCCCCCCCCTCTTTCTTTCTCGTCTTTCAAATATATATTTCTAGTTGATATAGGTAACACTACCTTTTTTCCTTTACAGATGATTCTCCAGCACTGCTTAGATTCTTACTGGCTGCAACACTCATTGCAGTCCTGGGTTCAAAGATGCCAGATTGCGAATAGTGCAGAATCTGTTGAAATGCTAAAGGAGGTACATGCCTGAGCTTGGCTCCTTATGTTTTTTACTGAAGATCCTTCTTTGGTGTTTGATATATCAAAGCAATTACCTGGTAGTATTTATTATGCCTACTCGAAAAATCTGCTAGTTGAACTCTATTGTCCCGCATTACGCCTGTTTGTTTCAGCTGAAGCCTAAAAATAATTGCTTAAAATTTATTTTTTGCTGTAGTTAGAATTTCTGGTAAGTGAATGCTGAAAGAATTGGGAGGTAAATTTTGTATTAACTGAAAATAATTTCTGAAATGACTTTTTAAAATTATTTTTGTTGCTGAATATATGACAAGTAATGGTAATATTATTATTTAGGGATAGTTTTGGTATTTTACTATATGATTGTGGGAATAGAAGTATGTAAAATACATGATATCAATAAGTAGTTTTGAAATAATCCATGAAGCAGCCTTGGGCCAAGATTACTGCTTATTGCCTACTTTTACTTGTTTTTATCATATAAGCTGAAACAATTTATCTAAAGTTGCAATATGCAAAATAATAAGCTCATTATCTTCCTTTCATATCAATGAGAGTAGCGTGCTGTTTTCCTAAGTGGCTAATTTGTGAAAATCTGTCTGAGAAGATCTGGGCTACTAGTTTCGGATAAAACTATACTTGAAATATATTAATCAAGGTGATTTTTCTATTTCCGTAAAAATAAAATAAAAAGGTAAAAATTGATGGTGCTATATCCTGTGCATCAAAACTGTGACAATGATCTAATCCTGATTATTTTGAATGTGAATTCTGTTTTCCCCATCACTGGCTGATGATATTTTTCTTCTAATTCAGGAGTTAGTTGATTCTATTCTGTGGAATGAAGTGCATGCGCTCTTGAATGGTGTTGCGCAGCCCGAGTTAAACTCTGAGTGGAAGACCTGGAAACAGGAAGTGATGAAGTCGTTTTCAATATCACATCCCATATCCAGTGGTGGAGATATGCCACAGCAGTGTAATGGTAGTCCTTCAGCTGTGGAGCTTCAGATAAGCAGGAAGAGGCCCAAGCTCGTAGTTCGTCGTGCTGAGGCACATACCTCACAAATGGAAACCCAGCATTCAAATCAGTCTATGAATGTTGAAATTGATTCTGGATTTTTTGACGGCCGAGACATTGTAGATGCTGCTACTTCAGAAACCAATCCTTCTAGAGTTGATGTTCCTCTGGTTGGAGCTGTTCGGGAAGATACCCCTTGCATTGAAATTGATAGATGGAGTGAGATTGTGGTTGAAGCTGGAAATTCTGAGGTTATTCAGACCAAAGATGCAGAAATTACTCCTATAAATGGAGTGGCTACAAAATCCTTGGATCCTGGGAGTAAGAATCGTCAATGCATAGCTTTTATTGAATCCAAGGGAAGGCAGTGTGTGAGGTGGGCTAATGATGGTGATGTTTACTGTTGTGTACATTTGGCCTCCCGCTTTGTAGGCAGCTCGGCGAGTGTAGAAGCATCTCCTTCTGATGCACAGATGTGTGAAGGTACCACTGTTCTTGGTACTAGATGCAAGCATCGTGCTTTAATTGGTACTTCTTTCTGTAAGAAACACCGACCCCAAAATGATGCAAGAATGATATTGAGTTCACCCAAGAATAAACTCGAGAGAAAGCACGAGGAGAGTATACGCATATCAGAGACTACAAACTGCAAAGATATTGTACTGGTTGGAGAAAATGAAACTCCTCTTCAAGTAGATCCAATCTCAGTCATGGGTCGAGAAGACTTCAATGAAAGAAGTTCAATTGAGATGCCTGATCAGTCAAGGAAGGACTATAAGGGAACTGAGATGCTGCATTGCATTGGTTTGTGCTCCCAAGAAGCCAGTGACCCTTGTCTGGAAAGTCCCAAGCGACATTCGTTGTACTGTGAAAAGCACTTACCAAGCTGGCTTAAACGTGCCAGGAATGGCAAGAGTAGAATAATTTCTAAGGAAGTGTTTATGGATCTTCTGAGGGATTGTTACTCAAGGGAGCAAAAGTTGCTCTTACACCAAGCATGTGAGCTGTTCTATAGGCTCTTTAAAAGTATCATTTCTCTCAGAAACCCAGTTCCTAAGGAAATCCAATTCCAATGGGCTATATCTGAAGCTTCTAAAGATGTTGGAGTTGGAGAAGTCCTGATGAAGTTGGTTTTTAGAGAAAAAGAGAGACTGGAAAAGCTTTGGGGCTTCACTGCTGACAAAGAAACCCAAAATTGTTCTTCTGTTAAAGAACCCACTCTGACTCCAATCTTGTTCAATGATAGTGACCATGACAATGAAAATGTGTTTAAATGCAAAATTTGCTCAAACAAGTTCTCTGATGACCAGTCACTTGGTGAACACTGGATGGAAAGTCATAGAAAGGAGGCACAATGGCTTTTCAGAGGTTATGCTTGTGCCATCTGCCTAGATTCTTTTACTAACAAGAAAGTACTTGAATCTCATGTGCAAGAGAGGCATCATGCAAAGTTTGTTGAACAATGTATGCTTCTCCAGTGCATCCCTTGTGGTAGCCATTTTGGGAATGTTGAGCAATTATGGTTGCATGTACTCTCAGTTCATCCTTCTAATTTCAGGCTGCCTAGTGCTACTCAACAGCATAATCTAATATCTTTGGGTGAAGATTCTTCTCATAAACTTGAGCATGGTAAACCAGCCTCATTAGATAATATAAACTCTGAGAATCAAAGTTGTTTAAGGAAGTTCATATGCAAATTTTGTGGCGTGAAATTTGATTTGCTACCTGATCTTGGTCGCCACCATCAAGCTGCTCATATGGGAGCAAATCCAGTTGGTCCTCGCCTTCCAAAGAGGGGCATCCGTTTTTACGCTTATAAATTAAAATCAGGCAGACTTGCCCGTCCTAGATTCAAAAAAGGTTTGGGAGCAGCTTCATATAAGATTCGGAACAAGGCTGGAGCAAGTATTAAGAAACGCATCCAGGTTTCCGGTGCAATTAGCAATGAGGAACTGAAAGTGCAATCTCATGTAGCTGAGGCAGACGATCTAGGTAGGTTGGCAGAATCTCAATGCTCAGCTGTGGCAAATCTACTGTTTTCTGTGATTACGGAAACAAAACCACGGCCTAGTAACGTTGAGATTTTGTCACTTGCTCGATCTGCTTGCTGTAAAGTAAGCCTCCAAGCCTTGTTGGAGAAGAAATATGGAGTCTTGCCTGAACGTGTATACCTGAAGGCAGCAAAACTTTGCAGTGAGCATAATATTTTAGTCTGCTGGCATCAAGAGGGATTTCGATGTCCAAAAGGATGTAAACGAATCATAGATCAGTGTCCACTCTCACCATTATTACCCATTTCAAATGTAGTGAGCCCCAGATCTATAATCCCTTCAGATGCTATGACTGATGAGTGGGAAGTGGATGAATGCCACTATGTTGTTGATTCACGCCACTTCAGACAGGAACCTATACAGAGAACCATTATCCTGTGTGATGACATAAGCTTTGGACAGGAATCAGTTCCAATTGCCTGTGTAGTGGATGAAAATCTTTTGGGTTCCCTTCCAGTCCTTGATGCTTCTGATGGTCAAACTACTGCATACTCTATGCCTTGGGAGGGATTTACATATGTTAGGAAACCATTACTCGATCAATCTCTTGGTGTTGAAGCAGAGGTAATTTGTTACTGCCTACTTCTATTCGCTTATTTGTATCTGGATACTTCAAGTTCTTTTTAATGGGATATGCACCTTTACATGTCTGTATCACTTGATCAAAAGCACTTGTAGTGTGACCCTCATTGTTCTCCCTCCTTGGGAACTAACTAAAACTGACTCTTGTAACTGTCCACTACGCCTTAAACCTATTAAAAAAAATTACATCCTCTCTCTCTCTCTCCCCCACTCTTACACTCGCATACCGGTGATAAAGTATGGGGTTGATTGTTCTTTTTGTACTGCCCTTATTGTGATTTTTCTTTTTATTCTACCCTTATTGTGATTTTGTTGCCCTGTAGAAGGCACTATTAAACAGGCTAACGGTGTTATTTTATGTTATTACATATTTTGAAAACCATGTACATATATATATATATATATATATATATATATATTACCTTGAATTTTAATTGTTGATTTAGTTAGTTCCTGCCTTTCAGAGTCTCAAGTGCCTGTAAAATTTTAACTAATGGTGACTTTTATTTTGTTGACGATTTATGTTTATTCATTCATTTTTAGTTGCAGAGTTTGCAGTTAGGATGTAGTTGTGCACATTCAACATGCTCTTCTCAAACCTGTGATCATGTGTACCTTTTTGGTAATGACTATGAAGATGCAAAGGATATATATGGAAAGCCCATGAGTGACAGGTTCCCATATGATGACAAAGGCCGAATCATTTTAGAGGTAAAAATATGTTGATAGTGTGTTTACTTTGCTTTTATGAGAAAGTACCTTTGATAATGTGTTGTTAGCTGTTTTTACATCATTTGATATTTTGTGGACGATGGCGGTGCTACTTATTATTAAATTTAAACAAATTCCTTATTCTTGTATTCATTTATATAAAAGCGAATGAGACTTCTCTTTGGATTGATTTCTTGGAAAGCATGTGATAGAATGATATTAGTATGTTGTTGGGTGAAATCTATTGCTTGTATACTTCCATATCTTGAGGCTGGAATTCTCGGTCTGCACCGGCAGAAAAGTCAGCTATCGGCCCTTGTTTTCTAATTGTAATGCCTATTCTTTATGATTTACTGTTACCTGAACTGGTACTGATTGTGCAGGAGGGTTACCTTGTCTATGAATGCAATCAAAAGTGCAACTGCAGTAGCACATGCCAAAATAGAGTTTTGCAGAATGGGGTACAAGTGAAATTGGAAGTCTTCAAAACTGAGGAAAAGGTTATAGTGTTCTTTTATTTTCATTTTTGTTTATTTATAGGTAACAGTTTCTATTATTGATGGTTCTAAAGTGCATTTGATTTCATCTTTTCCATGTGTTGTCTTGCAGGGTTGGGCAGTCAGGGTAGGTGAACCAATCCTGCGTGGTACATTTGTATGTGAATACATAGGAGAGGTTATAGATGAGCAGGAAGCAACCAAGAGGCGCAATAGGTTTGACATTCTGTTTGTCAGAAGCTGTTATATGTACAAAACTACAAATTATATAGCATCTATTATAGTGATTATTTTTTCTTTTGGGATTTTTTTCTTTTGGACTATCAGGTATAGTGGAGAAGTTTGCAGCTATTTCTATGAAATTGATGCCCACACTAATGACATTAGCAGATTAATTGAGGAGCAGGTCCCATATGTAATTGATGCCACAAATTATGGAAATGTCTCGCGATATATTAATCACAGGTGAAGGAAGAAATTTTTTCATTCAATTGTTTTATATTTCCTGACTCCATATTTGTAACTTACCACGCATGTGGTATGCTTACCTATCAATCCATTCAGTAATCAGAATAGTTGGGATGCCAATATCATAAACTTCTCTAGTTATTTAAGAAGCTTGCGAGCACTTCCCCCTGGGGGCAGGTGGTGGGGAAGGAGGGTGCTGGTGTGAATGGTTCTATAATGGAAGTGAAGGCGCATGTCTACTTCAGAAGTACATAAATTTTTTGCCTTCATTTTGAGTAGAAGTTATATTTGTGATTTTCAGTATCCCTAGCTTGTGAAACCCATTATAATAAAAATCAGGAAAATGAAAATTGTTAGTGCACATGTTCATGGGAGATTGTAGGTTTCTTTTCCTTATTGTGTTGCACATTTGAAACATTTAACAGTTGGAACCATAAAATTTGTATTCACTTTCTAATGCTATTGAGGAATTTTATTACCTCATCTCCTTAAGTTATTTGTAACCCAAACTTTACCTGGATTACTCACGATTTTGAAACCTTGATTATCTCCTTCCACCTTTCCTAGACCCCAACTATTGAAATCATGAATCACCTGCAATGGTCCATGAAAATTCATATGCTGTGGTCTGCTGGCATTCACCTTCACGATTTTTTTTGCCTCCTTGCACATTTGTTGTATTGCTAGCTAGACATTGTGTGTCTAGTTCCATTTACGCTTTACTGATATGGTTCTCACAATAAAACTTGCCAAAAAAACAAAAAAGAATAAAATTTGGTCATCGTGTGGGCCGTTTTAGAAATATTCGCTAGTGTGTTTCTGACAAACATTCTCTCTTATCATGTGGGCCGTCTTTAGTCCATGCAGTTGTGGCTCTAAACCTATTTTTATTTGTAGTGTCAAATATTTTTATATCTGTGCAATAAAATTGTTTTATTTTTTGACTGGTGTTCATGATTTAAGATTTTAATGCATGCACCTTTTGATTCTTTTAGCTATAGGCTGGTGGATTTTCAGTTGTGTGTGAAAAGCTCTTTTCTTAGTAGGTTGAAATAGAATTGGTAGTTAATGAGTTGAAGCTAGTAGCATAAATAGGGGTAGTGTAGTTTATATTCCATAAAAGGAGGAATGGAGTGAAAAAGTCGCATTTTGTTCTTGAGTGGATGCATTTCTTTTCTGATTTTCCCTCTTCTGCATAATGAGTGCTAGAAATTCACTTTTTGTACGTAATGATGCTTGTAGCTGCTCGCCAAATCTCATGAATCACCAAGTTCTCGTGGAAAGCATGGATTGTCAGCTTGCACACATTGGTCTCTATGCCAGTCAAGATGTATGCACTCACATGCCCTGTTTCCTGAATTATTCATTAATATCCATATGCTAAAAGACAGGTTGGCAGAGGTGAATATTGATGTAACCTATAAACAAAAGAAAATAGTATTACATAAACTCCAAGACCCAGAGCACTTATGAATTATGATTGGGCTTGGAAAACTGCTGAAGATCCTCTTGTTATAGGAATTAGGATCAAAATATAAAAGTGGGTCATGGCACCTTATTAGTGTGCTTTCATCCTTCTTATTTCTGATAATAATTTTTCTCCCTCTTATTTTTAATTTTATGAGCACAGATAGCTATCGGCGAAGAGCTGACATATGATTATCGATACAAGCTATTGCCTGGCGAAGGATGCCCATGCCGCTGTGGAGCTCCCAACTGCAAAGGTCGACTATACTGAACCTTTGATAAAGTTTAAGCCCTTGCGGTTTCCTGCAGGATAGGAAATTTAGTGCACAAACTATTAGGTGGAGCAGGTGTTCCGAATTGGGAAAAACTTTTAAAGCATTCTGATAGTGAACCTTGTGGTCCTCTGGCAACTATAGGTATCAGGTAGTATATCTGCTATGTCTTGTTCCAGATACCTGCTGAGTTTCATCCCTAAGCTCTAGACGGTTTACCTGCGATAACATATGACCTTTTTTTCTTCAGTTGATTTTTACATGTGCCGAAGGATGGCAAAACCTAGTATCTTTTTAATTCCTTAGTTGAGATTTTTATTTCATTTGAATATTATGTTCATGCTTAGGGAAATCATGATTGTTTTATGTCATATATGAATTGTATTACTCTTTATAGAGAGTTGGGCTGGAAAGGTCTCATGACCAAATTTTCCAAAAAGAAATTGTATGGCAAAGCTTTAATTATTAATGGTGGTAATGCTGGAAACTTGCTTACAAGTGATGTTGCAATTTATTGATTTAGTTGTTAAAAAAAGCATGTATGCAGTATAATAACCTCAACCTGTATATAATAATTAAGTTATGGTTGATATTTATATTGAATTCCGAGTCAGATATTCATTCATGCTTTTGAAAGGTGGTTGATAATATATTTTAAATATGTGTTTAAGGACATTTTTATACTTATTTTAATAACATTTTGAACTTTTAATGCCAATTATTGCTTTGACATTATGTATAGCCATTTGAAATTATATACATGGTAAATTGGTAAAGGGTGAGGTTCCTCGTGAAAAGGGGCTGTTTGTCCATAGATTTGATTTATTTTTGGCATCCAATGCAAAAGACTTTAATCCCCCAACCCACATGAGCAGGAAGGTCCAAACCAAGGTGGTGGCCCAAACAATACATCAAATCCCCAGCTTTATCATTGTACTCTAAAAAATTTGAATTTACAACCCAACCCATTAATGATGAAAACGTGTACTCTATTTTCCACTCTATCATCACTTGCAAGCTCTCGTTGCACTTGTACACCCACGCACCAGGGATGCCATGGCCCAAGGTATATATATAAATGATTTATTTACTTAATTTACAATAGAAAGAGCTAAGCTAGTCTAAAGATGAGATTCAAAATTGAATAACTCCATTCTTACGTGATCTGATCTGTATACTTGTATTAATTTATGTGACATGCAAAATTTGTGCAGCTTAACAAAAATAACGTGATACTCGGGTTTGTACCAAATTCTGTTAGTTATATTTATAGTGCCATCCATCAATCAGTTATAACGTTTCAACAAGATCTCAACTTTATCTCAATGGCATTGTTTAAAGTAGTTTTTTAACATGTGCCCTAAGGGCACATGCTAAGCACACAGTTCAAGAGAATATTATTTTAAACTTGGTGTAAATGCAAAAATTAAGAGAATATGCATACAATTCAAGAGAATATTTCTTGAACTGTGTGCTTAACATATATTCTTAGGGCACATGTTAAGAGAATCCTGTTTAAATTCAGTCAAATGTCATTTTCCAAGCACTGCCCAACCTGCAATCCCATAATAGTTTTTATCTTAGCCCTTTTGGAGAACCTTTTAGTCATTTAAAACATCTGCACCCAAACGATAACCTCAATCCTTATTCCTCGCAGAACAAAAAATTCACAAAAGCAACAAAAACATTTTAAAAAAGCAAAAACAAGCCACCCACTGCATGCCTGTCTTTCTCTCTCTTTTATCATTCCACTGTGTATTGTTTGGCCGAGAGAGAGAGAGAGAGGCAAAAACATGAAATTCTCAGACCCACGCTCATAATAAAAATCCATAATAATAATAATAATAATAATAATAATACCTTTTTCTTTTTTCTCTTTCCCTTTTTTTGGGTTCAGTTTGGTTCTTTCTTGACCCATAATATCCTCTCATCATTCCACCCTGTAAAATCCAACTTAAATGGTTCCCTTGATGCTTTACATTGGAGGTTCGTTCACTCATTTTTCAAAGCTCTTTGATTCATATAAATATATATAAATAAACAAATAAAGTGACGGGGGTTTCACATACTCTCAGATTTTTCTCCACTTGTTTGTTGGTGAGTCTTTGTTGTTTTGGGCGTTTGATTCTTGTTTGTGATTTCTGTATATGTATGGGTTTTGTCTAGGGCTACGAGGAAGGAATCTTTATAGTTTAAATTTTGTGTTTATGGATTATTGTATCTGAAACTATACTTTATTGCCTTCCTGCTAACTAAAGATTTTTTTTTTAATTTACTTCCCCGTGATAACTTATTATTAGGGCTTTGTGCCTTCTTGGTAGCTAAAGCTGGAGTTGATTCTGTTGTCCTAAGTTACATTGCGTACAATTTTGTGAAAATTAGCCACCTGTTAAAATTATAACTATTAGGGTTTGGACTTTATCAAACGTTGTTATGTTTTTGTCTACTTTTTCAAATTTCAGGAGTCAGTTTAGGTACTTCTTGTTTATGGGTCATATCTTCTCTTCAGTGTAAATGCAACAAAAGACTGAATTTTGATCAAATGCTTAGTTAACAATGGCTGAAATTAGACTTACAAAGGTAGAGCAGGGTCAAACTAAGATTAAAAATGTTCCAATTGCTGTTACCCCAGAAGGTTTCTGGTGCTGTCCCTCTCCTGTTATGTTTCAGAAGACCCTCAAAACACAAAATCCTTTAAACAAACCTAAGTCATCCCCTCCCGTACCAAAGAACTCTGTTCAGAACAAACCAACACCAGAAATTGAAAAAAAGCCAGCAACCACCGCATCAAGGTCGGGACTTGGGCCCGATGATCAAAGGAAACTAGGTTCTGATACACCTGTTCTTAGTGCATCATTGATCTTAGAGAGCACGCCACGACCCAAGATCGAAAATTTACCGAGGAAGGTGTCAATTGAGTTTGGAGAACCTGGTACCAGTGATCTGAAGGTCGTATTACTCGGGAAACAAGGATTTATTGTGAAGTTGAGTGTTCACAAAAGTGTTCTTGTTGAAAATAGCAGTTTCTTTGGCGATAAATTCACAGAAGAGCAGCCTGGTTTACGCTGTCTTGAAATTAATGACTGTGAGGATGTTGAAATATATGTGGAAACAGTGGGACTGATGTATTGCAAAGAGATAAAGCAACGGTTGATCAAGCAAAGTGTTTCACGTGTACTACGCATCCTCAAGGTAATTTAGAAAACCATGCAACTGAGTTTTTGTCTCTAATTATAAATTGACTTCATTTGTTATGTGTGTTTATTCAAAACGTTTAATTTAATTTTAAGAAACTATAATGCTTATGGCTCACCAGTGTTTGTTTAGTCAAATAGCTTGCTATGTGTTTATATATGATTTTTAATTTACCATTATTTATAGTGTTTATTTAAATCACTGTTTCATCCTTTCAGCAGAAAGGGGATAAACTTTGCATGTTACAATTAAAAGCAGAAAATCTACCTTAGTAGTTGAGCTCATGTATTCCCTTGTCCCAACAATATTAGGGTCCTTTTCTGTTATACAAAAAGTCAGAACTTAAATAAAAAATAGCCAACTCTTATGATATATAAAAAAGCAACTAGCTATGATTCAATGACGGTACATTTGAAAATTTAAGCATTCCTTAGAAGGTTGGATATCATATGAGAACTCTGTTATTGTAGACGAATGGGTTATTTGTATTGTGCTAATGTACATGCATCAATGCTGATATAATGAAAAAGTACTTATAATTCATACTAACATTTATTAGCAAGCATTTTTTGCATAGAAATTATGAAACGTGGCACTAGCATAGCAGTGAAACATATTGCCATTTCATAATTCCAACTGAGAGTGTTGCTTAGATTCCATTTTTGGTGTTGAGCCATTTGCCTTATGATTTTCAAACTGTTGACCGTGGTTTACGGTTTCATTTGTAGACTTATTCGGAAAGTTAGCATGGGGTTCCTAATTTTATTCATTTTAATTCTTCCTTCTGTTGATTTGATGCATAGGTATTACTATACTAATTTTGAGGTGAGGTTAGACTTATAATCTGGGTTTAGCTTGTTCATGGCAAGACTGTTTCTTTGTGTTGTTTTCAGATCCGGAACGGAAAAGGTACCGGGTGGATGGGTGGTCCAACTAGTGGTCGAACCGTTATTGACCCAGTGACGTCATTAATATATAAAAATATATATCATTAGTAATTAATAAAATTTAAAAAAATCTCGTTTTTTATGAGCTACAACATAATAAAGTTGAGCTACAATATTACTAAAAGTGGTTAATTTTAATATTAAAAAAATTTTGGTACAAAAAAAAAAGGAAAAATCGGGTCACTGGGTCAATTAACCGATTTTACCGGTCGAACCACCAGACCGGTGGGTCAACCGGTTTTTGACCAAATCAATAAAACTGGGCTAAATCAAACCGGAGTATCGACCGGTTCCCGTTTTTACCGGTTGAACCTGGAGGTCCGGTCCAGATTTAATAACCATGGTTTTCAGTAATCACCATTTGGACATGGTTCCATCCCCTTAGGCACATCATTATATACTCATCGGGAAAAAAAGATGCTTATCAATTGAAGTAGTTACGAGCTCCTATAAAACAAGCAATTGTTGAAATGAAATGTTTTCTAGTATAAATTTATGTTATATAGAATGAAATTTAATCCTATTGTGACTTGTGAGTGGTGACTGAATGCCTACTTATGAAGTCTGAATTCTGAACCAATTAGGATTGGTTCAAAGTACAACTTTTAACTTTCTTGTTGGTAAGGTAGTTACTATGCAAATTAAGATAACCGTGTCAATGAATACCTGCATTTTTGAGTTCAAAAGGGCATTGTGAGTTCACAGTAAGATGAAGGTGTGCTAGGTTAAATATCAAGATTATATATATATATATATATATATATATATATATAAACTAATTAGTAATTACGCCCCTTCCCCTCCTCCCAGCACCACATTTGAACTTTATAAGGATACACATTTACTTTATATAAAACAATATTCATTCTAAATTTACTAATTAATAAATTGTGATTTCCCATGAATTTTTTAGTTATAAAACAATAACATAATTAATATCTAATATGCATGTAATAAGGTATTGGTGAATGTAGAACTACTTCTCACGCTTAATTTTAGTGAGTTCTATTAGTTTTGTTAGTAGATAAGGTTAAGTTAAAGCAAGATCATATAGGATTTTCGTTTCTTCTATCATTGGGCAATTCAATAAAGAAAACAAGATATAATCAACATGAACAGTATAGGTTTTCTTTCCCTATATTAATTCTTTTTTCATTTTGGGTAAAATGAAATTTACCCCTTGTGGTGTGATAGTTGCAACTCACCACCTGTGGTCTAAAAATCACCAAATTACGACTTATGGTTTACATAAAGTTGCAACACGCATCAGACCCCAAATTTTTGCCAACTCCGTTAATAGCAATAGTTAACTTACCTTATTACCCTTCATATATATATATATCATTATATATGCATTTTACTCTAATTTACTTTTAATATGCATTTAAATAATATTTTATCATTAAATCTACATTAAAAAATAAAAAAATGTATAAAAAGAAATACAAAACATATTAAGAAAATAAAAGATTGTTATAAATTAAAAAATAAAAAATGTGTTGAGAAATTGAAATTGATTGTAATAAATTTAATGTTAAGGTTTTTAATATTGATATTTGTAATAATAACTAATTAAAATAAAATTTATTTTTATGTGCTTGTATTAAGATTAAATTTAATAATAAAAGTTATTTTTTGTATGTAGTAATTGTCAATCAATTATAAAATAAGGAATAAATAAATAAAATTATTGTTAATTATTGAGCTATGGAGGGCATTTAGGACAATGGTTGATGGAATATACTAAATTTATAGTTAACCACCCGCATCTGGGCGAGTGTATTACACTTGCTATTAACTTAGATGAAAATGAGGTAACGTGCAACATAGTATAAACTACAGGCTATGAAGCACGGATACGGATACGCGTATCGGATACGATACGATACGGATACGCGAATACGTGATTTTTTCAAAAACTGGGATACGATACGTTGGGGGATACGTTGAATATAAAAATATAAAAATAAAAATATATATTTAATTCCTAAAATTTCATTACACAAGTTCACCATTTCCAAAACAAAAGAGCAATTAACATCATCAAAAGTCAAAAGATTAGCAGCAGATTCCATCACAGATTTAAGCAAAAGATTTCATTTACTGCAGGAAGGAACAAGGATATATATGGAATTAGAGTTATCAAGAAGACCACTGATTTAACATTGTCAAAATTTTAAACGGGCCATTAAATTTTGTTAAAGCCTAATATATTTCAGCACAGATTTCAGACTGTTATGAAAAAAAAGGCTTTAAAATTAGACTACCAGATTTCAGCACAGATTTCAACTACACAAGATTTCAACTAAACCAGATTTCAGCAGATTCCATCAATAATTTATTACAGGAAAAGAGAGAGAGACGAGAGACAAGAGACGAGAGAGAGAGAGAGAAGAGAGAGAAAGAGGAGACAAACCCTTATACACGACTACTGATGAAAGACGAAGACTGTAGACGACGACTGTAGAAGATGAAGACGACGAAGACTGTAGAAGACGACGACTGTAGAAGAAGACGACGACTGTAGAAGACGACTTCATCGCGAGTCACGACCCATCGATTCGCAGCTGTGTGCGATCGATTGTGATGTAGCAACTGTGTTCTAAAGTCGATTGATTGTGAATTTGTGATGTAGCAGCTGAATTTGAGGGTTTTTATTATAAAGCCCTAATTATAGTTTTGACCCACATATTTTAAGTAATATCAAATTTAACCCCCGCGTATCAGAAAAGTTCATAACGTATCTGGAGCGTATCCGGAGCGTATCCAAAACGTATCCGATAAATAAAAATTAAATATTAATTACGGATACTCTAATAACGTATCCGATACGTATCCGGAGCGTATTCAATACGCGTATCGGACACGATACGGAGCCCAAAATAAAGTATCCGTGCTTCATAGACTACAGGTAATAATTTGGTGGTTTTTAAAACATAGATGGTGACTTGCAATTATCAATAAACGACAGGTGTTAAATTGCATTTTACCCTTTCATTTTTTTGGGAACTTGTTGGTCATCAAAGAGTTTCTAAGGTTGTCGTTTAAAGGTTCATTAAGCAACAAAGGTTAGGATGAAAAAAGAAAAAGGGATGACTTTGACACGGAGAAACTTAATGTGAGCTTAAACCTTTTGTATTATTAGTCTATTTGCACTATTTGTATCATGGCCACGTTGCATAATCATTGCCACATCAGCTTTTTTTAACATCCCAGCAGCTTAGGTGTCTTTTTCCATTTAAAGTCAATGGACTTAACGATTTTTTTAACTTTGTGTTAGAAAAGTCGAGTACAGTTAGTTGACTGTAAGAAAAAAAAAGTTCAGTTACCCATTTGTAAGTTGACCTATAGTACAGTGATCAAAAAAGCATTTAACCCAGTTTAAATTTTCAGGTATGTTACTTTAATCTGTGTTTTTATTTTCTTTACTCTTTTCTTTCTTCAGGTTTTTCAGTTATTTTAATTCCCATATCATAGTTGTCAAAATCATATGATACGCGGTACGTATCGTACAATACAGTACAGAGACAATTCAATACGTATCGAAGGGTGAAACGAAAATGGCATCGTATCACACGATTTAGTTATGATACAATACATAGCCTTACGAAACGATGCACATCCTTAGTAAACGATACAATGCACGATACTTTTGAAGTTAGCAACAATCTTGATTTTTTTTATGAAGATCCAAAAGAAAAGCAAACTTTTAAGCTTACTACCTTTCAAATGAAGAGGCTTTTTGGCGTTAACATATTTTATATCGTTTGATGAGCCTTCAAACGCTTTGTAGAGTTTCATATGTTATTCTACAGAATATCATTTTCTTTTTCTCATGTCACTTTCCATAAGCAGAATCTTCGCTTGTTAATTTATTCTCTTTTGTTTTATGGTTTAAAGGTGAATCTAAATTTTCGTTTTCTCTTAGTACTCTATAAACATTATTAAAATAATATCTAATAATTCAATTTAGAGTATTTTAGCTACCATTTAACTTGAAATTTTATTTTAGGTTATAATAATTTTTACTTTTTATATATTCTCTAAGCTAATATGCTTGATTCTCCAATAAATTGTATGTTTTATATGTTTAAATATACGATTCCAATACGATACATGAAACACGATATAGGAATTTTCGATACACGATACAATTCGCGATTTGACAACTATGCACATATGTTAACTTCAATACTGGCATTCAAATTTTAATGCATAAACATCAGTACAAAAGTAGATGCTTGTGCATTTTATCATATATTCTCAGTTCATAATAAGCTGGTAAAAAGCTTAATATAGCAACTAGTCGTGGGAAGCGTTTGGGTAGTACGCTTATACCCACCTGGACTCAAGGCCTAACCCTCATAAATTTCATATGAATGGAGGACGACCTTGTTAACTTCTGATATGTAGACTTTATTTTTTTCTCATACCTTAATTATCTTTCTTCTTCTTTTAGTTAATCTCCTAGAAAATGTATAAAAATTGTTGATCATATTATGCCCTCAAGAAACATTTCTTTCTTTTTTGTTTTTTGGTAGGTTGCAGAGAAACTCCGCTTTAGTTTCTGCATACAGTCATGTTTAGATTACTTGGAAGCAGTCCCTTGGGTTGGGGAAGAGGAAGAAGAGAAAGTTGTTTCTTCAGTCTTACGTCTCCATGGAGAGGGAATTGGTATCAATCCCATATTGAAACGAGTGTCTTCTGGTATTTCAAAACCCCATAAAGACACTATTTCTCACATACTTGAACTTGTGCTCAAAAGCAATGAAGAGAGAGGTCGCCGTGAAATGAAAAGCATTGTCCTGAAGCTTCTTAAGGAGAATAATAATCTTCCTAGCTGTTCTAGCTCAGTTGATATCTGCAATTGAAGCAATCTATACCTCATGCAGAAGCTGCTTGGACTTGTTGTTGTCTCTGTTCAGAAATGCTGCTGAACCTGAGTTTACTGATAAACCCATGGATATCAAAGAACCGCTGGTAAAGCAGCTGGCTTTACAGGCTGATAACCTCACATGGTTGCTTGAGATTTTAGCGGACAGGCAAGCAGCAGATGAGTTTGCAGTAATGTGGGCTAACCAGCAAGAGTTGGCTGAACTTCACACAAGGCTTTCCATTGTGTATCGCCACCATGTTAGCTGCATTTCTGGTAGGATGTTTGTTGGTATTGGAAGAGGGGAGCTTCTACCATCTAAAGATACACGTCACTTATTGTTACAAACCTGGTTACATCCTTTAATCAATGACTACAGCTGGTTACAACATGGGTGCAGGTCATTTGATCGCAAGGTTGTTGAGGAAGGAATCGGTAGGACAATCCTCACACTGCCTCTAGAGGACCAGCAGAGCATTTTGCTCGCATGGTTGGGCAGTTTTCTGAAGTCTGGTGATAATTGCCCCAATCTTCAGCGAGCCTTTGAGGTCTGGTGGCGGAGGTCTTTCATTAGACCGCACGAGGAACATGGAAATCTTTTCCAGCCAGATAGCTCGTTGACATGAAGTATTTGACCCACAGTGATACTAGTATCCATAATGAAAGTAACGATGAATCTAGTTTGATTGATCTTTGCAGCGTCTAAAATGCAGAACATGAAAAGGCACAGATAGGAATGAAAACAAAAGACGTGGTCAGAGGGACTTTTTGCTGAGGATTAAGCTGCGAAATCTGTTTCGAATTTAACTGGAACATAATTATGTGTATTCTTTAGCACGAATTTCTTGATATGTGGGGCGTGAATGGATTAATTTTCCTTTTGTACTAGAGATTTTTGAAAGGAAGTTTATATGAATTGCTTTCATGGATTTTAATTTAGTTGTGAAGTGTACCATTTGATAAATCAATGATTATCTTTTGATTCAGAAAGATGTATGAACGCAGATGCACATCTTTCTGGTACTTGGTTGCTCTGCACATTTGGGGTGTGCTCGACTTTAGTCCTTTAAAACTAGCTTCTTCTTTCTTTCTTTCTCTTTTTTTGGGTACTTGGAAGCTGCACACATCGGGGGTTTGCTTTGTTCTAAAATAACTTGGTTCGCGTCATTCTTTTTAACTCTACCAAATGCTTTTCAGCTGTTGAAATTACATGTTTTTAACAAAGTCTAGATCCATAAAATGGTTGAAAGGATTTTAGCTCGCCAAATATGCTTTGTCAAACATACGATTAATTCAAATTCTGTAAGGGCCGTAGAACTTGAAGTGTCATTTAGGTACCGGATTCCTTCCATTAACATTGTGCTCCATTTTTTCACAACTATAGACTGGATTCTATTCTGTATAAATTGGTAGTCAGGTGGGCCATGATGTTTTGTAAGAAATGAGTGAGTGACACTGTGACCAAACATTTGTGTGGATACCAATTACAAGATGGTGGTCCTCTCCTCTCCTCTCTTCTCTTCTCTTCTCTTCTCTCCTCTTCTCTTCTCTTCTGTCATCTTTACATGTACGTGTCCATGTAGCGATTGTCTTTCTAAATTCCAAGATTAAAAAACACTTTTATGTACTAATAGTCTGCTACTGCTACTACAATTTCACACTTCACATCAGTTATCAAACATATGTTTACTAATTTAATAAGCTGTTGTAGTAATTTATAGTAATATATACTCACTCTATCGGTCCGGATCTTAAGCTTACCCTTTATCTAACATACTTTGCTTATCCATTGTCTATATGTTGTTCGCCTCTAAAAGCTAAGATGACGGTTGTATATATAGCGACGGACCGAACCGTCGTCCGATCTGTCGCTAAAAGGGAATAAGCAAAATATGTTGGATAAAAGATAAGCTTAACATCGAGACCTCTCACTCCGTTGGTCTTTCCTAGTGCTAGTCCATTAATATAGCAGGTCTTCAGCCTGACCCACTATTTATTTAATTTAATTTATGTATCAAGCAGACATTGGTACATTAATTGCACAATGTTGGCTACGAATTTTAATTCTGAACCTTTTTTTTGTCTCTTGTATGCAAAATATCATAAATTCTGAATGTGGTCCTATCAGATTTGTGTGGCTACTTTTCAAGATGCTCCCCAATCCCATTAATCATACTACAATACAAACAATACACGCACAGGCCAGCCAACACTGGATTTTTATTTAAAATAACAATTCATTCTTTTGTTTTGTGGAATACTCGAATTTATTTTTTTATTAAAAAAAAATTGAGTATTAAGATTTCATAATATAAACTTAGAGATATTTTCAAATAAAAAGGCTGTTTATAATTTTATCAACTAAGCATATCCAATTGAGAGAGGAAATATCATGTCTCATCCCTCACATCGAAGTGGGCCCCATAGTCAAGGTACAGGTATTATCTGAATGCAAGACAGTCCTTGGAGTGTACCAATTATAATTAAGATGGGCCCAGTGATGCTCTTTGTCGCTTACTAGTCAAATTGGCGTTGCATTCACTCTTTGTATTCGTATCCAGCTGAATTCTCGTCTTAATTTTCACATTGAAATTGGGTCCGGGTAGATTTTATGTGGCTGGGCAAGACAAAAAAACCATTCTGAAGAACAAGTACTTAGAAAAGGAAAGCCTAGCCTAGACCTGACCCATCATTTACTTAAAAATATAGTTTAATATACATTTGTGTTTGTGTGTATCTATGTGTGTTTGTGTGTGAATGCATGGTTAGGGTTCCAACATGGTTAGAATAAAGGTCATCCCGGTTGAAATCAACATTAATATCTGATCTCCGCTTAAGGTGAAGTTGACACAAACTTAACCGTAGTAAGTTCATATAGTTTTTCATTACATTAGTTATGAAAAATATTGTATTAACTAATGCAAAAAAAGAGCTATAAAATTTATAGATGTAACATTTTTTATAACCAATACAATAAAAAGTTATACAAATGTCAACTTTATCTTAACCGGATCCATTAATATCACATCAAGTGATAGGTTATTAGACCCTTTTAATACTATAATATGCTTTTTTTTTATAAAAAAAATGATGGTATATATAATTAAGAAGAAGCATCGACACAGATGAACTCTGGTCGTGTCTTGTTCACATTATTACAAAACTCTTAATGAGATATAAGAATCAATCACCAAGCCATATATAATAAGGAAGGGAGTTCAGGAAGACAAACCATTGATCTCAATTCTCAAGGATCAAACTGATGAATTGAGATTTTTTTAAAATTAATTTTTTATTTTTCCCTCTCTTAATTTCCCAACACTTTCTTGGGTTACTAGCCCTAGCTACTATTACCAGGTAGCCATAATTGCACAAATATGTGAAATTTATGTAGTTGTTCACTTACATCAAGGTTATGAGGGTATTCCCTACAATGGGGCCTACTAGATGAATCTGAAAAATATTGATCAATAATTAGTCCCTTAATTGTGAAACGTCTAAGCCTTCAACCATCAATGTGGTTGCGGAATATTACAGCTGAAAGTGACAATGCTTGATAATAGTTGATATTTACTCAACCTAGCTAGCTAGGTATATACGTACAAGTCCAAAAGAGTAAAAGCCATGCATGGGTTCGTAAAAGAGAGTTTTTTTTTTAGCTCAAAAAGGATTTGACTGCTGCTGCTGAGTCGATTATCCTATGGTATATCATTGTCAAATACTGGACTTGATTGTAACAGCATAACCACTGTGTAAACAAACATGGTGGTGACTCTTTCAGTTACCAGGTGGTTCTTTTTTCCTTTATTATTATTTTTTATTTAATTTCGTTAGCAAGCAACAGAATGAATTTGGTGAAAGGTAATTGTTACTTTGTTTATAATTCTTTTAATAATTTTCTAAGGAATATGTCGCCACTGAATTAAAAATTTGCTAAAACTAACTAAACTACCAGACCATGCTATGGTGTAAATGTAAAATCGCAGGGTGGATCGATGACAATTAAGCACCTGAAACTTGAAAGCTTGACGATATTCTACCACAAATAAACTATTGAAATAAAAGTTTAAGCCATATTCAACGCTTAATTAATGTAAGTATTAGGGTTAATGACTGTTAAAAAGTAATGAACTTTCACAAATTTTGTATGTTTACCAACCAGCTATACATATATATTGGAGAAAGATTTTATTTTTCTTTTAAATCGTTAACAAACGTTAGTTGACACATAATTAAAATAAACGAAGTTTGTTAACAATTTTAGAAAAAATAGAATCTTTTTTCTTATGGTTACTGTTTAAAATGAAAAATTTAACTTCATTTACCCCAAGTATTATCATACTTGATCATATATATCGTCAACTCAATAATGAAGACATGATCAATTTAAAATAAAGGTTTTATGAAGTTATCTCTAACTTACTAAATGTAAACTCTGTAGGAATTTTGCATTTTTGATAGCAAATTGCATTCGACGTTGCATTCACTAGTCGAATAATGCAACTCTCTTACTAATAAAAATGCTATAAATTTATGTAGACTTCCATATGATAAGTTGGGACAACTTCGCCGATTCAGCTGAATCCATCAATTTACATGCGAAAAATATACATTAGGATTGCTAAATTGAAAATAAGTTTCTAACCTAAAACAATAGTTCGAGTTTGAGAACTCTCTCTCACATGAATATGAGACTTATTTACTATTCATGTAAGTAAAACTTTGGGAAAATATCGCAGCTTCCTCTTGCATGTACTTATAATACTTGCGTAGAATGCTCAATCTTATTGTTTTTTTCCTTCTTTTATCAGATAAGTTTGGTTCTGATCATATGAAATACTGCCCTCATGATATCAAAGTTTTATTTGACTTGTTATTCGTTGCTAAACAAATAAGAATACGTGACGAAACTTTATGATAATTTTACAAAATAATTATAAAATATAATAATTTGTGATAGACTTTTTGAACAATCACAAAATAGTAGCATATATGATGACTCTTAATGATGGCTAATTTTGCCATTAATTGTGATGACCATGTCAATTATCAAATTTTTCATGCAAAATAAATTTTCTTTTTCTGAAGCACTAAGCTATCACTTAGGGATATGCCCTTTTCGTGATTGCACTAAAACTATCACCAATATTTTAATAAAAAAATAATAAAAATAATATTTTATAATGGTCATAACGATCATTATAAAAATAGATTTTTGTGACGACTTTTATTTATAATTAAAAAAAGAATGTATTTTGTGATGTAATTTTCAAGTCATCACAAAACAATAAAATATGAGAGCAGATCCTCTGTCCCCATTTTTCATGTCCCCTTGTGTCCCAGTACTTAAATGTTGACACATGTCTTTTTTTTTAATTTTAGAGTTAATTGGTGTTAAGTAAGAGGATATGTGTCAACATTTAAGTGGTGGGACACAAGGGGACAGAAAAAATGGGGACAGAGGATCTGCTCTCATAAAATATATGATGACTCCTAGTGATGACTAATTTGACCATCATTATAGAGTATTTGTAACCGTCATTGCAATCACAAAATCTTATGTGGGAATAATTTTGTTTAATAAGTCAACTCACATATGTTTTCTTTTATATTTTATTTTAAAATTATAATCATGATATGGGTTTTAGTGTAGTGGTAATACTTGTTATTTAGTTTGCAAATGGGAGAGGGTTCGAATTGTGATGACTTTGACAATCATAATAGACTATGTGTTAATGTGATTGTATTAATCATCACAAAAACACTAAACGTTTGGATGATTGTCAAAACCATTACAAAAAAGTTTTCATGATGGGAGTAAACAAGATGACCTTCGTGACGGCTAATTATAAAGTCATCACAAAAACCTTTTGTGATGATTTTTTGAATTTATTTGATGGATTTGAGCCATCACAAAAGGACATTTTTTTGTAGTGATTCTACCAAAGATTTTCAGGTCCGAACCGGCTATCGAACAAGAAAAAATACCGGGTGGATGGGTCATTGGTCCAATTAGTGGTAGAACCGTTATTGACCCAGTGACGTCATTAATATATATATATATATTATTAGTAATTAATAAAAAAAAATTAAATGTCATTTTTTATGAACTAAAACATAATAAAGTTTAGTTACAAAATTACTAAAAGTGGGTAATTTTATTATTAATTTTTTTTGGTAAAAACAATATTAAAAACCGGATCAATCGGTCGGTTACCGATTGAACCATCGGTTTGACCAGTGGTCAACATGGTCAATCATTTTTGATCAAAACTAAGTAATTGATCCAAACTGGACTAGAATGAGAACCGATCCCAATTTTTACCGAGGACAATACAGATTTTAAAACCACGATTCTAGGTACCTGTTCTTCTTAGATTGTAGTTCAGTTAAGAGAGCATGCATTGTTTTTTAAGAGTTATAACAATAATTTGCAATATCTTCGATATGATATTATTATGTCAATAAATTTGAACTGTTTAGCTTAATTATTGCAATTTTTTTGGTCAAGTTACATTGGCGGATTATTTTTCAATCACAATTGCTAGTATGTATGTATACACTAACCTTCCGTATAAGCAAAATCTTAGGAGGTACTCCTTCGGTTCTATATTAACTGTCTTTTTAGAAGAAAAAATTTGTTCCAATTTATTTGTCTTTTACATTTTTTTATGAGAATAAATTATTTATTTTCCTATATCACCTTTAACTTTTTTTATTGTCCCAAGAATTTTTCTCTATTGTATTAATAGTTTTCAATTTTCCATAAAAGGGTAGTGATGGAATTTCATACAAATTTTAATTCTTAAATGATAGTATTAAATGAGTTTTTTAATTCATGTACATGAAATTAAAAAGACAGTTAATATGAAATCGATAGAGTATTAAATAAATAGTGGTTCAAATCCATAAGGATAGGGTATAACCACATATATAGTACAAGTGCTATGTTGTTGTTGTTTTTGTTAATTTAGAAAAGAGGTTGAACTTAACACCTCTTGCTTAGCAAAGGCTTAGGTGCTGTTTGTTTACATTTAATTGCCTCTTAATGGACTGTCTCTTATTCGCTAAGAGGTATGATGCTGTTTGTTTTTTTTTGTTACCTCTGAATGCCTCTTAATCGGTAAGACAGAAAATGAAATCTTAATAATTAAGAGGTACATCTTAATGAAATTTTTTTGATAATTTTTTTTATATAAATATATTCAACAATATTATTCACTCATTTTTATTAAATTAAATATTTAAAATTATTAAATAAAAATTTACCCTTTAAAATAGTAAAATAGTGTCATTAAGAGACAACTTACTTTTTAGTTATCAAACAATTTTTTAGATTCAGACCTCATAACCATTCAGATGATCTAATTTATTAAGACATCATAGTCATTCAGATCTTAATCGCCAGATTTATCAAACACAACCTTAGTATACCAACTGAACTAGTGATCTGTTAAACAATTTTTAACTTTCACTTAGCTTTCAATATTCAAATCATGAACATATTATGCAATGCTCATCGATCACTACCTAGGGTTTCTGTTATCAAAAAAAGAAACCAACAATATACATAAATATATATATCATCCTTCAATACTCCCTCTGATTATCTATCATATTGTTATTACTATTTCCGTCCTACAATAAGTGCTTTTTTAGGCTTAACATTTTTTTCTAAAATAAGTGATGTGTTAGAATTTCAATACAATTTTTACAATATTTTTTCATATGTGCCCTTATGCAACCAATGGTATTTATTGCGTATTTATTGGGAAGTTGAAAGGTTGAAGAAAGAGAAAGAGAAACCAAAATGCAATAAAAAAAAGTCTCAAACAAAACAAACAAAGTATATTAAGGATAGTTTTGCCATTTTAATTTATGTATTGGTATGTGTGATTTAAGTTAAAAAAACACTTATTATGGGACGGAGATAGTATTATTTTATTTTAAACAATATACTACAAGAAACCACGTAGTACTACATAAAAAGAGCAAAATAATGTACTATACAATTAAAGTAGACCTCGATCCATACTTTTTACTCGCTAGCTACGTTTTTTCTTGATGTATTTTCTTGGTACCCAAAAAGGAAGAAACAAAGAAGAAAAGGATGGATTATGGTTCTTAGTTGTATAATTTAATTTAAACTAAATGCCCCCAAAATCTCTGACTGAAAAGGGACTCTTCTCCGGCGGGTTCCCGGCATGACGTAGCCCTAACGTGAGGGACACATCACCTGTGGTGGTCCCAAATCTTATAAGTGTTGATCCGATGTCATCATTCCCAGAGGTCGAGGCGGAGGCAGTTGTCCCGTAATCAGCTCCCACTATGCCGCCACGGCGACCGATGCCGGATTCATGAATGGTCCGAAAAGCTTTTGTGGCGGAGGGGATAGTGGTGGTGGTAGGCGGCATAATAGTGGTGGAGAGGGTGTAGGAGGATTGCTTAGCTTGGTTTTCCGAGAGGCAATGCGTATTGATTGCGAGGAGTGAAGGGTCATTTTCGGGAGCATTGATTTCGGATCTTTTGGCTCCTGTTGTTGTAGCAGGTGTTGGTGTTGTTATTGAATTGGCATTGGCATTGGCAGGAGGCGTTGGTGTTTGTGCAATAGCAATAGGGTCAGGGCCACTGTCTCTCTCTTCTGCCTCTTCTTTGCTCTCTTGTTGGTACATTTCTTCCACCATGGGTTTCCACAACCGAACCCGAGCATTTATGAACCAGTTTGATACCTGACCCATCATCACACGAAATAAAATTCATCAGCTATTATTAATTAATTTGGAGATATATATATATATACCCCTGAAGTTTTAAAATAGTAGTATTTGAACATCATCATTTAGAAGTATAAATACACGAGTGAATGCATGTCGAAGGTATGTTAGATATTGATGGATTCATATCCAACTCTAATTAAACAACATAAAGTTTAGAATTGATATATGTATTTCAAATAGTACTCTTTTCGTTCCATAATATATGACAATTTAGAGTTGTGTACAAGAATTAAGAAAATAATTGGATAACATTAAATATAATATCAATTGTCTATAATAACCTTAAATTTTCATTTATTACCATACTTATCTCATACTCTCTCTTATCTGTAACATTTTCTCATGACAGATAATTTTAAAAATATTATAATTAATTATCTTAGATTATATAAAACAACAAATAATTTAGAACAAATAAAATCATCTAAACCGTTATATATTATGGGAACGAGAGATTATTATAAGTAAAATAAGCACAATACACACTTATGGACTCTTATGAAAGCAGTAAATTGCTTAGAAACGGATCTCGTTGGTATGAAGTTCATTTTTTGATAAGTTGATCAATTGTCCAATATAGTGCTGATCACACGCAGAAATAGAGAACATCTCTCCGCATGCGTGTGTCAATATTCTATTGACTAATTAGTCAATTTATTAAAAAATAAATTTCATGCTGATTACTCCTGAAACGTGGAAGTGCATTATGCATATATGTTCACACAAAAGACAATATTAATGAAAATGCAAATGCATGAGGATTCTCTCTCTCTCTCTCTATATATATATCCTGCATGTACACATTTTATTTAGCGCGCATTTAATGATTCTCGTCGTGTGGTTGGATAATGTAGCCGTGTAGGAGAGAGGATAGAGGAGAGAGAAACAAAAACAGCCAATATTCATGTCTTATCTCTTCTGTACTTGCCTCTGGAGGCACTTTATACTCAGCAGAGTTTTTTCACTCATTTAGAATTTATGTTTTTGGTCGATAATAATTCAAATTAAGAAAGAAAAGGAAAATAAAAAGTTTTGACCTCTCTAACGGAAACAAGATAAACAAACAGAAATAAAACCTAAATCCATGCAACTCCATGACCGATCGATCTCTAAGGTGTTTTTCTTTTGTCAATTTAAACTTAACTTTTTCCCCGAATTCCTGCATGACGAAAACTATTTATAATTTGTAATAACTCAGTAATATATATATACACATATTCACACATATATAATATGTGTGTGTGTATGTGTGTAAAAAATATAAGATCCTCGTGTTTCTGAATGTATAAAGGGCGAGTACTGATGTTATAGTATAGATGCATGAGAAGGGTTTTAGGGATGAAGATAAGTACCTGGTTTCTTGAAAGACCAGTCTGGCGTGCCAACAGGTGTTTATCTGCATCAGTTGGGTACCTGAGAAAGTGACCAGAAATTGACATCAGACCCTAAACCGTGTAAAGAGACAAGCCATCTTTATGTACACTTTCACAGATCCATTTCTTTGCGTCAAAATCTAAGAATAAATATATATCAGCTGCTGCTGCTGCTGCTGCTGCAACGTACTGCAGCTGCTGCTGCAACGTACTGCAGCACTTGCACAACTAAACAAGACAACCGAACTCTCTCATCATCTTTCTTTATTTACCTCCATTAGATTCTCTTATAATATGATTACCGCACACAAAGACAGATGTACGTGTATAATGTATACCTACGCACACGTACATATGTCTCTGTAATAATATATACAAGCTAGCTAGCTAGTATTATGGTTTAATGTTTGTTTGGCTTTTCTTAACGTAACACAAATGGTCATCTAGGGAGTTAATGGAATATATGTTACCGCACCATCACAAAAAAAAGTCGTAAAAATGAAAGAAACACTTTATCAGTTTTTCCGCTGATGAGACAACATCAAAGGACACTCTGCCACTTCCCCTCTCAGCTGGATCTCCTTTAAACAATAAACACGTACGTATAGATCATTTAAATCTCCCACTACCATTTGATTTATTTATTTAAAAGCCTATAGTAAATATACTACACTTAGCTGTCAAAAGCTATTCGAGCCATTAATTTGATTAAAATGTAAAATTGTCCGGTCATCAATTTATCCACTTATGATATTTTGACTCGTGAGTTTACATATATTAGCCAAAATTCTCTCACAAGGTATACACATAGTAGTGCAAATTGCATGTCCGATGTGGATCAATTAATTTTACACCACTCCTTCTATATATATATATATATATATCTTCGATTCAAACAAACAGCTTAATACTAATAACTAACTATACATTAAGACAGTAGTTTGTTAATTATAAATAGTTTAATTGAAGGACTAAAACATCGCACAAATTAACAGATGCAGAGGATATAGTTTTCATAAAGTTTTGTATTAATAGCTAGTTACTATTTTGAGTATGAAACTAACTAGTACTCCATTAAATATGGAGAAGATTCAGATTTTAGTGTAAGAATCACTACTAATACTACTTTATTTAAATTATTGAAAGTTTATAAGGAGTATTGACCAAAAATAAAAATCACTAGTACTAGTACTACGTACTTGTAGGCAGCTAGGTATAACAACTCACGTAGATTGGAAAGGTAAGAATGAGGAATTGAAACAATGAAGGGATTAATTACGTACGGGTGAAGAAAATGCTCAAAAAGCCAAGCTCTCAAAATATTGACAGAACGTTCAGGCAAGCCTCTTTGGGGTCTCCAAGCTTCTTGTTCCATCATGCCCATTTGATGAAAAGCTCTTTGCTGTCTAAGGCTTTGCTCCAGCAGTTTCAACCTTGGGGTCTCCCCTTTTGTCACTCCAGATGTACCCGCGTCTTTCTCCCCTAAAAGCTCACAACTATGCTTTAGCTGTGCGGCTATGGCATCCTTCAAGCACCTGAAATGCCGAGACATGGCTTTTTGCGCCAGCGCTGTGTACGGCACCGCCGCTCCAAACCCCATCACCAAATCGAACGAGTTCACCACCATTTGCATCTGTTCACAATAATGATTGTATCTCCGATCCACCTGAAAATAATTAATCATCCACGAAGATTATTTCCTTTGCATTAATTAATTAATATAAATGCACATTATTGCTATTTACCATAATTAGAACAAGTATTTCAAAATTATATATTAAGCTACTATGAAGTAGTTAGTAAATTAAGAGTAAATAAAATTAATTAGGATGAAAATTTGAATTATGTGAATGATCAGAAGGAAACCACGTATCCTCAAAATGGTAGGGAAATTAAGACTATATAATTGAAGAAGAAGAATAAACGTTTGAATCTAAGGGTGATACAATGATATGATAGTTAATTGGGAATAGTAAGGAATATCCTTGCTCGTGTTTCTTGCCTTGCATTTTTTCTTGCGAATGCAGCCAATAATATAATAATTAGTATATAAAATTAGAAAGGAAGAAGAAAAGAATAGGTCGTACGTGAAGTCAACTAGCTACAAATAGGTCAATGTTTTTGCTGCATTTCCATTTCCATATGTATAGATCGATCTCTAGCTAGCTAGACACCTTTCCAAATAAAATAATGCTACACTCACATAATTTTAAGTCACATAATGTTAACATATACACACATACATATTTGAGTCCTGTGTACATGTAAGACCCTGTAAATATGCATGTGTGTATGTGAACTTTATGTATGTGTTAGTAGCATTGCACTTCCAAATAAAAAAGAAAAATGTGTGTAATTATTGGACATATATATATACATATAATAACTAGGTACGGTACCCCTATAGCAGTAGTAGTAGTCTCCCTCATGGTTTCACCAAAACAGCATCCAATCAATGGAAAGAATAATAAGCATCATATATATCATAAAATATAGATCGTAAATAAAATTGAAAGCAATCAAACTCAACCAACTTGCTATCTCACCAGCCGGCATTTCTCTACAGCACTAGGCAATTAGTAGCTAAGCTAGACTTTTAATTATTATTCGCGGGACTTGCTGGAATTTTCCTTTGTTTGTTTTGGGCGAATAAATTCAAAAATACTAATGGACTAAACAAATGATTATTTAATTTACCCTTGACCCTTGAGAGGGAGAGGGAGAGGGAGAGGGAGAGAAGGAGAAGGAGAGGGATTACATGCCTCATCAAGCATGGATAAAAGTTTGACCTTCCGTCTTTGATGCTCAATTCTATCTGCAGCTGATAAAGGAGGTGGATCTTTTGAGGAAGACGAAGATCCACCGCCACCGGAAGTAGTACCGGTTGGATTATTGGAATTAGGGTTTGTTGATGAATTAGGAGGCTTCCCAAATTTGTTCTTCTTGAATTGACCCCTCCCAACACTACAAAACTCTTCTAATAATTCTTGTGCAGCCTTAACATACTTGGAAGTCCTCAAAACATTGACTACTCCTAATGAGGAGGACCCGAACCCGACATGAACCTGGTGGTTTTGCCCGCCCACTACTCCACCTTGCAAATGCAATGGTTGAATATGATGCCCACCCAAATTATTCTTATATGATGAATATTGTGCACCAGAATTAGCATTTGACCCTCCTCCTCCTTGATTGAAGAATAACATCCCACTAGTTCCATCCCCCATCCTGAATTCCTCAGCTTTCGCCGCTTCCAAATGCTGTAACGAAGACGATAGAGATAACGAAAGGCCTTGGCCATGGCCATGGCCATGGCCATGGCCATGGCCGTGGTTTTCTAGAACATGAGGATGAACATTACCACCTCCAAGTTCATGGCCAGGTGTAGTACTCCCAGCTTCATGGCTACTACTTCCAGGAACCCATGTGAATTGATGGTGAGATGAAGGCCCAAAAGCCCCTCCAGCTGATGGGCTGTGAAAGCCTTGATGATGAAGATTAGAAGTAGAATTAGATGAGGATGGATTTGGATTTGAATTTGGGTTTGGAAGTAACATGTGAAGTGTAGAATTAGCAGTTGGAGATGGTGAAGGCGATCTTGCTGGCTGTGATGGGTTCATCAGAAAAAGCTGCATGGCAGCTGCTGCCGACTGATCTGATGCATTAATGCTTGTTGGAATCTGTTGATGATGATGATGAGAAGTACCTAAACTGTCACGCTGATCATTCACTATCCCACTTTGTCTGTGGTTATTTACATACCAATTATCGTGGCTCAGTCCGGCAGCCGGAGGCTGCTGCCGTGTGTTCCGATGATGATAATTTGCCGATATCTGGTGCTCCAATAATTCGGTGGCAGACGCTGCACCCGATGAAAAATTGAACATTTCTGACAACATCCCGGCAGTCTCATACCCGTGAAGCCCTCCGCCGGATTCTTCTTCTTCTATAGCCACCAGTGGCGGCGGAGGCTCAAAACCTTGGGCTCTAAGTTTCTCTCTCCGGATCTGCTGTGCGATTATCTGCTGTTGATGTTGTTGTTCTTGTTGCGATCTGTCAAACCCATTGGAGAAAGTACCGAAGATACCAGCAGAAGCAGCTTGGTGATGATAATCTTGGGACATAGAAGAAGAGTTCAAAGAAATATTTTGCCGTTGCTCCTCCTCAAAAACTTGAATTATTGGTTGGTAATTATCTGCTTTTGAAGAAAGAGTAGTGCTATTATTAACAAAAGGTAGAATTGCAGATGGTGGTTTTGTTAATTCCATATCTCTGTTGCTATTTCCTTCTTCATCTTAATTAATTAATCCTCAACCCACCTCAAATATATACTCCTGTTGGATTGGCTTAAGGACAAGCACGATTTGACCACAGATCGGTTATGGTAGCTGGAGAAAAAGAAAATGAAAATTATGTATGCAATTAAGCAATTATTTCAGAATTAATAATTAATTGATACCGAGATATATATAAAGAGAGAGAGAGACAGTAATATTGGAAATAATAATAATAATTAATAAAGATGATGATGATAATGAAAGAAGATAGAAAAGGGAAATAGGCATGGATCGATCAGAGTTGGGGACTTTTTGTTAGTGCTTTTTGAAATTGGTTATCATGTAATTTGTTTCTGCTTTTTCAGCTTTATCAAACATCATTCATGTATGAATATATGTATGTATATATCATACCTGTTATATAATTAAACTAGTAGCAGCAGGTGGTGGTAAAGGAGTACCGCAAAGCTCTCAGACATCGTTTTTTTTCTTCTCTTACTGAATTCTTCTCTTTCTCTCTCCTCTTTCCTTTCTCTCTCTATATATATATATGCTTTGCTGCTGCTGCCGCCGCTGCTCTTTCCAATGACTAGTGTCTCGGCAATCGCCTTCCGGAAAGAAAATCGAACATACAACAATGAACAATCTATAAAAATTAAAGAAATGGACTCTTGGAACTGATATATATATATATATATATATATATATATATATAGTATATCTATCTATCCCTGTCTTTCTATCTTTTACAACACAACCCCAACAAAAAAAAAAAGGAGAGAGGAGAGGAAGGAGAGAGAGAGGGGAGAAGTCGCTATTATTCTACACCTCCCCCTTTTACTCAATTGTATATTCTAACTTTTAATTTTTATAAATAGGAGTATTTTATAATTTCTTCTTCAATTTAACAATGGAACTAATTAAGGAAATAACTAATTATCGATAATTTGATATGCATCCCGAATGACAAAAATAGCCACGCTTCATGAGGCAATATCACTACTTGCAGAGTCTTACAGCCACGTAATGAAATTTTGAAAAGAAAAAAAAATAATTAATTATACTTTCTATATGTCATTAATGTAATCAATGCCTAATCATGCTTTCAACTACTACTATCTTCCAAACTAATCAATTTTTAGAAGTATGCAACACATCATTCACACTGGATTTTATTAGTTTTAGCCACCAATCTTATTAGTAATCCTCCACTTTTTAAGGATAATGTTAAAGTTCTTAAATTTAGAGTAATATTTAGAACTCAGAAATTTGATATATCTAATATGATCGGCAAAATTAAGTGTTTCTCGTTTATTTTTAAAGAATTAAATAACATCAGCTTTTGTTGATAAAAATATGACAAAGAGAAGGTAATGACACCGCATATAATTGTGTGAACTATTATAGAAAAATGATGTTGTTTTGTATAATTGAATACTCTCCCTCTCATCATATTATATATAAAAGGATATTTATAATTTTTTAAATCATTATTATTATAAGGAACATCTCATGTAAGAATATAAGGTGTCACTCACTTTCTGGGACTTTAAGATGAATATATATTACTTATTGATAATGAATTCTTAGCCTGATCGTGTTCTTTTACCTTTAGATTTTAATGTTTCAAAAGTCTTGATTGATTATCTTATTTTCTTACCTTACACTATAAGGAAAAAGTCTAATTTCGACGTAATATATTTCATCAATAATAATAAATTTTCAACAGGAATATTGTCTCGATCATAATTTCGTTGGACGTAAGTTAAATTCGACGAAATTCCGTCAGAAATAATAATAACCCATGGCGCAAGCTATTTCCACCAGCGCACAGTATATTATCGATAGAACCAGAACTATTTCTTTCGAAAATAAAGTATTTCTAAGAGACTTAATTTTGACGTTATTCCTTCGAAAATAGACCTAATTTAATCCTATCAGTTCATTTCTTCTCCTTTCACTGCTTGAACATTACCTCTCTCTCTTCGCAGCTCCTCTGCACCTCTCTCTCTCTCTCTTCGCAACTCCTTCGTCGCTTGAACACTACCCCTCTCTAGTACCCTTCTCGACCACGACCCCCACCTCTCATTTCTTTCAGTCCACCTCCCCACTAGTATTTGTTTTTTCTCGTCTAGCAGCGACGCGGCGTGCGGCAGCTACACGACAATAGCGACGACTACACGATGATAGCGACACGACAGAGGTAGCTTGTCTTCGACATCAACATGGTACCCTAACTCTCATTCATCTCTAGCTAGCATTATCTCCAACTTAAGGTTAGTCGTAATATTTTGCAATAAAATCAATTTACCCTAAAATTTGAAATTGGAAAATTTGTGGGTTTAAATAATGAATTAGGGTTTGGGTTTGATTAATCTGATTTGGTTCAAATTTGATTTGATTTGAATATATAATCTGACTTGGTTCGATGGTTTGAATATATAATATGCCTTTTCTTGCATTTGGTTGCCTTGTAAAATACAGTGAATTGCATTTTGCCTTATAATCTGATTTGGTTCAATAATCTGATTTGGTTCAATTATACTAGTGAATTTAGTGTATCAAGCTTGTTCATTTTGCCTTGTAAAATACAGTGAATTTATATTGCATTTTGGTTGGTACCAACCTTTTTATTGCATTTTATATCTTTTTCTGCCTTATGAATTTTAGTAATATTATAACTGTATTATTATTCATATGAAGGCTTATGGATTAATGCAATACTGTGTATTTAGTGTTGGGTGTAGAATTATTTTTGATGAAATTTACGACAAAATTTTCCATGAAAATTATAGAAGGTAATAAACAAATCAATATAAAGTAAAAGTATAAACAATAAAATATTAATAAAAACTTAAAATATAATATAATAAAACATTAAAATAAATAAAATAGAAAAATAATTTAATATTATATAACATAATATAAAAAACTAAGGACATTTACTTAGTTGAACACTTCCAAAATAAAATAAAAATAATAAAATTTAATCAAATAAAATTTAAAAAATAATATAAATAATAAAATAATAGTATAATATAATACATTAAATTAAATTTAAATACATTAAAATATATTAATATAAAATAAGATAGTATAATATAACTAAATAAATAAATTAGTATTAGTTTACTTAGTTTCCACTATTAAATTATAAATAAAGTAAATAATAATTTAATTTAATTTAATAAATTAAATTAAATTAATATAAAATAAGATTATATAATATACATAAATAAACTAAGTAGTATTAATTTACTTAGTTTTTACTATTAAATTAAATAAAAATAATACAAAATAAAATAAAATAGTAAACTAATTAGTAGCATTTGTTTAGTTTCCCGCTACTAAAATAAAATGACTTCATGTGCATGTAGTTTACTTAGGAACTTAGAAGCTTGTTCGACACTCACTCACTAGGAGTGAATGTTAAATAGTCTTCAGTCTGAGACTGTTCTTGGATGTTATGTATTTAACTTAGGTCGGTGTCAAAGACTTGAATACATTTTTTCTGTTTTGAGGACTTTTTGGCAGGTATCTCTGCATGTTATATGAGTGTATACTTAGAGTAAGTTGTCATGATCTATTTCGTGTACTTGGATACCATGGGAAGGTAATGCCAAAATTTTCTTGAAACTGAAGAAAACGTGCTCAAAGTGTTGACGTTGGTGAGGAGTGTGACGCCCCCAAATTCAGACCTCTACAGTCTCGAATTCGGTTCGTCACGTTCTAACTATTTAATGACTAAATAATATGTCGCGCAATGAATAACACATACGAATATATTACATTTATTTAATTAATATAACCATTCATGTCCCAAGGTTTCGTAACTTAAACATCTCTTACATCTTAAACATAGCTTAAGTATACATAATCTTAACTAATACATAATAATATATAAACTTATTACAATCATAATAGTTCTAATCAAGTACAAGCTACTCCGTAGCCTTGTCCTTGCCCTTGTCAGTGCCCGAGGGTCCGCCTTGCTCTGTCTTAACTAAAATATTTTTAGGAAAAAGCAAGAATGAGCAATAAGTTTGCTCAGCAAATAATATAACAATAAGGGGACAATATAGTTTTCAATTCCCAAGGGTACGACAATAAAGGATAGTTCGAGAATAACAAAAGTATCAAAAATTCTTAATAACAGTCGCTAAGGACAGAAAGATATATATAAGATTCAACACTTAAACATTTCAAGATTTTAAAATATTGAATACTGAGTAGTCACTAAGGACTATGAACTTCTACTAGAATTAACAGTAATATGCTGATAATTCAATAAAACAAGTACAACATGTGATCAGCCTAAAGTACTCTATGTTATGCATATCGTTTAATTGTACTCAAGTGCGCACGTCGGTCTCCCGACAATATATATTTTCCCCTTCAGAGAAGGTTGTTCATCTCAATCAATACAAGATTCCGCACCAATCAATTGATTTGGATCGCTTTCAAATATGATTTAGGTCTAGCCGAATCAAATGGCATAGACCGCTCTTTCAATGTATATAAGAACAATTATAAGTTCAATACTCGAAATCAAAGTTTGAAGAATATAAACAACTCTATCTTAACTATGAAGCATTATGTCATAAAACAAGAATCATACTTTCAATTGTTTACTTGTACAACCAATAACAATACAATCTTAAGTAATGCTCAATAAAGAGTAGGGTTAGGAAACTTGTCTTAAGCGTAGTTTATCAACCTTTAGCTTATCGATACTTTTCGAACCCTATTATAACATATTTACGTATATAGGATATTCATTAGCTACGTACATTCGATACATAAACTCGATATGTAAATAAAATATACACATACGATTCTAACTTAGTCGTATAACCCTATACGTACGTCATTACGTACTTATACACATGTAGCACGAAATCAGTTTATTAGACATTATGAAATCAAGTAACATAGTTACGCGTATAAAAATATCCATTAGTTACACAGCTTTAAAACATATGTTATGTCATATAAGCAATACATACGTTAAATCTTATCCTTGTTATACAATCATACCACGCATAGCATCATATTGAATCATAACACTTAATCGATTATGTCTTTATTATCTTTAAAATTCCTCTTTTTCAAGTTAAACATCTTCATAGTACATTATCATCCCATATGGATACATATCAGTATCAATCATACTCTGCTTAACAGATTAGAGCAGCACTATAGGCAACTGACAAAATCAGAATTAAACAGAATGTCCAGATCAGATTGCAGGCTGGCGCAGCTGCGCCCTGGTTAGGCTTAGGGACTGGCGCAGCTACTGTGACACCCCTAAATTCGGGTACTTCGTTTTCACATAATTTGGTGTTCACTTTCTAATATAACATACATCTACCCAATGAATAATATAAAATAAACTACAACTTTTATTCAAAATAATAAAATCTCCCTTAAAACAAGGGTTACAACCTTCTCAAAATCAATCCCAGAGTTACTCTAACCTTGATATGAATATAATAAAGTGCGAAAATAAAACATAACATTCAATCATTACAATCATTCTCAATAAAATAAAAATAAGCCTTCACTTGCTTTGCTTTCCCTTGCCCTTACTTGTAGACGGAGCATCAGCGTTATTAACCTTAACTGAAATTGTTATTTAATGTAAGAGTGAACAAACCACAGCTCACTGGAGTTTAACAGTAATATATACACGAAAGGAATTCTTTAAAAAGAATCTGAATAACTTAGCTTACTTCAACAATAAAGAATTAAATAATAATTCTCTATCAACATTAAAATTCGAATATAGAATTTATCTGAGTGTCATAAGACCTTTGATCTCTTGTCCTAGGTTATAAATATTTCTATTTAAATCTTTAACAGTCAATAAGACTATGGACCTTAAATCGTACTTAGGGGGATCAGCCATTCGTACCATGTATTATGCACAAACATCTTAACGCTATGCGTAGCAACCTCCCCTAGTAAATAGGGTTGTTCAACTCAGTAATTTGAATTCAAGTCCGCACCAAAGAAAGTTTGGTTTGGATAAGCTTACAAGGATAATTTAGAATTCACGTTCATCAACTAAGGATTAGTTGAATCGACTTTCAATAATTCATAAATAAAAGAATTATGAATTAACATATGCTTTAGAAGTAAATTTAAAGCAATTAAAATAATAACTGGATTTTACTTGAACAATAAGTTAAGATCATTTCAATTAAATAAACATTTGTCCAATACAGAAATGGAAAGGACATTCTCAACAATGAATATATGAATTCAAGAAATTATATAGAATTAACGAGTTTAGGGTTTAGAAGACTTGCCTCAAGCGCAAGCTACTTAATTCAATTCACGTACTTTAATACTTTCTATACACATTCAATTATAATAATCTAAATCAGTTAACACATAACTAATTCTCATAAGTGGTTAACCCTCATGGTTAACTCACTCTAATTAAATAAACAATAATAATTAACTATCACATAGTTAATCACATCATACATATACTCACATAATTAAATTAATTATGTATTTAACTAAATTATAATTAAACAATTATAATTCAAACACTTAATCAAATTATAATTACTTAAATTATAATTACCATTTAAATTATAAATAATTATAATTTAAAATCAATTAAACTACATTCATGCATTTATAATTACACAATTTATAATTAATCATGTAATTATCAATTTAATTAATAATTACTTAAACTATAACATGCATTATAATTACACAATTTATAATTAATTATGTAATTATCAATTTTAAATCCATAATTAAACATGCATTTATTAAATTATAATTACATAAATTATAATTTAAATTAACATCTAATAAATCAACCTTTATTCATTATAATTTAACAAAATTATAATTTAAAATAAACATTTACTTTTGATTATAATTATTTAATTTATAATCATATATCACATTTAAATAATAATTCAAATCATACTTTAAGGTTTTCAAACCTCTTTCTTTTCCAAATATGAAATTGTCCAATTCATGTTGATGATATGGAGTTGCAACTAGATACATAATTATTAACATTGCAGCAACTCACTAAGGCTAAAACCAAACTGCACAAAATAACTAAAGTCTCTGCCTCTACCCAGAACACGGCACAGCCAGCAGCCTTGATACCGGCGCAGCTGCGCAGGGGTCGAATCTGGGAAAGGCAAGCGGCGCAGCTGCGCAGGAGCACAGACAGAAGCAGACAGCCACGATACGCTGCTTCATCGATTAACCCAAAAAAGCCAACAAACGGTAATTCACAGTAACTTAAACATTGTAAATCATACCTATGCAATAATACATATATATAACATGTTTCTACAACATAATAACCATTTAAATAATGATAATCACAAGTTTTAAAAATTCAATTTGGCCATTTTCATGAAAACTCATATTTTTTATAAAATAATTCACTGTAACAACATATCTCCTCCAATTAAACTTATAACTAATGCATTATATCTGAAATTGAAGATAGCATCATAAAAAATTTTAAATAGACATCTTAACACACAATTGAATCATACTTTTACTCTAAAACTCAACCAAATATATGAATTTCATATGAACACATATTTTTCATTAAAACATGTTTATACAATCAATTTGATTCCTGAAAACTCATATGATTCACATACGAGCATACTAAAGTGCAATTGATACATGCTATTTCATGTTCTCATCAGTTTCATGAAATTTCATATTCACAGAGATTCATCATAAGGAAAAACAACTACATAAAGTTTTAAAAAACATAAGATAATGACCATACCTCTTTTACTTAGATGATTGAAGAAGAATATTTAGATAATTGCTTTGATCCTCACAAGTTTTTCCCTTTCTTTATCTTCTTCCTCTTCTCTTTTTCTCTCTTCTGTGTTCTTCCTTTCTTTCTTAGTTCACAGACTAATTAACGTAATATGGAATTCACACATAGTATACATATAATACGTACGTATAACATATATAACTCTCAATTACTTAATAGCCTAAATTAACTAATAACCATTAATATAAATAAGTTACACAATTTGAATTTAAATAGCCATAAGACCATGTTTGGGTAAAACCACATTATTTTTAAAAACTAACTTTTTAAGCTTAAAGCCTTGTTTGGAAAAATCATTTAAAAACAAATGCAAGGGCCCTGTTTGGCAAACTAATTTAAAAATCATTTTCTTTATTTTAATAAATTATTTTAACACATACTTTAATGTCATATTTTAATCAATTAAATATTAATCAACTAATTTAATCAATTAAAATCTAACATCAATTAATCAATCACATAAAATTTTACCACATAATTATAATTACTCGCTAATTATAATTCGTGTAACACTTATCACATAATTCATCTAATTTAATTCTCTCAATTAAATTAAAACTATAATATAAAATTAATATACATTAATTAAATAAATATTACACATTCACTTAATTAATATGTACACTTAATTAAATTATTTCCATAAATCACATAATTATTTATTTCACTCAATAAATAATTCACATAAAATATTTATTTAACTCAATAAATATTAAAATTAATACAAAATCTCAATCGTTACAGCTACGCTGTCCCCTGGCCAGACCAGGGTTGAGCTTTTGCTCTCCTGATGTCAGTCTATATTTTAGCATAACAAGACATTAACAATTATCAAGCACACATGCTAGAGGATTTTACATACATGTATAACCATTCTAAGTTCATTTTTATACATCATGGTTTAGTTTGGAATTTCTAAGGAAATAGGGTCAAATGGGGTCATAAAATCACAAGGCCTATCATATCAACCTTAGATCTACACATAGAGATCACATAATCCGTAATACGCATGCTCACAAGTATTTTCATCATACACACATAACTAGTATCATTCGTTGCTTTAAAACATGTCTAAATCATACTTAACTAACTTTCATAGTGTCTAACAAGGTGTGTGCACATATAGGCCCTCTTAGAGACATTAAGAGTACTAGCATGCATGACCAAAAATATCAGAGTATAGTTACACCATATCTATGCAACTTAGTTTACAAAAAGTGCAAGTTTTGTTTTTGAAATCATTTTCAACTTAAACCACGTGTCCTAGTGTATACTCAACACCTTAGACTCACTTTTCATGCATACCTAGATCATACAAACATGCTTACAAAGTCAAAACATAAACATCAATATTATATGTCAAAGTCTATTTTAAAACTATAACTTTCATTTAGTAAACACATACTAACAAAGTAAAGAACGTTCATGCTATATCAAGAAACATATATACACGTGTTAAACCTGTTCTTCATGCATTGTTAAAGTGATACCAACATGATAGAACTTATCAGAATGCAATAGAAATTGAATTTCAAAACTGGTGCCTGGCGTAGCTACGATGTTCTAAGCCGTGGGAGCGGCGCAACTGCGCTGACCCGGGACGGGCTCAGAATAACCGGCGCAGCTACGCCATTTTGAACTGCAGGGAGAGCGTAGCTGCGCCATACCCTGGACAGTCCAGAATGGCTTCTGCAACGGCAGAAAACAAACTCAACATCAAAATTCTTCACGTAACATGCTAATTTATAACCACATTACATTCTTAACATGCGTACTAGCTTAGATAACAACTAATAATCACTTCTCAATCCAATTAACATACAATTCATGCATAATCAAGAATGTAGAATTTTTAGAAATGAAGAACAATGAGAGTTATACCTTTGCTAAATAGTTTGCTAAGCTTGCTGCTAATTGGACTTCTTGCAAATCTCAGACTTCTCACTAATAGGTTATGTTCTCTCTTAATTCTCACTTAACAGAAATCTCAGCAACTGAAAACAAGAAGGAGGGAGCTTCATTTATAGAGAAATGAATACACAGACAATGTTATTGCCTTCCAATTCAAACTAATGGGAAGAAGAAGAATTTATTGGCTAAAGGAGAGTAGTTGGTTTAGTTGTTGAAGATCACTATTAGAGCCACTCCTCTTTCATGATTGACTAGAATGCTGAGAATTGATTTATGCAAGTAATAAGCTTAGGCTTTGAGTTATTCACGTGAGGAGAGAATGAGCCATTCATTTAGGGACAATTCATTCTCAGCAACATAACAAGGTGAAATAATATTAACACTTAGTTTATTATGCATACACATATAATATACACTTAGACTAAATGCACATATACTTAGGTTTTAAATTCATTTGAGTGTACACATGAACTTTTAACGAGACAACATTATTACAAATTAGCAAGTTGGGGTACATGTATTCACATCAATATATAATCCATGTACATTTATAATACCGACTATAATCTCATTGGGTAGTATCTTTCCATATTATCATAAACTATATTATTTCACTTATATTAAATTATTAAAAGAATCATTAAGTAACAATTGTTTATTTAGTTTATTATAATATTCATGAGGTACATATTTAATGTAGTCACACATCACATATTGTCACATAAGCATAATTTATGTAACTTCCATAATTTATTAAATCTTATTATATAGTTATATATATATATATATATATATATATATATATATATATAGTCACATTAAAGTGTCACCCTAAACTTTATATAATATAGATGTAACTACTATATATTATATGTTTAATCATCACACATCCTTGCACATAACAAGCATTGATCTATTATATAAATTAATTATTCATTCATTAATCTACTATCATTTATAGTAACAATTAATTAACAATAAAATATTAATTATTCATTTACTCAATAATATTCTATTACTCATAATAACAATTAATTAACAATATAATATTAATTAATTATTCACTTATTAATTCCTTCATCCTTTAATTAATTAAATCATCATCATTTTCATTCTCGTGTCACACAAAGCATTCTACGAGTTTATCGTAATTCTCCATATTTTCTCAGTTATCATAAATTCAATTTGAAATTAGTTGAATTACTCATCTCATAACACATAAACATTTATATTCAAATAAATATTTATTTCTTATTATATCAATATTAATATTTATTCATGAAATTCACGATTCTTACAAGGAGACGCATCTAGGAACGGGATAGAAGCCTACCCCCTTTAATATATGAACATGATACACATATGTTAACCCTGGTCTGATTATGTCTTTTGTTCAATTAAAGATGTCAGATGACAGGAGTTGAATGTACCGTAGGATACCTTTTGATGGGAGGGGATTCGTTGCTGAGTACTGTGATGGGTGGTGCAAATTTTTGAATTTTGCAAATAAACAAGTTGATAACTGTGACGAATGAGATTTATATAATTTAATTTGAATATTTATTGAATTAAATAAATATTTTTCGATGATTTAATTATTGAGTTAAATAATTAATTGATGAAATTATGGTAGATTAATTTCATTATATGTGTTACATTGATTAAATTAATGTGGTGAATTTTATTATTCAAAGTATGTATTTAACTGAGCTTACTTGATTAAATGAATTAATTAATAAGCATAATGTGTTCTAATTAATTAGAGATTTATGATTTGACATAATTAATAAATAAAAATTTAAATTATGTGACTATGTGATTTAATGTGGATTTATGCTATTTTATTTAATTGATTTAAATAACATTATTTGATTAAATTGGGTGTCACATTAATTAACTATATAATAAGAGTTTTATTAAAATAAGAGGAAAGGAGGAATTAAGGGGCAAGCAAACAAGGCCCTAAGGGGAGTTGCACCAGTTAACCCATTACAGATTAACTGACGCCACTCACCCATTACTCGACCACTATACATATTATACGTATTACTCTATACATATATCCTATACACCAGTCTTATATTTTATATATTACAAACGTCAGAGAACTTAGAGAGATTAAGAGAGAAAATTGTGAGAAGAATTGATTTGGAGAAGAGATTAAAGAATTAAAGTTCATATCATCATCAAACAGAGTTAGCAAGGGTATAATCCTTCATCTCAAGTTTTATTACGTTAGTTTATTTTTTAAACCCAACTCCAAACTCTCTGTATATGATTTTGGTGATGAATACTTAAGATGTAATCATATATGTGTTATTGTATGATTATAACATATTTTATATTTGGTATGAATGGTTTAAAATAGTTGAATTCATGAAATTAGGCTTTAATTGGGTTTACGAAAAGTTACAGAACCTTCTTTTCCATTTACGTGCTTTAAAAATTCTCTGTGAATGGAAAAATTGATATTTGTTCATTATATGACTATATGTGTGTTCATATGTGTTTATAACATATTATATGCCATATATGCATAACTTCAGTGATCAAACCATCGAATTTTTATTTCTATTTGGGTTTTTAAAATTACAGAGTCGTATATATGGCCATACGGCCCTTACGTACAAATTTTATACCATGAATCGATGGTTTAACTTTGAATTAACACTTGCATATGATTGTACACGTTTATACGAACGGATTCGGTGTTATAACGAATCTGTAACGTTGAATTTCTTGATTTTCCTTCAAAACATGATAAAGTATGAAAACAGTGAAATTAGATGCCTTGGATTGTGTGATTACATGATTTTAATTGCCAAGATCGTGCTAGAAATGTTGTATAGCGTTTCTGTGAAGTCCATACTTCATGGGTAGCATTTGAATTGTGGTAGTAGCATTAAAATGAGAATTTTTGGGCTGCTTTGTTTGTCATTTGCGAACTGAGAATTTGGGTCTGCGTTGCCACGCGGCCGCGCCCCTTGCAGAAAATTAAATTTTTTTTAAGTGTTCGTGTGATCAAAGATGTGTTTTAAAACTAATGTGAAGAACTTAAAGACATGATGAACACATACTAAGATGTTAATAACGTGTATTATGTGAACGATTAATAAATTGATCTTAAAACTTAAACCATTATTCAATAAATCAAATAATGAGTTCTATGAGCAATGTGATGATTCGATAAGTATATCGGGTTATTGATTAATGTGTATTATGAATGTATTGGTATGTAGGACTTAATAAGGAATGAGAATTAATTGTAGCTTGTGCAAGAGGCAAGTTTCTTTACCCTAACTTTATTTTTGATTAAGCAAGTTTTCTAAACTCAAACCTTACTTTACATTGAGCAAGTTTCTAACTTAATTTACATTGAATAAGCTTTCTAAATTTAAAGTTATCGATTGAGCAAATTCTTATCCTTGTCTATTCAAGTTAAGATGTCCATATGAGATATTATTATTCCTTAAAGATGATTCAGTTATACAATACTTATTCGATTGTATACCCTTGAGATTTATTATTCAATTTGAATATTGATGTCATTGTTGAACTTATAGGACTAGTGAACCCCTATTGATTCTACTAATCCATAGTTGATGTACGTTCTAAATTCTAGAATACTTATTGAGCTTATCCTAACCAAACTTCCTTTGGTGCGAACTCTGATGTCAAAACTAAGATGAACAACCCTGCAAAGGGAATTATTTACGCTTTAACGTTGAGATATTGTGCACAGTATGGTACTAACGGCTGATCCCCCTAAGTACGAGAAGTAGAGTCCATAGTCTTATGACTGTTAAAGGTTTAAAGTTTAAACACTTTATAACCTAGGACATAGTTCGAGGTCTTATGACCCTCAGATGTTATTTTGATTCTAGTTATTCATTTTTGAGTTAAAAATTGAGTTTCTTTATTCATATATCTTTGATTCACTCGCATGTTATTATATTGTTGTCATATTATTATACTTGTGGACAATCGTGCTCATTCTTACGTAATAATAACATTGCAGTTAAGAACGAAAGGTCCGACGAGCCTTCTACTAGCAAAGGCAAGGGCAAAGTCAACAAGTGATGAAGACTTGTTGTTTAATTTATATGTTTATGTTTTAGACTTGTATTAAGTTGTGTAAGACTATTTAATTGTTTATGTTTTCGCATTTGAGATTTAAGATTAGTATGACCTGGGATTTATTTTATTTATTACTCAGATGTTGTAACCCCATAAGGGGAAGATTTATTTTATTTATTGCATGGTTTGCATTTACTATGGGTAGATAGATAGATGATATTCGTACAGTGAATACCAAGTCCCGTGGAATTGAAGTACCCGGATTTGGGGGTGTCACAATAACCAAATGGAAAGATGAGATGCACGTGTGTCAAGTGTAAAAACCTGATTCGAAAGAAAGCCGGCGACATTATATTTGACTTGTTTTCACGTGGGTTGATTAGTTGAAAATTAATGGGTTCAAGAGTCACGATTGCCATATATTCATGCAGAAGTTGATGTCAATTTTATTTTGTAAAATGTTACCTAGAGAAGTAATAGATGCTTTGATCGAACTTTTAAATTTCTATCGAGATCTATGTTCAACGGTTATAAAGTACAGTGATGTAAAGCAGATATATGCTAAAAAACATAGTGCTGACAATGTGCAAACTAGAAATAATCTTCCCTCCAAGGTTCTTTGACTTGATGGAGAATTTGTCTATTCAACTAGCGTATGAACTTAAACTTAGAGGATCGATGCAATATCAGTGGATGTATCTTTTTGAGAGAAAATATCATTTATATCTTCATTTTGATGAAATTTATAACTTATATTCTTAATTAATTTAGTTCAGTCATCGTATTTCAGGTATATGCGTCGATTAAAGCAGAAAGTAAAAAACAAAGCTCGTGTAGAAATTGTTGAACGTTATACGAAGGAAGAGCTTGTAAACTTCTATTCCTTATACTTTGAAGATGTTGTCTCAATGAAGCACAACCGTTTAAGTCGGAATGAGGTCGTTGGACTCCAATCTCGTGCTGATAAGTTAGTTGTATAATATTCATCTATTCAACTAAATCATTTTGCTATGAGACGACGACTTACTTAAGTGACAAAGATTTGAAAATTATATCTACATACATGCTTCTAAATATACCTGAAGTATCGTTATACATATAGTATATATTAGTATTTGTAAAAATTTCATGTTTAAATGCGAATATGGTTTTAAATTGTGTTATTAACTTTTCAATTCATTCGAAGACAAAGCGTATGCTTCTAACTGTGACATCCCGAATTTTTAAGCATTTATAAATGAGAATTTAATAAATAAAATTCTTATTATGAGACGTTTTGAGTTTGAGAATGTGTATATGTGTCATATATTGTGAAATATATGATTTGGTGTGAAAATAATTTTAGATATTAATTTTAATATTTATTTATTAAAATAAATATTTTAATTAATTTATTTATTGAGATAAATAAATGATTATGTGACTGTTATGGAGTAATTTAATTAAGTGTAATATATTAATTAAATGAATATTTAATATTTAATTTAATTAATATGTAATGATTTTATCTTATAGTTCTAATTTAATTGAGATAATTAAATTAGATGAAGTTATGTGATAATTGTTACATGAAATTATAATTAGCGAGTAATTATAATTGTTATGTATGTGACAATTTTTATGTGATTAATTAATGTTAACTTTTAATTAATTAAATTAGAATGTTAAGATTTAATTAATTAAAGTATAAAATTAAAAATATGTGTTAAATAATTTATTAAAAGAATTAAAAGAGTTTTTAAAACCGTTTTTCTAAACAAGGCCCTTACACCGTTTTAAATCCGTTTTGCCAAACGGGGTCTTAACTACTAAAAACTTATTTTTTAAAATAATGTTGTTTTTGCCAAACAAGCCTTAGGGCTTTTTAAATTTCAAATGTGTAACCTATGTATTAAGTGCAATTATTATAGTTATTACGGTCATTATGTATTATAAGTTATAAATTTTATATTTATGTTTATACTTATAATATATGTAAGATATGTATATTTTGTATATACGTTAGTTAGAATTAGCTAAGTGTTAGTCAGTTAAAAACGAAGAAGAAAGAGATACAGAGAAGAAAAGTGAGAGAGAAAAGAAAGAAGAAGGAGAAAGAAAGAAGATGAGTTGAGGAATCAACAAAGATATCATAATCTTCTTCTTCCTCACTAAGCAACAAGGGTATAATCTCAATTCCTTGTTTTTAAATATGTTTTTATGTTCTTCATGAGTATTATTTCTCTGTGTATATGAATTAACGAGAAATTTATATAAACATGAAGTATATGTATAAATTGTGTTTATAACACGCTTATATAAGAATTATATGCATAAGTTAGTTTTTTAAATCATGTAAACATGATGAACATGATGAATTCATATTCATCAAAAGTTACAGTGAAAATATATAGTTTTTTTTAAATCAAAATTTTATGTTTGATTGTTAATTGTTGTATAAATTGATTGTAGATTATGTTAATATGGTTATAAACGAATTCAATATACTTTGGATTATGTATTTTGAATTAAAAACAAATTAAAGTGTTCAATTGCATCAAGAACACTTATCAATTATTTCTCTTCAAAAATTATGAAATTAAGTGTTCTGATTATGTGTTTTGTTGATTAAGTATGTTAAAACATGTTAGAAACTTAGAATTTATATTTTCTATAAAGTTGATATGAATTGTATTGGCTGAAATTGAAATTTGGTGTGGAGAAATAAGCCAAATTGACTTTTTCTCTGCACAGTTCGCAAACCAGTCTGCGTTTGCTGCATGGGGCCCGCCCCGGCAGGGGGTATGCAAAAAAGAAAAAGTTTTATTGTTTTGTAAAATTTTGTTTGTATCAAGAAAAAATTAACCTAATGTGATAATTTGATAACATGATAAGCATGCGTTAAAATGCTAAATGAATATTAATAGATTATATTAATAAAATATAATGTATAATTATAATTTGAATAATTATAATCAATGTAAATGTGTAATTTAAATTATAATTCATTTTAATTATAATTTAATGAGTGCATGGATTAACATTGATTAATTATAATCAAAGTAATTGTTTAATTTAAATTATAATTGGTTTAATTATAATTTAATGCATAAATTGAGTTTGATTAATTTTAATCATAATAAATATTTAATTTAAATTATAATTTATTTAATTATGATTTAATTAATATAAAATACAATTATAATTTGATTAATTATAATTGAGGAGAATGTGTAATTTCAATTATAAATTGTTTAAATTATAATTTACTTAATATGAGTACGTAATTATTAGTTGATTAATTATGTAAAAATGTAATATGATTATGTGATGTGATTAATTATGTGATAAATAATTATTAACTTAATAATTAAAGATGAATGAGTTAACCTAAATGTGTTAACTAATTATGAGAAGTAGTTATGTGATAATTATTTTATATTATTAATTATACATATAGTTTGACAGTGTGTGTTAAACAAATAAATGTGAGAGAATTACGAAGTGTAAAGTAGAAATTACTTAAACGTTTGATAAGTGTTACTATGTGACTAATAGTTGATGTGCATGGTAATACGTTATGTAGGATTCATGAAGTGCAGATTATTATAAGTTGTTTTTCGTTAATTGGTAATCTACGAGCCAGGCAAGTCTTTCGGTTCCTATTTGCTATGTGAATTTGATGATGAACTATTTTAAATTGTATTGCAAAGAGCATAATATGTTATATATGTTGTAAGTATGAAATGTTAAAGTCAATTTATGACTTCATTGATTGAGTAAAGAATGTTGATTGAGTAAGGAACTCAATTTTTATACTTGTTATATGAATTAAAGCATGCATGATATGTTAGTCTAATGATTATGATGTATAAGATAAGCATGTTATTTATGTGCTACGTGATGCATGAAAGTTGTTAGATCTTGCTGAGCTGTCGAGCTCACTCTTGCAAATAACTATTTTTGCAGGTCAAAGATGCAAGGAAATGATACGTGCTAGTTGAATGTTAGAGATCAATAATAATTTAAGAAGATTACTTATTTTAGATGAGAATGCATTTAATGTTTTGATTGTAACGTAATTGTTGAATTGTAAGTTGAGCTATCCGATGTATAGTGGATATTGCTTTGTGATGTAAGATTTTAGATAATTACTTCGATGTAGTGATTCATGTAATAAGTTTGAATCAAAGATATGTTATGTAAAGGTTAAGATTCAAGGCAATAAAGAAAGAATTATATAAAAGTGTTAAATATTCAACATTTTTAGTGATTGTATCATCGAATAATGATGTAAGGTTAGAATAAAGTTGTATTGTTAACGATCGAGAATGAGAATTTTATTGTATGAATTTTGGGGTCGTTACACTAACTCGGGGTTAAATGCAACACGGTTGGAAGCATTCACTACTGAAAATTTTCAACAATGGTTTGAGAGAAGAGTTGAAGAATATAACACTTCTGAGCGTTTTAGAGATGTAATTCAAGGTCCTTACAAACTTATTAGTTCATTTCCAAAATACATCGTGAATGGGTAAATATTCAAAATCGATGACTTAAATAAACTGACATCAATCAATTTTGGCGTTGTCGTGGTGGGAAGTTATTGTCAATATTCTGAGTCCAATTATTATGGACGTTTAGAAGAAGTGGTTGTGCTTAATTATCTCGAAGGTTAAAAAATAGTTACATTTAAGTGTCGTTTGTTTGATACTGTAAAGGGTGCTAAAGTTGATCGTAATAGAATCGTCACAGTAGTTATAAAGTTAAAACTATAGTATGATGACGTATTCGTGTTAGCTGACTCAAGTGTATTACGGGCCTAATGTCTTCAATTGTATAAGCCTCTAGTATATAGTTGTCACAACGAAGATTCGGGCATTTTATAGTGTTCATTTGTCTGGGACTGATGAGTCGTTGAAAGAAAATGTTAGGAATCCCAATAAGATAGTGTTAAATGGTGGTGATGTGCTCGTATATGATGTCGTTAACGTACCCGATCATAAGGAATTTGAAGAAGACGTGGTCGTCAATGACTATATATGTCATCGTTGAAAATGATAACAACAAAGAAATCGATAATGAAGAGGAAGAGACAGAGACAGAATCAGAGGATGACAATGATGTTGATTCTGCGGGGGTTTTTGATGACATAGTTTAGAATATCTTCTCATATCAATATAGTTAGTGTCCATAATCATGTATTATTAAGTACTATTTGTGATCAGATATAACATCGTTTTCTTAATATCATACCTTAATCTAGCATATAATATTAGTTAACCAATTTAATCCCGCAGAAACAAAATCAGTAAACTAAATAACATGTAAACAGTTAATATAGATTATCAGAATAAATTTCAAGTACGAATGAATAGATAATGAAACTCAATTAATCATTAACTGTAAATATGGTTCAAAATCCCTTTAGAACTGAAAAAAAAACTAGTCTAGCATGCTGATAACAAAACACAGATTAAAATATAAGATGTACTAGAATGATTGATCTCTCGAACTGATTACAAGCAAAAGTATTTATAGTTACAATTAAAACCCTAGAAGAATTCTAATCCTATTCTAATTCGGAAGTCTTCACTTTACAGATATGGTAGATTGTGTTTCTTTATCAATCTCAGCAAATCTAATAAAAAAAACTTCTTTATTAGATTGGGGTTTCATTTTTAAAGCCATGTTTTCATCTTTCTCCTTTTCCTTTTCTAGTTCGGATTCAACTATTGTTCACTTATCCAACTCAGACTTGGATTCCTTATCAAGTTTAACTTCTTTAATCAATAAGAACTTCTTTTTTGATGTGTAATTCATTATCCTCATCATGTTAGGAATCGAATTATTAAGCTCTAATGTCACCAATCCTTCTTTGACTCGGAATCCAAAAGTCAACTCACAAGTCATCCCATTCGACCGTAAAACAAAGCCTCTCAGCATACAAATGTAGAGTGACTAATCGTAAAGTGAAACTCTTTTCTGGGGATCGTAGAGTTGTTCTCGTGATTAGTTGTAGAGTGTCTTAGCTGCTGAGCTGAAAACGTAAAGTAATCTTGCTAATCGTAGAATAAGAAGTTTAGTCGTAAAGTGGCTCATAGCAATCGTAAAGCTCCAGCATTATGAACATAGAGTAAAACTGGTAATCGTACAGTGCAATTTAGAAATCGCCGAGTGACTCTGCTCATGCCTTCCTACGATCGTAGAGCTACCAGACTATACTCCAACACTACGAACGTAGAGTGATTACTCAACGATCATAGAGTCTCAATGCTGATCATAGAGTCTCAATGCTGATCGTAGAGTATGTTTGCAAAATAAACACAAAACTTAACATTAAACACCACTTTTGCATAATTATAACAAATCCTTCTTTAAATCAATAAACACCTTAAATCAATACATATGACAAATAACATGCAACAAAACAAAACATAAAGGAATCAAAATCATCAGATATTATGCACTTATCACTTCCCTCTTCTCCTTTTATTTCTTCTTTTTTTTTCTTTTTTGTAGACTGTCTGGTTCATGATAGATTTAATAGGATTAGTGACCGCCTTCTGTGACCGCATACAGTCGTTGATATGTAAATACGCGGTTGTATTAGCGACTGCTCTACGGTCACTGTAATGATCCGGTCGCAATAAGGCTTCAAGCCCCACATTTGCTGTAATTTTTTGGAGGCAAGTTCTATCAGCGACAGCAAAACGGTCGCTAATATCAATAGTGACTAAAGTAACATGTGGTCGTTAATAGCGGTCATTTTTGCTAGTATTAGCGACCTAAAATTGCGGTCGCATATATCCTTAGTCGTTTGGGCTTTTTCTTATAGTGGAGTTTTGGGATAAAGTCCATACGACAAAAGACTCTACTATGTCTCCCGCAACATTAGCTATACGGGTAATAATTGTTATTATCATAAATAATTAATAATATTAGGTAGTTAATAAAATGATTTAATTAACTAGGATATACATAATAAATTATATGATCGATTTCAAAAGCTCCAGGATCAGCGTGTAGCTGAGTTGCGGGCGGCTAAGGGATATTCTGAGTCGTTAGATTCCACCATCTCTCCGTCCGAGATTAGCTTATCCTAGGATGTGGAGATAACTCTTTGGGTCTCATATCAAGATCCCCCCCCCCTAACACTATCAACATATATCGAGTGTTGGGTCTGTCGAGGGTACCAGCATATACATTAACTAGAGTTATTCATTTTATTATGTTTCTTATTTTTTCATAATTTATATCGCTTCATAAATTATTAGTAAAGTTTTTTAGTTCCAGGAGGCATAATAGTTATTTAGAAGGGGGGTCGAATAGATATTTTTAAAAAAATTTCTTTTTCAAAAATAACTTATCAGATTTGTTAATTAAATAAATTAATTAACCACAACAAAATATATAATTTGTTTATTACCCTTAAGATAAAGCAAGTTTATAGCTCGATTAGCAGTTATAGCAGTTATGGCAGATATGATAGTTAAGAGAATAACAGAAAGTAATGACACAGTTGTTTTAAGTGGTTTAGAGCACTCAAGACTCCTAATTCACTCTTCTACTCCACGAGTAGGAAATTCACTAAGGGTATCGATACAACTTTGAATCACTGAGATTCCTTCAAGACCAGCAGTCTTGGAACTCCTAGTTCACTAAGAACTCTTCAAGTCCAGCAGACTTGGCACTTCTAGTTCACTAAGAACTCTTCAAGTCCAACGGACTTGGAATACACTGTAATGAGAGTTTAGTTCTTTGGTGTGCTACTCAGTTGTCGTTAAGCATAAGTTCTAAAGAATTGAGTAGCGAAGCAAGTTTTCTTTCTGAATCGTAGAGTTTGGCTTTGAGTGTTCTTGAGCTTTTTGCGTTCTTGCGTGCTTACTTGCTTAGTCTGAAATCTTCAATCTGTTTTTCTTATGTAAAAGCCTTTGAAATCTTCCTGTTGAAAGGCTTTTATTTGAGCATTAAATGTTCCAGATGTTCTACGCACTGATGTTGACTTTTTAAGAATATGGTGCACTGTTGTCTGACTCGTCTGACACAGCAGACTGCTTTCTTACCTAACACCTGAAAAGGTACTTTCAGCAGACAGAAAGTAGTCACCTTATCTTTTTTCCACAAGTTCCTTCGATTCAAACTAAGGATAAGTGTTAGAGCATTGGGATTCCAGAAATGTTAACGTTCATATGCCTTTCTTCACTTGTTAGACATCCTTTTTCATCAAATAGGCGAATCTAGATACTTCTGATGCTAACTAAAGAAGCACCACGATCGTTGTCTTCATACCACGATCGTTGTGTGTTGGTGTGCTTGCAAGCGATTCAGTTTTGATCGTAGAGCACTCTACGATTCTGCTTAAGCTTTGACTGACTACGATCTTTACTTGCTACAACTTGCAGACTCCACGTTTTCGAGAAAAGACTGTGATTCTTGACTTGGCTCGGCAGGCGCTTCGGCAGACTGTCTCAACGATTTTGAAGTTGCTTCTTTGATAGACTACGATTCCGAAAGAGTCTTCCTCGATACTCCACGATTCTGCCTTTGCTTCTGCAAACTCTTGGCTGGCTCGACAAACTATGAATTTGTTTGGCCTAACTATTACATTTCAAGAGATCAACATAACAAGCTTAATCTTTCTTCTATACATTCATTTATAGAATGATAAACATTTAGCTCAGATCAACTTAACAACTTTGATCTTCAATCTAAGTCCTTGTACATGAGTTTTAATAAGAACTTTACAACTTGAATAATACATGCATATTTTTTACATGTAACATCAAATTTGAATATATAATTCCCAACAAAGTTAATTTTATTTATGCAGGCTCTAGCTAGTGTTAACGCCCAAAAGCACTTGTTGGACTATCTCATACAGATGCTGGCTTGAATAACGAGCTATTCCAAAGGGTTATGACGACGGTGTCGGAGACGTTTGGTATGGATCCGACATTCTGTCATCAGGACTTGCCTAGTTATGTTCACATTCATCAACTTGCTCTAGAAATTGCAGTAGGGGTCACCGTCGAGAGTACGGGTATCCTTTCGGAGCAATTTGTCGTGATACACGATGAAGTGGTACGGATGATGGTTACCCTACTGTAGGATGCTTTTTGGTCGATGTTGAGTCAACCCGACTGAGTGGTATTTTATTCATTTTAAGTTATATATTTTATATGTTATTTAATAATTATTATTTAACTGTCTATTTAATTCTCAATTACAGACTAATAAGTTATATTTTTAATTATATCAACAGAGTGACAATGACGAGCGGGGGGTGATGACGATTTTCATACAGTAGAGCAACACTGTCGACCCTCGCTCGATGATAACGATATATAGTTGTAGCTATCCATACTTAGTTTTATTTTCAAATGTAGTCAGACTTACTTACGTTGTACATCATTGTTAATTACAGTTTTAGTTTAACTTATATTTGTACAAAATTTAGTTTATAGTTATTTTCTTTCTTAACTTAACTACTGTTATATGTATTTATACATAACATTACATGTGGTTTGTACATATTTGTTTTCTTTCTGAGTTTAAAGTTTAAGTATGAAGTTTGGTGTTGTTTGGAGGATTAGCCATGTATGAGATGTAAAAAGATAGTTATATTTATATGTATGTGTTATTATTGGGAATTGTTTGAAGGATGAGCTATTTTGACGTGTATGTTGGTCGTTGCAATTTATATGTGTATTGTTGGTTGAAAAATAGGTGTTTAAAACTTGAAAATTGTAACAACAATAAATATTAAAAAATATATTTTCAACGGAATAAGCTAATTCTGACTAAAATTTTGTCAAAAATTATCTTTTTATATTCAGTTTAAAGTAAACACTTGTATTTCTGACGTAATTTTCATCGGAATTACATTCGATCGAAATTTATGTAATGCTGATTAAACTTATGTCGGACATAAATTCGTCGATACTATTTATTTTCGACGGAATGTTCGACATACTTATCCCTGACCGATTTATATTTGACTGAATTTTCGACAGAATATTTCGTCAAAAATAAATTTTTCCTTATAGTGTTAAGTGCATGTGCGTTTATTGATATTATATTTGTGGTTGTGTACTTGATTATGAAAATATATTATGTTTACATCACTAAATTGGTGGTTTCTTTTATATATATATATATAGTAATGATTCATAACATGTATTTGTTATGAATAAAAAATAGACACACAACATTTCTATCATTTAATACACGAACGACAGATCGAGATTATAACTGAAAAATTCACGTCCGTCGTCCGCTACTATTAATAGCGGACGTGAATTTTTCAGTTTTAATCTCGATCGTTCGTTCCTATATTGAATGATATAGATAGTTTATATCCATTTTTGATTTATAACAAATACATGCTATAAATCATTCTATATATATATATACACATAAAATGATTCCAATTAAATTCTATTTTTTTTGAATTTACCAATCAAACACATAAAACACTTATATTAAACAAGTGTGTATTATTAAGAATTTTTTCCGTCTCTCATCCATATATACCATAAGATTTTGATTCTACTATATTAAATAGAAAATAATATATATTGCGAATGTTTATGTCCAGTTATTTAGATAAATATTAATTTTATTTATTGAGAGAGATGTGTAATAAGTAAGACACTCCTATTATTCTATCAATCACATGTATTGATAAGTTTCACAATTATAATTTAACATAAATCTACTGTAATACATAACAGGAATCATATTAAAGGAAATTAATATATATTAAAAATATTTATGTCGATTTTTTGATTAGCAGTTACTTAAATAAGTATTTAGTGTTAACTTAAGCTGTGATATTTAATCTTTTTGATTTAAATTTTAAACTATTTACTTTATTAGCTTTTATATTTTTTGTTCATTTCCTATGTAAACTATTTTCATTTGTAGATTATATATATGATGCAATTCCGATGCAAATTTTATTGGAAGTTGTAACCTATAGTGTTATGAACGAGTATATCAATAAGACATAGGTTATAAGATCATAACTTTATAATTAATTTTTTTAAATTTAAAATTGACATAAAATTTTTTAAATTCAACAATTGTAAACTATCTAAAAAAACATTACTCATTGTAAAAACTTTATTGCTTCATAATTTTTAATGAGTTATTTTAAATTTAAGTTTAAAAATAAATTGAATTAACTTTTAAAAATTAATAATGTTTAAATAATTTCAAACAAAGGGAGTACTACTATTATTTTAGACAAGGGTCCGAATCATTAATATAAACTGTATATGTCATGATAGACCAAGGGTCCAGAATCAGTGTAACTGTATATATAGGTCACCATAAATATTCTTTAGACCAAAGAGCAAAGAGGTTATAGCTAGGTGCATAAATTGATACGGTGGTTGCAGTTCCATAAAAAGTTTAAAAGAAAAGGATAAAAATGTGAGACGGAGGTTATAGCTAGGCACGTGTGCAGCCGACTTTGACACGTGAGAGACAGATGAGAGATTGCAATACAATGATGAAGTGGTCCTATCCAAGCGTGTGAGGGGAAGGTGAGATTCACGTGACATCACCCAAAAGACGACACATCACCGGGAGAGAAGGTTAGCCTGTTTGCATTCACTCTGCTTTAGTGCTTTACCGTTGGAATCCTTAATCTCCGTCCCTTTCTCACCACACCAGTGATGAGTAGCCTACTCCTATTCTTGTACAAATTGTGTTTTCTTAATATGTGTCTTAAGAGCCCATATTAAATACGAAAAATTAAGTGTTGGATATTAAATTCAAGGGATGAGATTCATTAAAATATATTAATTAAAATAATATTTCAATGAGGCCATATACATTTAAAAATTACTCCCTCTATTCCTATACGTAAGTCGTTTTAGACTTTTTTTGTTATTCTTAATTATTTATCGTTTGTGGTTATCTAGGAGAATTGATCATTATTTTTTCCAAATTGCCCTTTATTACTCCACCTAATAATTAAGGTGTTTTATGGGGAGAGAGAAAGGGAAAGAAAATGGAGTAAGAGTAAATGAGACTATTGAGTTTTTTTAGGAGTAAATGTATATAAGAAACTGTTAATATGTTATTGAAGAGAGAGTATGAGATAAGTGAGGTGAAGGGTATTATAAACAATTAATAGTATAGGTAATGCTTTTCAATCATTTCCTTAATTATTGTGCATATATCTAAAACGACTTATATTAAGGAACGGAGAAAGTATATTTTAGTGGATCCCATCCTTTAAATTCAGTGTCCAACACTTAATTTCCGTGCTAGCATGTGCCCTTACTAAAGACACATGTTAAGAGGACCCATATATATATATATATATATATGTTCTTTGGAATGCTATTTTCGTTTATTAATTACTAATAGTTAAAGTTTTTAACAAAATGTTGTTGGTGATATTCACGACTTGACCTCTATTTTTATCCAACCCTACAACCCCTAAAGCTACACAAAACACCATAGAATTAATGACAGTCTATTTTGTTTGAATAGCAGGAATAAATGTGAGAATAGAATAACTCATTCTCATACAATGAAAAAAAGTTGTGCTTAGTTGTTTCATGAAATGGAATGAGTCATTCTCATTCGTGTCAAATTTATGAATTTTATCACTCTTAGTGAGGTTTGGAATGACTCATTCTAACTAGAATAGAATGAATCATTTCACTCATCATTACATTTTTTTTATATTCCATTCATTCACCAATTTTATTCTTTAATTTACTCCAAATTTAGCATAAATATCAGCATTACAAGGTAATCCCAGGTTAGAATGAATATTGAATATAAATACTTTTGCCCTAGCTAATATTTTAATTAAGTTTTAGATATGCAAAGGATTTATACTCGCTTCGAAAACGTGCCAATACTTATTTTATAAAGAAATTAAACAACTTGGTACTTCTTTAAGTAAGATTATCCATTTATTTAATTCCCAGGTAATCCCAGGTTAGGATGGATATTGAATACTGAGGACTACTACAACTCTATCTCGGATCATCACTCTATTTTTCGACTAGTTCTAGCTATATTCTCATTTCTTGAAGAGACCAATAAAAAAAAAGGGTGAGCTCAACTAGCCCAATAAAAAATATTATGACTAAGATAATGAAGAATAAATTATCGTTAGCCTTCAATAAATCAGATCAAATATGATGACAACCAGTTTTAGATCAAACAACTGCAGCGAAAATAACAATTCATTAGATGAGTTAAGTAGAGAATGATGTCTACTATCTTCAATGATATAAAAGTCCATCATCAATATTTTATTCCTGTAACACCAATCAATAATATTTTCAATCAACGAATTATTCATGCACTACGGGCCAAGGATATTCATTTGTGTAAGACCCCAACTTTTATGAATAAAGATTTAATTTTCTTTATATATTATTTCGAAATAGTAAGGTGTTGATTTGATAAATATGAAAGTTATGGGTGAAATGTGCAAACATTTTTAAAATGAGCAAGTGGTTATAAAATATTCTTGTTGTCGGGGAATATTCGTTTGGTCGTGGAATATTCTTGTTGTCGGGGAATATTCGTACGACGGCGCAGCTATTTGTGGGCCCCCACAACGGAATAACTTTCGGATATAGAAAGCGACAGAAATAATTTTTTTACAAAATAACGGCGTGGTTGTTACCGTTAGTACTGTTGAAATACCCGGTGGTTAAAATACAGTGATACACGGTGTTGCATAGTAGCACACGGTATTGCACAGTATTTCGAATTATTGAGTCTTACGTGAAAAGCCATTACTCAATTATTGTTACAGTAATTACTGTTCAATATTTTATATTATTGACTCAATAATTGCTACGTTGATATTTTATATTATTGACTCAATAATTGCTGCATTGATATTTTATTGACTCAATAATTGCTAAGTTGCTATTTTTTATGATTGATTCAATAATGGCTACAGTTGATATTTTGTAGTATTGATTCAATAATTGTCGTTGCACAGTATTTCACATTATCAACTCAATAATTCATATTATTTGAATAATATTATTAGATAGCATTATTGACAACGTCTAAGGAAGTTCTGTCTAGGAGGGGTTATTTAATTGCGCGCCAGTAAGGAGAAGTCCTTATCGGAAGGCCCCCTCTTTCCTGGGAACGACCTGGTTGTCAATATTGTAGTTCTGTAATATTATTTGTGAATAATTAATTATTGATTTATATGATAAGGAAATATTTATTTTGTGGATATTAAAGAAGGAATTGGCGCTGATGAGTTTTTATCAATATTTTGGTGTGAGAAATCATCTGTTTTTGAATTTTGGATAATTTATGTTTGGAATTTGGAAAACCTTCCTTCTACAAAGTTGTAGAGAATTAAATTTCCTATGGAAGGACATAGAATTTGTATTTTTCTGACAAATGGGCTATTTGTTATGAATTATTGAAGTTTCGAAAAATAAATATTATTTAATGGGTGGGCCCCACTTTTGTTGAAAATTCAAATTTTTGAAAAGCCGCCAGGCGGCGGAATTTTTTTAAAAATAATAATATTTTATTATTTTAGTCTCCTTTGGCATCCTAAGCTTTTCCTATAAATAGGGTGCTTAGGTTAGAATTGAAAATCACACCAGAATCAGAAGTTTTTTCTCTCTATAATATCGAGCGTATTTTTGTGAGTATTTCTATACTTTGAGTATTAGTATTCAGTGCAAGTTTCCTTCGGTATTATATCTGATATTCCAGTCAGAGGTACCATCTTTTTGAGGTAAGGGATGTTATTTTCTTTCGTAAATGATGTTATTCTTTTCAATATCATTATACAGAAATATTGTCATGGATTTTATGTTGAAATTCTTATTTTTTTCGTCGGGGTTACTATTCACGTATACGGTACTATTCACGGAAAAATTAAATTTTCTTCTATTTGTCCAAATTGCTTGTTAAGGTTACTATCTTTGATTGTATCTAAGTTTTGAGCTCTATTCTTGAATTTTGCTCCATAATTGATTATTACGAGGTATTTTTGAATTGGATATACTAAAATACGAATCCTTAGTCTTTGTCTTTTATCTCACTGGATTCGTTTTTTAAAATATTTTTCATCATTCTCAGTCCTAAAAGATGATGTAACTGAATATCTTTGGCCTGTAGAGCAAAGATGAATGATTACTTGATGAATATCTTTGGCCTGTAGAGCAAAGATGAATGATTACCTAATGAATATCTTTAGCCTGTAGTGCAAAGATGACAGATGTTGAGATGAATATGACCACTGATGATACAAATGAATATTTTTGGCCTGTAGTACAAAGATGAATATTAATTCGAGATGTATATTGATTGATGTTACAGGGATAAAATATTGATGATGGACTTTTAAATCATAGAAGATAGTAGACTTCATTCTCTGCTTAATTTTTCTAATGAATTGTTATTTCCGCTGCGAATATTGATCTAAGATTGGTTGTCCATTATATTTTATCTGATTTATTGAAGACTAACAATAATTTATTTTTCATTATCTTAGTCATAATATTCTTTACTGAGCTAGTTAAGCTCACCCTTTTCATCTGTTGTCCTCTTCAGGAAATGAGAATGTTGCGGGAACTAGTCGGGAGACAGAGTGATGGTCCGAGTTAGAGCAGTAGTAGTCCTCACTATTTCTGATAAATAGTGTGATAATAATTATAATGAGGACTTAGTTTGAATCTTAATATTTTCTACATATTTGTATTGACATTCACAGTTGTGTGGTCGTATTTTGCACGACTGTATGATATAAAGTTTGTATTTGAATTCTGTACCATGTATTTGGCGGCTCAGAATGGGTTGGGTTGAATGGACCTATTCTGGGGGCGTCACAGTTTGTATCACCAGTGGTCATGATCATGTCAAACACTTGTCGATCTTTGCACTACGGGCCAAATATATTCATCAATCAACAGTTCATTTTTGCACTACGGGCCAAAGATAACTTTCACCACAACTTAAGACTGAGGATGATGAAAAATAATATAAAGAACGAATCCAGTGAAATAAAGGATAAATATTAGAGATTTATAATTTAATTTAACCAAAGTTCAATAATATCCAAATTATCAACACGAAGATCAAAATATGGATCCAATTTCAAGAATAAGATTCATAAATCAAAGATAATTTAGACATAAAAAGAAATCAATTTTGTCGTGAATAGTATTCTGGCATGAATAGTATTTCGGATGAATATTACTCTTGTATGAATAAAAGATAATTTGGACAGAAAAAAAAAATTAATTTTATCGTGAATAATACCCCGTGAATAGTACTTCGGCATAAATAGTACCCCGGATGAAAAGATTAAAATTTCTATAAGCAATTTCAGATCAATATTCTAGTGAAACAATATTAGATGAAGCGCAAACCTTAAGTAATTTTTAATTATTTCAGAAATTATAGAAGCAATACTTACCATAGTAAGTTTAAATTTAGGAATATGAAACGAAATATTATTACTTACATACTATAGAGTATGGAAGAAAATAATATTCCTTACGAATATTGAACGAAAACAACATCTTTTACAAGAAAAATAATATCCTTTACCTTAGTAAAATACTAGTTTTGACTGAAATATCGGATATTAGGTTGAGAAAATCTTATACTGTTATCCACACTCGAACTATCCTTATACTCATAAGAAATACGCTCAATATTATAGAGAGAAAATTTTCTGATTCTGGTGTAATTTTTATTTCTTAACTAAGCACCCTATTTATAAGAAATGCTTAACACACCACTTCTGACAGTTTCTCCCATGGATGAAATTTTCAAGCATGCTAACTTTGAAAAACTATGTAGCACACCAACAAGGAATTTCAAGTTGCCCACATGTTAAAATATTTATAATTATTAAAAAAAATTCCTAATTCCATTTTTTCTCTTCCACCTTATTTTATTTTATACAATAAATTTATTATAATAATGTTATCATTCAAATTATAAAATTATACTATTATATTATCACATTATACTTTTATAATGTAATATTATAATAATATATTTGAATAAATTATTTTATCGGAGAAGATAAAATGTCAATTTTCAACAAATGTCTCATACTAAAAATTTCTCCATTTATATCAAAATTGATCGAATATTTATTTAGCATAATTATCAATAATTTTTATTTTATTCATCAATTATTATTTACAATTAATATTATAGAATCACAATATTGATAACCAGGTCGTTCTCAGGAAAGAGAGAGCTTTCCAATAAGAATTTCTCTTCATTGGCGCACAATTATATATACCTAACCTCTTTTTTCGACAGAACCTTCTAGACATTGTCAATAATGCTATCTAATAATATTATTTAAATAATATGAATGATAATTATTGATTTAATAATGTGAAATACTGTACAGTGTTTACTATGACAATTATTGAATTAATAATATAAAATAATATGCAATTATCAATGTAGCAATTATTGAATTAATAATATAAAATACTGAACAGTAATTACAGTAACAATTATTGAATGAGTGACTTCTTACGTAAGAATCAATAATTAAAAATACAGTGCAATACCGTGTGCCACTATGCAACAACGAGTATTACTGTACTTTTATCACCAGATATTTTAACAGTTTAACGGTAAAAGTTTATTTTTATAAAAATATTACTTCTGTCACTTTTTATATCCGACAGTTATTCTATTGTGGGGCCCACCAATTATTGGTTATTTCGGCGCCGCCGTCGTACTTTATCGAATATAATATTCTCCGACAGAACGAATATTCTCCGAAACAACGAATATTTTATGACAACTTGTTTACTTGTAAAATTTGCACATATCACCCTTAACTTTAACCTTTTATCAATTTAACCATTTACTGAATAGAATAATAATTATAAAAAAATTTAATACTTTTATTTCATTAAATTCGGGGTCTTACAGTAATATATAGTAATAGTGTAGTTTAACAATAAAAATATTTTGGCTAAATACACTTTTGTTCCTCGAAGTATGACCCATTTTATACTTGTGACTCTAATGTTTAAAACTTTATATTAGCATACTCCAAGTACACTTAAATAAACAAAAATGATCCCAAAAACTTTTTCGACTAAAAAACACGCCTGAATGCTGACGTGGCATCAAAAAAACTATTTTATACGATTTAAATATATATATTATTACAATATACTTAAATATTTACTAAATACAAGTGAAATTCAAGGAAGAGTTGTTTACTTTACTAAAATATACCTTAGAATCGTTTAAGTAAACCTTCATTCAGTCTTTACTTTTCGGTCTCCTCCCCCCCTCTCTCTCTCTCTTCGAACCCTCGAAACCCCAATCGGAAACCATGGTTTGCATACACAAAATCGTCGGCTATGTCTTGGCCAAAATGAACGAGGAGAGCTCTGAATGTCACAACCACATCACCTCTCTCTTCGTTCTTGGAACCCACAGGAAAATGGGGCTCGCCACGAAACTTATGACGGCAGTGCAGAACGCCATAGAACAGGTTTTTGGGGCCGATTACGTGTCGCTGCATGTGAGGAAGAGTAATCGGACGACGTTTAATTTGTATTCGGAGACATTAGAGTACCAGATTCATGATGTGGAGACGAAGTAGTATGCGGATATGGGGAGGAAGCGTATTACATGAGGAAGATGTTGAAGGGGAGGAATTATCATCAGCAATAACTTCATCATCATGGGCATCATCACCATCATCATCATGATGATGGAGCTGGTGGGTGTTGTTCTGGTGAAGCTAAGGCAGAGGCGATAGCTGGGTGATGGGTGGAGGTAATTTTAGATTTTGGGATTTTTTTTTAAATATGTTGGATGTGTTTGTTGAATATTTATTCTTGGTGAGGGTTAGTAATTGACAAAATTAAGGATTTGAATAATGTATGTTTCTGCATTTTCCAAGTGTTTAATTATTTGAGACAATCAATTTGGGACTTCTTTGACTCATATTGAGCAGAGAACATGTTCGATGATTTGTGTTTATATTAACACATTTGAAGCATTGGTTTGTATTGCAGATCTAGAATTTGTATTAGGTTTTCTCATTTTTCCTCCATTTTTGGTTGTCAGCGATGGTGGATTCCAGGGATATAATTTTTGGTTTCTAATTGATCTGGAAGAAAAGAGAAGAAACTGCAAATTTTTTTGGAAAGATCTTTTTTTTCGTTTTCTCTTCTGTGTTCAAACCCACATTTGATTTAGCCTTCATGCCCAGCTTTGATTTTTCCCAACTTGCATGCAGTTTGCCTTCTTGCATGTCCCTTTATTCTCAATTTGAATATTCAATGCTTGATTTGTCTCTTCGACGGGTTTGCGTTAGAAGAATCAAAAATTTCATATCTGGAACAAACATTAACGAATAGAGAGATGAGAGTAGATTAGAGATAAAAAATGGGTATATACATGTATTAATTTTGTTTTAATAGTAGAATACAGTGATTTAAATGTACTTGGGATATGTTGTTATAAGGTTTTAAAGATTAGGGTCACATGTGTAAAAGGGGTCATACTTTGAGAGACAAAATTGTATTTAATCCAAAATATTTTCCCTTCCCTCCTCTCATTCTTAACTTACAAATAAGGAAAAATATAATTAAAATTTCATCATTTCCCTTCTTTTCTAAAACTCACAAGCATGACAGAAAAATTATAATTCATTCTCGTACCCTTCTCTCCTATATTTTTTTTTCCATCTCTCCAAACTCACAAATGCAATGTCAAATCCTCTCACTTTTTTTGGGTGGATGGGTGGGGGTGGGGGAGTTTTGAGTCAAAAATGAAATCAACTTTATTCCAAAATCCATTCTCTTCCTCCCTAAAAAACTCGAAAACATGATATTTGGATAAATTTTAATTATTTTTCCTTCCTTTCCCCTAAAAATCTTACAAACAGTATAGAGGGATGAAAAAGTTAGACATTTTATATTACCTAATTAATCCCTCAGAATCCTCCTACTTTTTGGGGGGAAATTTTGAGTAAAAAATAAAATCAACTATACCCCAAAATTTCTTCAATTCCTCCATAAAAAAAACTGAGAAACATGATATTTGAAGGAATTTCCCTCCCCTCCCCTCCCCTCCCCTAAAAAAACTTACAAACACACTTTAGAGCCAATTAAAAAATGACAATTAGAGTGTACATCTTTAATTAATAGTTGTCTACGTTGAATCATATAAAAACTAATCAAGGTAACGTCACATAAATTGTGCTCATAGTGCCATTTTCCTGACTTAATATTTTTCGTCCCTAATTTTCAGAAACTTTATCTTGCTAAGAATGTTAATATTGACCATTTCATGCAAACTAATAACTTTAATATGAATCTGGCATGTATTGCGATAAATTTACACCGAATTATCAATACGTGAGATTAGTAGAAATTAAACTATACGGTCGGTGCATTACCAACATTAATTTAAATTTTTCCACCTAATTCACATCAACTAAGTCAATGGTTGGGGGCAAAATCGTTCAATTCAATGTAGCATAGCTGATAGCGGTGACATTTTCCGTCCTCGTACAGAGTAAACCTTGGAGGTTCTCATTCTATTTTTACAAGCATATGATTATTTATTTGCCATTTCGCTGAATCTTTTTGAATTTATCACTTTCACGTTCACGTTCAATAGTCATGGAGCGCCATATTAATTTGGTAGGTAGTCAGCCATGTTGGATATTTTCATTATTTAAAAGTATATAATAAATATATTATATGTTATTCATGTAACCAAAATTAAAATTGGTTCAGTTGAATACGAGAGAAGTGTTGATATTAAGGACATGGGTTTAAGTCATGGCAACAACATTCTTATAATTTTTTTTTTATTTTAAAATTATTATAAGGAAAAGGCCAACGGTAATATTCAAAGGTAACTCTTAAAAAAAGAATATATATATATATATATATATATATATATATATATATTATAAGGAAAAGGCCAACGGCAACTCTCAATTGGGATGCCGATTGAGAGTTGCCGACATCAGAATTAGGATACGAACTCACCCAATTGGGATGCCGACATCATATTTGGGATACGACCTCACAGAACGACAACAAGAATTGGGATGAAGAATTGGGATGCCATGTTTGGATATCAACATACCTCTTCAAAGGGGTGTTTGGAAACCTATAAATCGGTTGTCAATCCAACACAAACTCATATCAACAACTTCAATTCTTCTCAAGTTCTTAGAATCTCAAATCATTCTAAATTCTTTTCAAGTTCATAGAAAATTATTCTAAATAATTTTTCTTATTATATTTTCTTTTCTCTCAATTATAGTTTGCACTAGTTTTGTTTCTACACAACAAATTCTAGTACAGAATAAAGTTTGGGCCTGTCTTATCTTGGGAGATTAATTCGCAGTAACCATGTGTAGGAAAAATAAGGGGCGAATATAGTCTTAAGAAAAGAGTGATTTACCATTCGATTCAGACAGAAATATTGTTATTCTATATCTTACTACAAAAGCAGGTTTTAACAATCTTAAGACTATATTATCATGGAGGATAACAATGCAAAAAATAGCTTGAATCAAATTAACAAACTCGAGAAATTTGATGGATTCTTCTTTAGACGTTGGAAAAGCAAAATGTATTTTTGCTTAACGGCATTAAAAATCTCTCATGTGCTTGCTAAATGAAGAGAAAATAGAAGAAAAGGAAAATGAAACTCCGCCAGAAATAAAGAATTGAATAAAATAGGAACAAGATGACTTCATGTGTAAAGGGTACATTCTAAATGCGCTATCCAATTCGTTGTACGATGTGTATGAAGCCAAATTCATGGAAAAAACAACAAGGGAATTATGGGAGGATCTTGACTACAAATACAAAATCGAGGACGCCGGAAATAAAAAAAATCTAGTAAGTTCATTATTTGATTATCAAATGATAAATAATAAATCTGTTATGCTGCAAGTACATGAACTTCAAATTATTATGAATCAAATTGTGTCGGAAGGCCATAACCTTGACGAAGGGTTTCAAGTATCGACAATCATTTCAAAGTTACCATTTTCATGGAAAGATTGTCGAAAGGAATTGAAACAAAAGAAAGATGCAATGACTATGCAAGAACTTATTAAATTTCTCCAAGTTGAAGAAAATTCTCGAAACTTGGATAAATTGAAAATAGAAAACAAAAGTGCTAAAGCTCTTGTCATAGAAAATGCATCTAAACCAAGGGGCAACAATAAAGGAAAGCGTGGTGGTCAACATAACATTATTGGAAATAAAAAATTGAAAGGTACTTGTTGGAAGTGTGGTAAGCCAGGACATTTCAAGAAACAATGTACTTTGTACTTGAAGCATATGCAACAAAAGAATGACCAAGCAAATATGGTAGACAATGAAGATATTGCTGCTATGATCATGGAGACTGACATGATTGGAAACGACATGGAATGGTTGTGACGCCCCCAGAATAGGTCCATTCAACCCAACCCATTCTGAGTCGCCAAATACATGGTACAGAATTCAAATACAAACTTTATATCATACGGTCGTGCAAAATACGACCACACAACTGTGAGTGTCAATACAAATATGTAGAAAATATTAAGATTCAAACTAAGTTCTCATTACAATTATTATCACACTATTTGTCAGAAATAGTGAGGACTACTACTGCTCTAACTCGGACCATCACTCTGTCCCCCGACTAGTTTCCGCAACATTCTCATTTCCTGAAGAGGACAACAGATGAAAATGGTGAGCTCAACTAGCTCAGTAAAGAATATTATGACTAAGATAATGGGAAACAAATTATCGTTAGTCTTCAACAAATAAGATAAAATATAATGGACAACCAACTTTAGATCAATATTCGCAGCGGAAATAACAATTCATTAGAAGAGTTAAGCAGAGAATCAAGTCTACTATCTTCTATGATTTAAAAGTCCATCATCAATATTTTATCCCTGTAACATCAATCAATATACATCTCGAATCAAATATTCATCTTTGCACTACAGGCCAAAGATATTCATTTGTATCATCAGAGGTCATATTCATCTCAACACCTGTCATCTTTGCACTACAGGCCAAAGATATTCATCAGGTAATCATTCATCTTTGCTCTACAGGCCAAAGATATTCATCAAGTAATCATTCATCTTTGCTCTACAGGCCAAAGATATTCAGTTACATTACCTTTTAGGACTGAGAATGATGAAAAATATTTAAAAAAAACGAATCCAGTGAGATAAAAGACAAAGACTAAGGATTCGTATTTTAGTATATCCAATTCAAAAATACCTCGTACTAATCAATTATGGAGCAAAATTCAAGAATAGAGCTCAAAACTTGGATACAATCAAAGATAGTAACCTTAACAAGCAATTTGGACAAATAGAAGAAAATTAATTTTTTCGTGAATAGTGCCGTATACGTGAATAGTAACCCAAACGGAAAAAGTAAGAATTTCAACATAAAATCCATGACAATATTTCTATATAATGATATTGAAAAGAATAATATCATTTACGAAAGAAAATAACATCCCTTACCTCAAAAAGATAGTACCTCTGACTGGAATATCGGATATAATACCGAAGGAAACTTGCACTGAATAGCAACACTCAAAGTATTGAAATACTCACAAAAATACGCTCGATATTATAGAGAGAGAAAACTTATGATTCTGGTGTGATTTTCAATTCTAACCTAAGCACCCTATTTATAGGAAAAACTTAGGATGCCAAAGGAGACTAAAATAATAAAATATTATTATTTTTTTTAAAAATTCCGCCGCCTAGCGGCTTCCCAAATTTTTAGATTTTCAACAAAAGTGGGGCCCACCCATTAAATAATATTTATTTTCTGAAACTTCAATAATTCATAATAAATAGCCCCTTCATCAGAAAAATACACATTCTATGTCCTTCTATAGGAAATTTAATTCTCTACAACTTTGCAGAAGAAAGTTTTTTCAAATTCCAAACATAAATTATCCGAAATTCGTAAACAGATGATTTCTCACACCAAAATATTGATAAAACTCATCAGCGCCAATTCCTTATTTAATATCCACAAAATAAATATTTCCTTATCATATAAATCAATAATTAATTATTCACAAATAATATTATAGAACTACAATATTAACAACCAGGTCGTTCCCAGGAAAGAGGGGGCCTTCCGATAAGGACTTCTCCTTACTGGCGCGCAATTAAATAACCCCTCCTAGACAGAACTTCCTTAGACATTGTCAATAATGCTATCTAATAATATTATTCAAATAATATGAATTATTGAGTTGATAACGTGAAATACTGTGCAACGACAATTATTGAATCAATACTACAAAATATCAACTGTAGCCATTATTGAATCAATCATAAAAAATGTCAACGTAGCAATTATTGAGTCAATAAAATATCAATGTAACAATTATTGAATCAATAATATAAAATATCAACGTAGCAATTATTGAGTCAATAATATAAAATATTGAACAGTAATTACTGTAACAATAATTGAGTAATGGCTTCTCACGTAAGACTCAATAATTCGAAATACTGTACAATACCGTGTGCTACTATGCAACACCGTGTATCACTGTATTTTAACCACCGGGTATTTCAACAGTACTAACGGTAATAACCACGCCGTTATTTTGTAAAAAAGTTATTTCTGTCGCTTTCTATATCCGACAGTTATTCCGTTGTGGGGGCCCACAAATAGCTGCGCCGTCGTACGAATATTCCCCGACAACAAGAATATTTCACGACCAAACGAATATTCCCCGACAACAAGAATATTTTATAACCACTTGCTCATAATGTTTGCACATTTCACCCATAACTTTCATATATATCAAATCAACACCTTACTATTTCGAAATAATATATAAAGAAAATTAAATCCTTATTCATAAAAGTTGGGGTCTTATAACCTTCCCTCCTTATGAAATTTCGTCCTCGAAATTGACGTACGTACCTGGTATGTCGAAAAGGTGAGGATACCTCGCTTTCATTTTCGATTCCAATTCCCACGTCATTTCCTCAATTGCATGGTTTCTCCACAAAACTTTAACTTGAGGTATAATTTTCGAGCGTAGGACATGCTCCTTCCTATCCAAGATCTTGACAGGTACCTTCCTCGTACGTTAAATCTTCGGCTATCTCGTCTGGTTCTAACTCAATAATGCGGTTTGGATCCTTCACATATTTACGTAACACGGATATGTGAAACACGTTATGAACACGAGACATGCTTGGAGGTAAAGCGAGTCTATAGGCCACATTTCCTATTCGGTCAAGAATCTCGAATGGACCAATGAATCGTGGATTAAGCTTTCCTCTCTTCCCAAACCTCGTAACTCCTTTCCACGGAGCAATACGTAACAATACATGGTCCCCAACGTTAAATTCCACGTCCTTTCGATGAAGATCCGCATAACTCTTTTGTCGATCTTGTGCTGTTTGTATACGTTGTCGGATTATTTGGATCTTTTCCGTAGTCATACGTACTAACTCCGGTCCCAACAATGTTGTTTCACCCACCTCGTTCCAACATACTGGAGAGCGACACTTTCTCCCATACAATGCCTCGAATGGAGCTACGCCTATACTTGCCTGATAACTGTTGTTGTAGGAGAATTCCACCAATGGTAAATATTTATCCCAACTCCCTTTGAAGTCTAGAACACAGAGTCTCAATAGATCTTCAAAAGTTTGAATAGTTCTTTCCGATTGTCTGTCCGTTTGAGCATGATAAGCCGAACTGAATCGTAAATCCGTGCCCATAGCTTTCTGCAAACTGATCCAAAATCGTGAAGTAAATCTGGGATCACGATCCGAAACTATGGATACTGGCATGCCATGCAATCTCACAATCTCATTTACGTACATATGAGCAAGACGTTCAAGAGAATAAGTCTCTCGTATCGGCAAGAAATGAGCAGACTTGGTTAATCTATCAACAATAACCCAAATCGCATCTAAGCCTTGAGAAACCTTGGGAAGACCCGTAACGAAATCCATCGTAATGTGTTCCCACTTCCATTTCGGAATCTCCAGTGGTTGCAATGGACCCTTCGGTACTTGATGCTCCGCCTTTACACGTTGACAAGTTAAACATCTCGAGATGAACTCCGCGATCTCTCTCTTCATATTGCTCCATCAAAATGTATGTCGAAGATCACGATACATTTTAGTACTCCCAGGATGTATCGCAAACGGTGTGTTGTGTGCCTCCATCATGATTCTATACTTCAAGTCGGAATCGTTAGGAACACAAAGTCTGGAGTTGACTCGAAGTATTCCATCTTCATCGATTCTCGCTTCTGTAATTGCACCTTCTTGCACCTTCTTCTTCATCTTCATCAGCTCCGCATCCGTAGCTTGAGCAGCTTTAACTTTATCAATCAAAGCTGGTTCTACGCGTATACTTGACATTATTGCACTCGTTCCCACATATGATCTTCTACTCAACGCGTCAGCTACCACGTTCGCTTTTCCAGGATGGTATTGGATAGTATGATCGTAATCTTTCAACAGCTCAAGCCAACGTCGTTGTCGCATGTTGAGTTCCTTATGAGTGAAGAAATATTTAAGGCTCTTATGATCCGTATAAATCTCCACTTTCTCTCCATACAAGTAATGTCTCCAGATCTTCAACGCGAAAACGACTGCTGCCAACTCTAGATCATGAGTAGGATAATTCCTCTCATATTCTTTGAGTTGTCGCGAGGCATAGGCTATGACTTTCCCATGTTGCATGAGAACACATCCTAACCCTTTGCCCGAAGCATCGCTGTAAATAACAAATCCATCCGAACCAGATGGTATTGTCAGAACAGGTGCCGAAATAAGTCTCCTCTTGAGCTCTTGGAAGCTCTTCTCGCATTCTTCGCTCCAAACGAATTTTGTATCTTTCCGAGTCAACTGAGTTAATGGAGTAGCGATTCGAGAAAATCCTTCTACGAACCTCCGATAATAACCAGCTAAGCCTAGAAAGCTTCGTACTTCAGTCACCGACTTAGGTTGCTCCCAGCTTTGTATTGCTTCAATCTTCGTCGGGTCAACAGATACTCCACGTTTCGATACCACGTGCCCAAGGAATGCTACTTCCTCAAGCCAAAACTCGCATTTCTTCAGCTTAGCATATATCTTGTTCTCACGAAGCTTTTGAAGTACTAACTTCAAATGGTGTTCATGATCTTCACGGCTTTTAGAATAAATGAGAATGTCATCAATAAAGACAACAACGAATTGATCTAAATACTCCCTAAATACACGGTTCATCATATCCATGAAAGCATCAGGAGCATTAGTCAATCCAAAAGACATGACTAAGAACTCATAATGCCCGTACCGTGTTCTGAAAGCAGTCTTTGGAATATCCTCAGTTTTAATCTTCAACTGATGATATCCATAACGAAGATCGATCTTTGAAAAGAATTGCGCTCTTTGCAACTGGTCGAACAGGTCATCAATACGAGGTAGCGGATACCTATTCTTAATGGTGACATGGTTCAACTTCCGATAGTCAATACAAAGTCGCATACTCCCGTCTTTCTTCTTTACGAATAAAACAGGAGCACCCCAAGGAGACGTACTAGGACGAATAAAACCGATATCTAACAATTCTTGTAATTGAATCTTTAACTCCTGAAGTTCAATAGGAGCCATTCGATATGGGGTTTTAGAAATGGGCTTTGTACCGGGCTCAAAGTCAATAAAGAATTCAACTTCACGTTCTGGGGGTAGACCGGGAAGTTCTTCGGAAAATACATCAGGAAACTCATTAACAACGGAAATATTATTCAAATCTGATGTATTCTGGTTTAGATCAGTGATATGAGCTAAGAAAGCTTGACATCCGTTTTTCAATAAACGAATAGCCTTGGGATTTGAAATGATATTGACTGATTTTAGTGGTTTGGTGGTTTGAATTCGTACAACAGGTTGATTAGGAATATGAAAACTAACAACCTTACGAAAACAATCAATTTTGGCATGGTAAGTGGTTAACCAGTCAATTCCTAAAATCACGTCAAATGCAAGTATTTTCAAAGATATAAGATCAACAGGTAAGGTAAGGGTACCAATCTGAATCAAGCAAGATTTGTAAACTGTAGATGTAACGAAGGTTTCTCCTAACGGAGTTTCAACAGATAAGTCAAAGTCTAATTTATCAAAAGTCAAGTTCAAACGTTGAGCACAAGCAGGTGAAATAAAGGAATGGGTAGCACCGGTATCTAACAAGGTATAAACTTCGCAAGAGTTTATAATCAGCTTACCCGTAATCACCTCGTGTGGATTCCTCGCGTTTTGGGCTGTCACGACAAACGCTCTTCCAGGAATCACCGACTTTGACTTGTCTGCAACCGCCTTTGGAATCACCACCCCCGCTGAACTTGGTTTCGCAACAGGACAATCTCGAGCTATATGTCCTTCTTTTCCACAGTTATAGCATCCTTTGAACTGTTGTGGGCAGTTTGGGCTGATATGTCCCTCTTTCCCGCATTTAAAGCATACGACCGGTGGTCGTTCTCCTCCCCTCGAAACAGTTGATGCTGGTGCTGATGTTGACATCTTCGCGTTCTCATTGTTGTACATTCTCTTCTTGAAATCTCCTCCCGATTCGCTTCTTCTACTATCATGGCCACGATAACCACCGGAGTGGTTACCGCTTCTGTCATACTTTCCTCCTCGCTGGTTGTCATTGCTCCGATGACTGCTGCCACCGGTACGACCTTGGTTGTGGTCCCTCGGTTGAACATAATCATTATCTCGTTCTAATAACTGGGCCCTGTTTACTACATCCGAATATAAAGAAAATTTATGAGAAATGAGGTATTGACGTATTTCGGGTTTCAAACCTCTTAGAAACATCCGCGTCATACGTTCCTCATTCTCCACCAAATGAGGTGCAAACCTAGACAGCTCCGCGAACTTAGCCTCGTACTGGGATACCGTCATGTTATTTTGTTCCAGTCAGATAAACTCTACCTCCTTCATATGACGAATACTTTCAGGAAAGTACTTGTCATTGAACAGTTTTTGGAACGCTTCCCAAGACATCTGGAGTGCGGCAGGCTGGGTACGCTTCACAAATTTCCACCAGTAATCTGCCTCTCCACGGAACATAAACGTGGCGAATAGAACCTTCTATTCCTATGTATATCCCAAGACATCAAATATCTTGATAATTTGTTTAATCCACGTCTCCGCCTTGATCGGATCTGGCTTTCCCAGAAACTCTGGTGGTCCCAATTTTTTGAACTACTTAGCAGTGACAGCTCGCGTGTTGTTATTATCTCCACCTGTATGTTGCACACGAGTCTCCCTCGTCTGATTTTGCATAAACTGCAAAAAACTTCTAAACATCTCATCGTTTATCGTCTGACCAGCGTTATTTTCAGGATGAACATTGCCTTCTTGTTGCACGTTCTCCTGGTTAACGATTAAAGGTGTCTCCACGGTCTCATTCACTTCGTTGTTAACGTTCTCAGCTGCCATTCTCAAATACTGCCATAAAACAATGGTTAATTAAACAAATCAACATATCACATATTAACCCTATGCTCCGACTGACCAATTAAATACCACATAAGCTTAGGTAGGACACACTAGCGAAGGATTTACTCGTCTCTCCACTCCTAGTTCTATTCCCCGATCTCCACCAGAGATCATATCCCTAAGCTCTGATACCAACTGTGACGCCCCCAGAATAGGTCCATTCAACCCAACCCATTCTGAGTCGCCAAATACATGGTACAGAATTCAAATACAAACTTTATATCATACGGTCGTGCAAAATACGACCACACAACTGTGAGTGTCAATACAAATATGTAGAAAATATTAAGATTCAAACTAAGTCCTCATTACAATTATTATCACACTATTTGTCAGAAATAGTGAGGACTACTACTGCTCTAACTCGGACCATCACTCTGTCCCCCGACTAGTTTTCGCAACATTCTCATTTCCTAAAGAGGACAACAGATGAAAAGGGTGAGCTCAACTAGCTCAGTAAAGAATATTATGACTAAGATAATGGGAAACAAATTATCGTTAGTCTTCAACAAATAAGATAAATATAATGGACAACCAACTTTAGATCAATATTCGCAGCGGAAATAACAATTCATTAGAAGAGTTAAGCAGAGAATCAAGTCTACTATCTTCTATGATTTAAAAGTCCATCATCAATATTTTATCCCTGTAACATCAATCAATATACATCTCGAATCAAATATTCATCTTTGCACTACAGGCCAAAGATATTCATTTGTATCATCAGAGGTCATATTCATCTCAACACCTGTCATCTTTGCACTACAGGCCAAAGATATTCATCAGGTAATCATTTATCTTTGCTCTACAGGCCAAAGATATTCATCAAGTAATCATTCATCTTTGCTCTACAGGCCAAAGATATTCAGTTATATTACCTTTTAGGACTGAGAATGATGAAAAATATTTAAAAAAAAATGAATCCAGTGAGATAAAAGACAAAGACTAAGGATTCGTATTTTAGTATATCCAATTCAAAAATACCTCGTACTAATCAATTATGGAGCAAAATTCAAGAATAGAGCTCAAAACTTGGATACAATCAAAGATAGTAACCTTAACAAGCAATTTGGACAAATAGAAGAAAATTTAATTTTTTCGTGAATAGTGCCGTATACGTGAATAGTAATCCCGACGAAAAAAGTAAGAATTTTAACATAAAATCCATGACAATATTTCTGTATAATGATATTGAAAAGAATAATATCATTTACGAAAGAAAATAACATCCCTTACCTCAAAAAGATAGTACCTCTGACTGGAATATCGGATATAATACCGAAGGAAACTTGCACTGAATAGCAACACTCAAAGTATTGAAATACTCACAAAAATACGCTCGATATTATAGAGAGAGAAAACTTATGATTCTGGTGTGATTTTCAATTCTAACCTAAGCACCCTATTTATAGGAAAAACTTAGGATGCCAAAGGAGACTAAAATAATAAAATATTATTATTTTTTTTAAAAATTCCGCCGCCTAGCGGCTTCCCAAATTTTTAGATTTTCAACAAAAGTGGGGCCCACCCATTAAATAATATTTATTTTCTGAAACTTCAATAATTCATAATAAATAGCCCCTTCATCAGAAAAATACACATTCTATGTCCTTCTATAGGAAATTTAATTCTCTACAACTTTGCAGAAGAAAGTTTTTTCAAATTCCAAACATAAATTATCCGAAATTCGTAAACAGATGATTTCTCACACCAAAATATTGATAAAACTCATCAGCGCCAATTCCTTATTTAATATCCACAAAATAAATATTTCCTTATCATATAAATCAATAATTAATTATTCACAAATAATATTATAGAACTACAATATTAACAACCAGGTCGTTCCCAGGAAAGAGGGGGCCTTCCGATAAGGACTTCTCCTTACTGGCGCGCAATTAAATAACCCCTCCTAGACAGAACTTCCTTAGACATTGTCAATAATGCTATCTAATAATATTATTCAAATAATATGAATTATTGAGTTGATAACGTGAAATACTGTGCAACGACAATTATTGAATCAATACTACAAAATATCAACTGTAGCCATTATTGAATCAATCATAAAAAATATCAACGTAGCAATTATTGAGTCAATAAAATATCAATGTAACAATTATTGAATCAATAATATAAAATATCAACGTAGCAATTATTGAGTCAATAATATAAAATATTGAACAGTAATTACTGTAACAATAATTGAGTAATGGCTTCTCACGTAAGACTCAATAATTTGAAATACTGTGCAATACCGTGTGCTACTATGCAACACCGTGTATCACTGTATTTTAACCACCGGGTATTTCAACAGTACTAACGGTAATAACCACGCCGTTATTTTGTAAAAAAGTTATTTCTGTCGCTTTCTATATCCGACAGTTATTCCGTTGTGGGGGCCCACAAATAGCTGCGCCGTCGTACGAATATTCTCCGACAACAAGAATATTCCACGACCAAACGAATATTCCCCGACAACAAGAATATTTTATAACCACTTGCTCATAATGTTTGCACATTTCACCCATAACTTTCATATTTATCAAATCAACACCTTACTATTTCGAAATAATATATAAAGAAAATTAATCCTTATTCATAAAAGTTGGGGTCTTACAATGGTGGATCGATTGTAATACCCGAGAATTTTCGAATATTATTAACGAATATTATTAATGAAAGTCGAATATTTATTTGAATATAAATATTTATGTGTTATGAGATGAGCTAACTTAATTATTTCAAATTGAATTTATAATAATTGAAGAAAATATGGAGTTTATGATAAGCTCGTTGAATGCCTTGTGTGGCGCGATAATGAGAATTATGATTTAATTAATTAGAGGATGAAGGAATTATTACGTGAACAATTAATCGATATTAATTGTTAATTTATTGTTATTATGAGAAATAGAATATTAATGGTGAATAATTAATAATATGTTGATTATTATTATTGCGAGTAATAGAATAATAATAAGTAACTTGTTTATAACTATAATAAGATTTATATTTATTTAATTATTGAGGAATGTGATAAGTAATAGTATAGTATGTTAATAATTATTATTAAGGGTAAATTAATGAGGGATGGATTAATTAATATTATTGTTAATTAATTGATAAGATAAGTAATTAATTATTATTGATTAATTGACATTGTGAATAATAAAACATAAAAGAGTAAATTATTAAGATTATATTCACCCAATTAATTGTGTGGTGCAATGTTATGCGATAATTAAGCATATAATATATAGTAGTCACCTCTATATTATTTAAAGTGCAATGTGACGTTAAATGTGACTATACTATATATAGAAACTATATGTTATGATTAATTAAATAGGTATATGAATACATCATGAGACTATGTGACAATGTGAGTGTGTGGACATTAAATTAATATCTCTTGAATATATAGTAAACAATTGCTAATTGATGATTATTTCAATATCTAATATAATTGAAATAATATAATTGGAATAATGTAATAGTATAATACCCGATTGAATTATATTCGGTATGATGAACTGTACATGGATTATATATATGTGCAAATTAAATTTATTACATGATAGTATTATTTATTTATTGGGATTACATTGTAACTCTAATTGCAACCAAAGTATATAATATGTGTATATATAATAGCCTAAGTGTATATAACATGTATGTGTATAAACTAAGTGTTATATTACATTGCCCAATTACTGAGATTGAATTGCCTTGTCCCATAATAAGAGTCTCACATTCATTCACGTGCATAGCTATAAGGCCTAAGCCTACTCTTCTCCTCATACTCATCAACATTCTAGCAAATGATAACCAAGGGAGTGGCTTTCATGATGCATTTCACCAACTAACTATCAACTCCTCCTTAACCATCATGCAATTCTTATTTCCGTTAGTTTGATTTGGGAGTTAAATGCATTGTCTGGTTTATGGTTTTCCTATAAATGTAAGCTTTTCTCCTTCTAATTCATTTGCTGAGATTTTTCTAAGAGTTGAATTGAGAGCAAATATATGCATTACCGTTAAGCATTCTAAGAATTGAGAGATTTCAGTATAGCAGTAAACTCAGCTTAGCTACTGCATTGCAGAGGTATAACCCCATTCTTATGTTCTTCATTCTTGAAATTCTTAATTTCTTGATTGTGTTAATTAGATTGTAATTGGATTGTAAAATGCTTGTTTAGTGTCATATGAACTAATAAGCATGATAAAACTGCAAAGTAGTTGGTGTATAATCGAAATTGTTGAGAAAATTGGTAATTGGCTTTGCATTCTGCCGAAGCAGAAACATTCAGTTCTGTCCAGGCAACGGCGCAGCTGTGCCCTATTTGTACTAGAGTGCAGCGCAGCTGCACCAGAACCTGACTTGAATTGTCTGGCTGAGACACGGCGCAGCTGCGCCCATTTAGTACAGTCCTCTGTATCAGTTTTCTGATTCTGCTAAAAGTTATTATGTGCTAACATGTTGAGATCACTTATACAAGCATGAGAACATGATTTACATGTATATATGAGTGCATTAATATAGCATGAGCATGTTTATCTATGTTAGTATGCATGCTTAGTGAAACGACTTATAGTTTTCGAAATAAACTTAGAGTTTTAAAAGGAACCTTGATATGTTAGACTCATGTTTGTATTCTGACTTTGAGCATGTTTGTATGGCCTAGAAATGCATGAAGAACGTGATGACATGTGTATCTATGTTTTATGATATTTCATGCACATATTGGACCTCATTAGTGAACGTGTGCTAACGAAAATATACGTTTTGAAAGTGGACTTGACTTGTTACATTGAGATTTAGATTCTGATAATTATAAACATGTTTGATAGTGCTTTTAACATTACTAGTATATTATGCATGTGTACTCACTTGTTACATTCAATGAAAGTCAATCACGTGAGAGTTTAAGCATGTTTTCAAACAATAACGATACTAGTTATGCATATGTGACATAGAAACATATGAGCATGCTTATCAACAAAATATATGACTACTTCATATGTTTAAATGACAAGCATGATAGACTATATGATTTCATGACGTTGTATAGCCTTAAGTTATTAAGGATGTTAGTCTAGAACTATAACATGGAAGGTTAAACTTCGATTGACTTGGAAAACATGAATGACCCGAGTATATACCATATGTAGACGTATGCTAATATTTTAAACAAAAACTGCAGGCAGCAGCCCAACCTTGGCCTGGCCGGGGGGCAGCGCAGCTGCGCTGCCCCTAGGCTTAGCCATGGCGCAGCTGCGCCAGACTGTATTTTAAGTTAGACAGATTCTGCTTAGTCCTGATATTAACAATTTATTCATAGTACTACTTTAAGCTGCTAAAACAAGTCTAAATGTTACTGAGGTATGATAGTGGCATACTATGAAGATGTTTCAATTGAGAAAAAGGAATTTCATAGATAATGAGAACCTAATCAATTAAAGCAATATAACATAATGCTATACGAGTGTTACTTGACTTCATGGCAACTTATAATCTGATTTCGTACCATATGGGTATAGGTACGTAATGACATACATATAGAGTTATATGACTAAGGTAGAATCATATATGTATATTTATCTTAAGTATCGAGCTTGTGTACCGAATGTGTTTAGCTAATGAACATCCTATACATATAAATATATTATGATAAATTTGAAAGTGTTGATTAGCTTTACGCGGATAGACTACGCATAAGGCAAGTATCCTAGACCCTTGCATTACTTTATTCAATGGATATTGTAAGCAAGTATCTAAACTTTATCTCTTTGGATGCAAGTTCTCTGACTTACACTCTTTTATTGTGAAATTTTCCTTGAACTTATTCTTGTATCACTAATTGCAAGTTTCTAACCCTACTCTTTATTTGAGCGTTCATTAAGCTTGTGCTATTATTGTCGTACAAGTAAACTATTGGAATTGCTATTCATGTTTTATGACTTCAATACTTCGTGAATAAGATAAAAGTCGATTTATATTCTTCGACCTTTAAATCTTGAGTTTGAACTTATAAAGATCGGTCTATGTCATTTGATTCGGCTAGACATTATTATGAATTTGAAAAGCGATCCAAACCAATTGATTGGTGCGGAATCATGTATTGACTGAGAAGAACAACCTTCTTTGAAGGGAATTATATATTGTCAGGAGACCGACGTGCGCACTTGAGTACGATTAAATGTTATGCATAATGTAGGGTACTTTAGGCTGATCACCTGTTGTACTTGTTTTTATTGGATTATCAGTATATTTCTGTTAATCCTAGTAAGAGTTCATAGTCCTTAGTGACTGTTTAGTATTCAATTATCTTGAAATCTTAAATTGATTTAGCATTGAATCATATGGATATTATTCTGTCCTTAGCGATTGTTATTGAGAACTGTTGATATTTTTGTTATCATTGAACTATCATATCCTGTTATACCTTTTGAGGTTCGAGAACTATATTACTCATCCTTATTATTATATTACTTGCTGAGCAAATTTGTTGCTCATTCTTGCTCTCCCTAAAAATATTTTCAGTTAAGACAGAGCAGGATGGACCTTCAGGAGTCGATAAGGGCAAAGGCAAGGCTACCGACTAGCTAGCCCCTTTTATGTTCTAAATATTATGATGTTGTATTATGTAAGACCCCAACTTTTATGAATAAAGATTTAATTTTTTTATATATTATTTCGAAACAGTAAGGTGTTGTTTTGATAAATGTGGTGAGTTATGGGTGAAATGTGCAAATTTATCAAAATAAGCAAGTGGTTATAAAATATTCATTGTTGTCGGGGAATATTCATTTGGTCGTGGAATATTCTTGTTGTCGGGGAATATTCGTACGACGGCGCAGCTATTTGTGAGCCCCACAACGGAATAACTGTCGGATATAGAAAGCTGACAAAAATAATCTTTTTTATAAAATAACGGAGTAGTTGTTACCGTTAGTACTGTTAAAATACCCGGTGGTTAAAATACAGTAATACGCGGTGTTGCACAGTAGCACACGGTATTGCATAGTATTTTGAATTATTGATTCTTACGTGAGAAGTCACTTACTCAATTATTGTTACAGTAATTACTGTTCAATATTTTATATTATTGACTCAATAATTGCTACGTTGATATTTTATATTATTGACTCAATAATTGCTAAGTTGATATTTTATATGATTGATTCAATAATTGCGAAGTTAATATTTTATATGATTGATTCAATAATTGCTACAGTTGATATTTTGTATTATTGATTCAATAATTGTCACTGCACAGTATTTCATATTATCAAATTAATAATTCATATTATTTGAATAATATTATTAGATAGAATTATTGGCAATGTCTAAAAAAATTCTGTCGAGGAAAGGGGTTAGGTTAATCTAATTGCGTGCCACTAAGGAGAAATCCTTATCGGAAAGTCCCCTCTTTCCTGGGAACGACCTGGTTGTCAATATTGTAGTTCTGTAATATTATTTGTGAATAATTAATTATTGATTTATATGATAAGAAAATATTTATTTTGTGAATATAAAAGAAGGAATTAGTGCTGATGTGTTTTTATCAGTATTTTGGTGTGGAAAATCATCCGTTTATGAATTTCGGATAATTTATGTTTGGAATTTGGAAAAACTTCCTTCTACAAAGTTGTAGAGAATTAAATTTTCTATAAAAAGGACATAGAAGTTGTATTTTTCTGACAAAAGGGCTATTTATTACGAATTATTAAAATTTCAGAAAATAAATATTTTTTAAATAAAATGGTGGGCCCCAGTTTTGGTTGTTGTGGAAAAATTTCTGAATTTTCAAAACTCACGAGGCGGCTGGAAAAAAAATATTATTTTATTAATTTAGTCTACTTTGGCATCCTAAGCTTTTCCTATAAATAGGGTGCTTAGGTTATAATTGAAAATCACACTAGAATCAGAAGTTTTCTCTTTCTATAATATCGAGCGTATTTTTGTGAGTATTTAGATACTTTGAGTGTTACTATTCAGTGCAAGTTTCCTTCTGTATTATATCCGATATTCCAGTCAGAAATACTATTCTTTTGAGGTAAGGGATGTTATTTTCTTTCGTAAATGATGTTATTCTTTACAATATCATTATACCAAAATATTGTCATGAATTTTATTATGAAATTCTTATTTTTTCCGTCGGGGTTACTATTCACGTATACGACACTATTCACGAAAAAAATTAAATTTTTTTCTATTTGTCCAAGTTGTTTGTTAAGGTTCCTATCTTTGATTGGATCTAAGTTTTGAGTTTTATTCTTGAATTTTACTCCACAATTAATTATTACGAAGTATTTTTGAACTTGGATAAACTAAAATACGAATACTTAATTTTTGTCCTGTGTCTCATTGGATTCGTTAATTATATTATTTTTCATAATTCTCAGTCCTAAATGGTGATATAACTGAATATCTTTGGCCTGTAGAGCAAAGATGAATGATTACCTGATGAATATCTTTGGCCGTAGTGCAAAGATGTACAGGTATTGAGATGAACATGACCACTGGTGATACAAATGAATATCTTTGGCCCGTAGTGCAAAGATGAATATTTGATTTGAGATATATATTGATTGATGTTACAGGGATAAAATATTGATGATGGACTTTTAAATCATAGAAGATAATAGACTTCATTCTCTACTTAACTCTTCTAATGAATGGTTATTTTTGTCAATAATATTTTATCTGAATTGTTGAGGACTAACGATAAATTATTTTCCATTATCTTAGTCATAATATTCTTTACTGGGCTAGTTGAGCTCACCCTTTTTATCTATTGTCCTCTTCAGGGAATGAGAATGTTGCGGGAACTAGTCGGGGAACAGAGTGATGGTCCGAGTTAGAACAGTAGTAGTCCTCACTATTTCTGATAAATAGTGTGATAATAATTGTAATGATGACTTAGTTTGATTGTTAATATTTTTTACATATTTGTATTGACACTCACAGTTGTGTGGTCGTATTTTGCACGACCGTGTGATATAAAAATTTGTATTTGAATTCTGTACCATGTATTTGGCGACTCAGAATGGGTTGGGTTGACTGGACCTATTCTGGGGGCGTCACATATTATGTCTATTAAGATGATGTATTAAGACTGATTTTGAACTATGTTTAAGCTTAAGTTAGATTATGTAATAAGTCGTTATTTGATAATATTATGTAATCTATTAAGTACTGTAGGTTGCGAGACTTGGGGAAATAAATATAATAAATCATTGTATAGTATTCTAGATTATCCGCTTGTGATTGTATGATTTTAGTTATTTAGTTATTACCGTGAGAACGTGACGAACCAGATTCGAGAGACCAGTGGCAGTCCGAATTTGGGGGCGTCACATCGATTCTGGAGCAACCAAGCATATTGCCAAGAATAAAGCAATATTTAAAGCCTATGAACCTATGAAGGATAGTCAAGAACTATTCATGGGAAATTCATCAACTGCAAAAGTGATGGGCAAAGGCAAGGTGGATCTCAAGTTATCATCCGGGAAGACAATCACTCTTAATGATGTTCTTCATGTTTCAGAAATTAGGAAAAACCTTGTATCTGTTATTCTTTTAAACAAACATGGCATAAAAGTTTTGTTTGACGCTAATTGTATTGTATTGTCTAAAGGTGGCATGTATGTCGGAAAAGGAAATGAATCTAATGGCATGTACAAACTAAATGTTATTAATGAAAATTCATCATTTGCTTATATGTTTTCTACTTTTAATGTTTGGCATGCTAGATTAGGACATGTAAATTATAAAAGTATGCGTAGCATGAGTAATCTTAGTTTAATTCCTAAGATTAATTTTTTTGATTTAGAAAAATGTGTTATATGTGTTAAATCTAAAATTGCCAAGAAATCTTTTAAAAAAGTAGAAAGAAATTCACAATTATTAGAATTGATTCATTCCGATATTTGTGAATTTGAGGGTATATTAATTAGGGGAGGTAAAAGATATTTTATAACATTTATAGATGATTGCTCAAGATACACTCAAGTTTATTTGTTAAGGACTAAAGATGAGGCTTTAGAAAAATTTAAAATTTACAAGGTTGAAGTTGAAAATCAACTAGATCGAAGAATTAAAATTCTTAGATCGAATAGAGGAGGGGAATACTTCTCTTATAATGATTTTTGTGAGAATCATGGTATAATTCATCAAACTACAGCCCCTTATAGTCCTCAACAAAATGGAGTGGCAGAATGAAAATATAGGACACTTGGAGAAATGATTAATACATTACTTCTTACTTCTGGTTTGCCTAAAAATTTATGGGGGGAAGAATTAATGACTGCTTGTTATATACTTAATCGTATACCCCATAAGAAAACTCATATTACACCTTATGAATTGTGAAAAAAGAGAAAAACTTCTCTAAACCATTTAAGGGTGTGGGGATGTAGGGCATTATAGTAAGGTTAACTGATCCTAAAAGGCCCAAGCTTGGAGCTAAAGCAATCGAGTGTGCTTTTATAGGCTATGCACAAAATAGCAAAACCTATAAATTTTTGACCGTGGAATCTATAGATTATGTTAGCCAAAATATAATTTTGGAATCTAGAGATGTTGAGTTCTTTGAGAATTCATTCTTTAAAAAAAGGTCAAGAGAAGACACTGATAAAGAGGATCAAGAAACAATTCATCATAAACCAAATGATGAAATGGAACTTACTACATCTACTGAAGAAATAGAACCAAGAAGAAGTAAAAGAGCTAGGATAGAAAAATTCTATGGCCCTGATTTTTACATGTAACTAGTAGAAGGAAATAGGGATTATATTATTTCTTCTAGTATTTTTGTGACTGAGCATGATTCTAGTGATAGAGATCCATTGACTTTTAGAGAAGCTATGTCCTCTCAAGATTCAGGTTTTTGGCAAGAAGCCATTAATGATGAAATGGATTCTATCATGGGTAACAAGACTTGGGTCTTGGTAGATTTACCTCCTGGTTGTAAACCCATTGGCTGTAAATGGATCTTTAAAAGGAAAAGAAAATCAGATGGATCATTGATAAGTATAAAGCTAAACTGGTAGCCAAAGGTTTTAAGCAAAAGGAAGGAATTGATTACTTTGATACATATGCTCCAGTAGCAAGAATTAGTACCATTAGGTTATTAATTGCATTAGCATCAGTTCATAAACTTGTTATACACCAAATGGATGTTAAAACTATTTTTCTAAATGGTGATTTAGAAGAGGAAGTTTATATGGAACAACCAGAAGGTTTGTTTTGAAAGGTCAACAAAGAAAAGTTTGTAAACTTATTAAATCTTTATATGGACTAAAACAAGCACCTAAGCAGTGGCATGAAAAATTTGACCAAATGATTGTTTCAAATGGGTTTAAAATAAATGAATCGGATAAATGTGTTTGTTTTAAGTTTAGTAAAGGTTTTGGTGTTATAATTTGTTTATATGTTGATGATATGCTTATTTTTGGTACTAGTGAAAAGATAGTCTTAGAAACTAAAACATTTTTGTCTGCTACTTTTGATATGAAAGATATGGGGGAGGCTGATGTAATTTTAGGTATTAAAATTGTGCGGTCTCAAGATACCATTTCTTTAACTCAGACTCATTATATTGAGAAATTGTTAAAGAAGTTTAATCACGAGAATTGCAAGATAGCTTCTACCCCATATGATCATTCTGTTAAGTTATTTCCAAATAAAGGAAATAGCATATCTCAGTTAGAGTATGCAAGTGTAATTGGTAGTCTAATGTATGCAATGCAGTGTACTAGACCTGATATAGCATTTGCAGTAGGAGTATTGTGTAGGTTTACTCATAATCCAGGTCAGGTTCATTGGGATGCAGTATCAAGGATACTTAAATATCTTAAAGGCACAATGAACTATGCATTATGCTATACAGGATACCCAGCTGTGATAGAAGGGTACACGGATGCAAACTGGATAACAGATTCGGATGAAATAAAGTCTACAAGTGGATGGATATTCACTTTAGGAGGAGGGGAAATTTCTTGGGGTTCCAAGAAACAAACCTTGATAACACATTCAACTATGAAATCCGAGTTTGTTGCATTATCAACTGCTGTAAAAGAAGTCGAATGGCTTAAGGATTTATTATTTGAGATACCACTTTGGCCCAAACCAATAACAACTATCTCAATATATTGTGATAATGAGGCAGCATTATCACGGTTTTATAACAAGGTTTATAACGGGAAGTCTAGACATATAAGTTTAAGACATAGTTATGTAAGGAAGCAAATCAATAAAGGGGTTGTTACCTTTAACTATGCTAAGTCAAAGAGAAATTTGGCGGATCCTTTTACAAATGGCCTAGGAAAGGATGTAATATGTAAGACTTTCAGGGAGATGGGTTTAAAGCCTTTAAATGAAAGGTAACCTATAAGTGGAACCCAACTAAATACTAGAGTAACATCTAGTATATTAGTTCAATGAAAAATACTTATAGTAATAACCTATACACTTAGACAAGTATGAAGAAGAAATTCTTCATAACCATCTCAAAGTTAGTGTATGCTTGTATGGAGAACAAAGAGAGTAGGGTAAATCTTTAATGAATCTATGTCCGGTTTGGAGGATGCAGGTCATACAAGTGCATCTAATTAGATTCACCTATGTAAGTGAAGGAAGTGGGGCCGCTTCTGCGAGACATGAGGCTTATCTCTAAGTCACTTACGAAACCCAAGAGGTAAACACAAGGCCATAAATGTGTTGGGTTTCCTTAAACTATGAGAGATATAGTATATGTCTATAGAGCAAGATATCACTGTAAAAATTTTTAGTTCAAAGCTAAAGCTACTAAAAATTCAAATATTTTGTGAAATAGACTATGTAAATGTTCAAATCGAAAGACACCTCTTACTTATGTATGCTATATTTAAATAAGAAAAAGAAGAATGTCAAAGGAAAATGATTGGAAGATTATGAAAATAGAGGAGGATTGTTGTATATTTTCATTATTTAAAAGTATATAATAAATATATTATATGTTATCCATGTAACCAACAATTAAAATTGATTTAGTTGGATAAGAGAGAAGTGTTGATATTAAGGACTTGGGTTCAAGTCATGGCAACAACATTCTTATAATTTTTTTTATTTTAAAATTATTATAAGGAAAAGGCCAACGATAATATTCAACGATAACTCTTAATATATATATATATATAATAAGAAAAAGGCCAACGACAACTCTCAATTGGGATGCCGACATCAGAATTGGGATACGACCTCACCCAGTTGGGATGCCGACATCAGAATTGGGATACGACCTCACAGAACGACAACAAGAATTGGGAGGCCATGTTTGGATATCAACATACCTCTTCAAAGGGGTGTTTGGAAACCTATAAATAGGTTGTCAATCCAACACAAACTCACATCAACAACTTCAATTCTTCTTAAGTTCTTAGAATCTCAAATCATTCTAAATTTTTTCAAGTTCATAGAAAATTATTCTAAATAATTTTTCTTATTAGTTTGCACTAGTTTTGTTTCTACACAACAAATTCTAGTACAGAATAAAGTCTGGGCCTGTCTTATATTGGGAGATTAATTCGCAGTAACCCTGTGTAGAAAAAATAAAGGACAAATATAATCTTAAAAAAAGAGTGGTCTACCATTCGATTCAAACAGAAATATTGTTATTTTATATCTTACTACAAAAGCAGGTTTTAACACCCCTATGCATATATTAGCTTTGGCTGCTTATCATTTCAAGACAAACAACCGCAAACCTAATTCAACTACCCACACTTCTTTCCAGATCATAAAGATCAAAATCATCCTGTTCAAAACTTAATATTTTTCCAACGAACACATGCAATCTTGCATATATATATATATATATATATTACTTCATTAAATGTACAAAAATTAAAATACGAATGTATATTATATAGTATACATGCATGTTTCCTGAGATAAATATAACATAATCATTTACATAGTTTATGCATATATACATGAATGATTGATGAAATTGAAAACTTGAGCATACATGAATATGGGGCTATGCTTTTGTTGGTAGCTAGGTTATCGTACAGCTACATTTAAGTTCAATTAGCGTACATTTTGCATCTAAAATATATACAAGCTAGCTAATTAATAGAAATTAACTTTTGTATTCATATTTGAACCTTAATAGCTAGGTCGAATCCACTTAAGCTAAACCATAATTGATATAATTATAAATGTTTTTTTTAATGCTTGAAAGTAAATTGAAACCTCACAATTAAGAGGAGATAAAGTCCCACTGTAATAAAGAGAAAAGAAAACACATAACAAGAATTAAACATGCAGCCTATATATATATATATATATATGATTATGGAGTCTCGATCGGTCATAATCATGAGGCTAAGACATTATTGACAATTATAAATGTATTGTACGATCGTTATCTAAATCCAAACCTAAAAAAAATATCCAAATGAGATCGAATGGGGATGAGATAAGATCTGACTAGCAAAATCCCTAACAGATAGAGATAGTGTACTCAATGTATTGTACAATTAATCGTTATCTAACAAATGGTATATTAGAGTACGTACACTAAGAGGACATTTGATTCGAGTATCGTCAAATGAAATGATTCATAAATCATTTTTTCTTGTTTGATTCGTTAATTGCTTGGTAATTTAAATTTCGTGTCATTGAAATTATGTCTCCAATCAAATTGCACTATTTTGACATTTTTCATTACATCAGTATATAATATGAGCATGGTGTCTTCATTAGTCATTACACTCCGTAAGGCATGCAATGTGAAAGGTTTAATAAAACAAATAATGATTACTATGTTATTTTCGCTTTGATTAATCTTGTACCATCCTTTAATTACATCACATATTATTTTTAATAAAGCGAACAAAATTTGTATTGTAAACATCATTATTAGGCCCGCAAACAAATCGAATTGATCTGAACTTTGTCGAACTTGAACACTGTTAGTGAACTCAAATATGTTCGAATAACATGAACGAACCAACACTCATGTGCGAGTTCGATCGTTAGCTGTTCGTGAACTGTTCGCGAACATGATCAAGTTCGCGAACAGTTCGCAAAATTTAGTCGAACATGATCGAGTCCTGTGAACGTCACGAACACATGCTCATTCGCGAACGTGATCAAGTTTGCTAACATTTTGACCAACCACGTCGGCTGATTATATTTCTAACTTCCAAATCGGTTAATAAATTTCACATGTAAGAAATCGAATCACTCGAACCCATGCTAGAAATCGAATTACTCGAACCGATCTCAATCTGAACTCGAACTTCTCGAACCGAATCCGAACCTATTCACAAACACACGAACCACGTGGTTCACGAACTATGTTCGATCGATCAATCGATAACATAAAATTATGTGCAAACTTAACTCAACAAGATATCAAACTCGAACAAAACAGAACTCGAACCGAACCGATTCACAAATAATTCGATTCGTTTGCAGGCCTCATTACATTATGACGTTATCATATTACGAAGTTCCATTACCTTTCAAACATATATCAGTAATCCAAACCGGAATTAAAAGTGTATGTCACGTCTAATTAATTAACCGGGTTCAATCACAATTATATATGGCAATGGATAGACATAAATATACTAGATAAAACAAACTAGATTATGCATGTTTATAGGTAGATCTGACCATTTAGATTGAGGATTATTTAGTTAATTAAAATTATTTGGGTCTAATAGGATTAGTTAATTAAATTTTCTGTTATGAATTGATTTAGTTTTAGACTAATATATAAATTAGAAATATGAGTTAAAACTCGTTTAACTAACTTTATCTTATATTGTCAACGCATCTCAATATGTTTAGTTTTCAAATTTGGACTCCTAAATATGCTGTTCCAAATAATTTTCAAATTTGGACTCCAAATCTGTTACATATTCCATTTGTTGTCCAATGCATTGCCACGTGCCCTCTTGTTAGTATAATAGAACAGAGCTCGCTCGGTTAAAATAATTAAAACATACGGCTCTAAGAGCATTCACTACAGTTTTCTAATCAATTCTTTATTTTAAATTTTAAAGAATACATCAATAAATTATTATCTAACAGTTTTCTTATCTTTATTTGACTCTCTATTTTAATCCCTATATAGATTTTACTCCCCAGTATGGGTGAGTCAAAAGACTATTCTCTATATGTATAAAATGACATTTCACACCCTTATTTAAGTGGACAACTCATCAATCATACACATCTTGACATTTTTTTACTACTTCATTTTTAAATTATAAAATTAATATTTACTTATTTTTTAAAAATTAATTTCAAACGTATTCAAATTTAAAATTGACATAAATTTATTTAATTTATGTCAATATAATTATAAATATTAAAAAAGCACTATTAATTATAAAATTTATTATTTTCAAAATTTAAATGAATCATATTAAATTTAAATTTAAAATATCATAAATTAACTTTTTAAAAGTTAATATTGATCTTATGTACATTTGCAGCTACGATCCATTCAATACTCACTCCATAAATTACTTAAAATTTTAAAAAAAATAAAAATTATTTTATAGTGAAATACAATTGATAAATTATACTATCTTCTATAAATTATAAAATTATTATTAATTTGATATTTTGACTGTTGGAACTTTTAAATTTTAACTTTTAATTAAATTTTATTATTTAAAGAATCAATATAAGGACTTGTTGGGTATATAGTGAAAAAAATTGAATCCCTATTTTGCAGAATGACCCAATAGCACTGCAGAATAAGGATAAAGATAAAAAAACTATTGTAAATGCTCTAAGGATCCATAAATTAATGTTGGTGTTTCTACATTCTTTATGCACTTCACAAAATATTTATTGCTCTATTTTAACTTTTGAAGGAAAAATTCCTCCGTTGACAAAAACAATAAAACTAAAATAAATGTAGTTTAAATAATTAATTTACAGAATTATAATAAAATTCTCAATAATTTCATTCATTTTAATTTACATAATAATTATTAATGTAATTTCTTTGAAAGTGCCTATAATAAAAAATTAATATTTTTAATACTTAAATTAGTCACATCAATTAATTTTTTTATTTCAAACTTGGGTCTAAAAAAGTAAATTAAGACTCTTTTAGTATAAGTGTATAAAGAGAGTAATATTTTTGTAAGTTTCTTTTTATAATTTCACAAGTCTATCAAATATGAACATGAAAATTCTTTTGTTAGTCAATTTATAAAATGATTTTGTTAAATAACAATAGTCTCATTTCATTTTAATTAATATAAAAGTTATTAATTTAAATTATTTTTAAAATACTTCTAATAAATTTTTTTAATTTTTTAATACTTAATTGAGTCAAATCAATATTAAATATTTTGTTTCCTCAAATATTTTATTAAATTGATTACAGGGAGACTTTAAAATTATTAATTGCACAATATCATCTTAAGCCACATAGCACTTGAAAGTTGGAAGCAATATTATATTACGGCTATGTAATATTATTGATCTTGGCATAATACGGGGTATCCTGTAATGTTGTTACTAATTTTGCATTTGTCAGTTTGTTGGGTTAATAAAAAAGTAATTGTGACAAAATTATAATTTAAAATATAGATCGACTTGAATTCGACTCATAAATATTTAAACTCAAATTATATAACTCATATTAAATAAAAATAATATAATTTTTATTTTTAATTAATTCATAATTATTTTATATAACTCAGAATTATTTTTTGTCGGGTCTACTGAGAGGGTACACTTACAATATTGACACTCCACCGAAAATGTTCATTTGTACAACTGTACTATTCAGACTTTTCTAATTAGACTTTTCCAAAAATATTAATTAAAAATAACAAATTGGAACCAATTGTTTCTTCATTTAAGGGTGTTATTATTGTAACCTTCTGAAGTGTGCACATCCAAGTGACGGCCTTAAATTTCAATCTATAAGTTTTCACGTCACGTTCGCCAGCATACAATAATTAAATAATCATTACCGTACTATTTGTCACATATAGAACATACCACTAGTATTAAGACAGAAGTTTAATCCTTAAAAAATTCAAATTGAGTCTGCTATACATTGTTAAATAAAGTTTTCAAATTATAAGTGTTACGTACAAGCATATATGAGGAAAGTAAAAATTAAAAAGAGTTTTATTTTAATTTAATATATTTTATCATATATAATTTTACATTGATTATAATCTAACTTCATCATATATTTATCGACATATATATTATTTTTCATTCAAATTATGTAAACCATCTTCGCTTTAGAAACAACACACCTCGTCATGCATGATCATATTGTAATTTAACTATACCATACCCTAATTTTCAAGTATCTTTAGCAGAGCCGATAACTCCTTAATCTGATATATGGTTAAGACTGAGGTACTGTAATTTTTAAGATTAAGGTACTGGGGATTTGATTAATACTCCCTCCATTTCATAATAACAGTCGTTTTAGCTTGATGCACATGGATTAAGAAAGTCATTTAATATTATCATTTATTAATTAAAATTTATGTGAAATTTCATCACTACTCTTTTATGGAAAGTTGAAAACTATTAATACAGGGAGAAATTTTTTTGGGACAATGAGAGAATGTAGGGGTTCTGACGCCCCCCAGAATAGGTCCAGTCAACCCAACCCATTCTGAGTCGTCAAATACATAGTACAGAATTCAAATACAAACTTTATATCACACGGTCGTGCAAAATACGACCACACAACTGTGAGTGTCAATACAAATATGTAAAAAATATTAACATTCAAACTAAGCCCTCATTATAATTATTCTCACACTATTTATTAGAAATAGTGAGGACTACTACTGCTCTAACTCGAACCATCACTCTGTCCCCCGACTAGTTCCTGCGACATTCTCATTTTCTGAAGAGGACAATAGATGAAAAGGGTGAGCTCCACTAGCCCAGTAAAGAATATTATGACTAAGATAATGAAAAATAAATTATCGTTAGTTTTCAACAATTCAGATAAAATATTATTGACAAAAAGTTTTAGATTAATATTCGCAGCGGAAATAACAATTCATTAGAAGAATTAAGTAGAGAATGAAGTCTACTATCTTCTATGATTTAAAAGTCCATCATCAATATTTTATCCCTGTAACATCAATCAATATACATTTCAAATCAAATATTCATCTTTGCACTACGGCCAAAGATATTCATCAGGTAATCATTCATCTTTGCTCTACAGGCCAAAGATATTCAGTTATATCACCTTTTAGGACTGAGGATGATGAAAAATATTTTAAAGAACGAATCCAGTGAGATAAATGACAAAGACTAAGATTCGTATTTTAGTTTATCCAATTCAAAAATACTTCGTAATAATCAATTGTGAAATAAAATTCAAGAATAAAGCTCAAAACGTAGATCCAATTAAAGATAGTAACCATAACAGACAATTTGGACAAATAGAAGAAAATTTAATTTTTTCATGAATAGTGCCGTATACGTGAATAGTAACCCCAACGGAAAAAGTAAGAATTTCATAATACAATCCATACCAATATTTTGGTATAATGATATTGAAAAGAATAACATCATTTATGAAAAAAAATAACATCCCTTACCTCAAAACTCATCAGCGCTAATTCCTTCTTTTATATCCACAAAATAAATATTTTCTTATCATATAAATCAATAATTAATTATTCATAAATAATATTACAGAACTACAATATTGATAACCAGGTCATTCCCAGGAAAGAGGGGGTCCTTCCGATAAGGATTTCTCCTTACTGGCGCGCAATTAAATAACCCCTCCTAGACAAAACTTTCTTAGACATTGTCAATAATGCTATCTAATAATATTATTCAAATAATATGAATTATTTAGTTGATAATGTGAAATACTGCGCAGTGACAATTATTGAATCAATAATACAAAATATCAACTGTAGTAATTATTGAATCAATAATATAAAATAGCAACGTAGCAATTATTGATATAAAATATCAACGCAGCAATTATTGAATCAATAAAATATCATGCAATTATTGAATCAATAATATTAAATATTGAACAGTAATTACTGTAACAATAATTGAGTAGTGACTTCTTACGTAAGAATCAATAATTCAAAATACTGTGTAATACCGCATGCTACTGTGTACAACGCGTATTATTGTATTTTTATCACCGGATATTTCAACAGTTTAACCGTAACAGGTTTACCGTTATTTATAAAAAAAGTTATTTCTGTCACTTTTTATATCCGACAGCTATTCCGTTGTGGGGCCCACAAATAGCTGCGCCGTCGTACGAATATTCTCCGACAACAAGAATATTCCACGATCAAACGAATATTCTCCGATAATAATGAATATTTTATAACTTCTTGCTTATTTTAAAATATTTGCATATTTCACCCATAATTTTTCACATTTATCAAATCAACACCTTACTATTTCGAAATAATATATAAAAAAAATTAAATCTTTATTCATAAAAGTTGGGGTCTCACAATCTCCCCTCCTTATGAAATTTCGTTCCTCGAAATTGACGTACGTACCTGGCATGTCGAAAATGTGAGGATACCTCGCTTTCATTTCTGATTCTAACTCCCAGGTTATTTCCATAATTTTATGGTTTTCTCCACAAAACTTTTACTTGAGGTATAATTTTCGAGCGTAGGACATGCTCCTTCCCATCCAAGATCTTGACAGGTACCTCCTCGTACGTTAAATCTTCGGCTATCTCGTCTGGTTCTAACTCAATAATGTGATTTGGGTCTTTCACATATTTGCGAAGTACGGATATGTGAAAAACGTTATGAACACGAGACATGCTTGGAGGTAAAGATAGTCTATAGGCCACATTTTCTACTCGATCAAGGATCTCAAATGGACCAATGAATCGTGGATTGAGTTTTCCTCTTTTACCAAATCTCGTAACTCCCTTCCACGGAGCAACACGTAATAACACAAGGTCCCCAACATTAAATTTCACGTCCTTTCGATGAAGATCCGCATAACTCTTTTGTCGGTCTTGTGAGGTTTGTATACGTTGCCGGATCATTTGAATCTTTTCTGTAGTCATACGTACCAACTCTGGTCCCAATAATGTTGCTTCACCCACCTCATCTCAACATACTGGAGAGCGACAGTTTCTCCCATACAATGCCTCGAATGGAGCCACACCTATACTTGCTTGATAACTGTTGTTGTAGGAGAATTCCACCAATGATAAGTACTTATCCTAACTCCCTTTGAAGTCTAGAACACAGAGTCTCAATAGATCTTCAAGAGTTTGAATAGTCCTTTCTGATTGTCCGTCTGTTTGAGGATGATAAGCCGAACTGAATCGTAAATTCGTGCCCATAGCTTTCTACAAACTGATCCAAAATCATGAAGTAAATATGGGGTCACGATCCGAAATTATGGATACTGGCATGCCATGCAATCTCACAATCTCACTCACGTACATATGAGCAAGACGTTCAAGGGAATATGTAAGACCCCAACTTTTATGAATAAAGATTTAATTTTTTTTATATATTATTTCGAAATAGTAAGGTGTTGATTTGATAAATATGAAAGTTATGGGTGAAATGTGTGAATATTTTAAAATGAGCAAGTGGTTATAAAATATTCTGGTTGTCGGGGAATATTCGTTTGGTCGTGAAATATTCTTGTTGTCGGGGAATATTCGTACGACGGCGTAGCTATTTGTGGGCCCCCACAACAGAATAACTGTCGGATATAGAAAGCGACAGAAATAACTTTTTTACAAAATAACGGTGTGGTTATTACCGTTAGTACTGTTGAAATACCCGGTGGTTAAAATACAGTGATACGCGGTGTTGCACAGTAGCACACGGTATTGCACATTATTTCGAATTATTGAGTCTTACGTGAGAAGGAACTTATTCAATTATTGTTACAGTAATTACTGTTCAATATTTTATATTATTGACTCAATAATTGTTACATTGATATTTTATTGACTCAATAATTGCTACGTTGCTATTTTATATGATTGATACAATAATGGCTACAGTTGATATTTTGGTATTATTGATTCAATAATTATCACTGCACAGTATTTCACATTATCAACTCAATAATTCATATTATTTGAATAATATTATTAGATAACATTATTGAGAATGTCTAAGGAAGTTCTGTCTAGGAGGGGTTATTTAATTGCGCGCCAGTAAAGAGAAGTCCTTATCGGAAGGCCCCCTCTTTTTTGGGAACGACCTGGTTGTCAATATTGTAGTTCTGTAATATTATTTGTGAATAATTAATTATTGATTTATATGATAAGAAAATATTTATTTTGTGGATATTAAAGAAGGAATTAGCGCTGATGAGTTTTTATCAGTATTTTGGTGTGAGAAATTATTTGTTTATGAATTTCAGATAATTTATGTTTGAAATTTGAAAAAACCTTCCTTCTACAAAGTTGTAGAGAATTAAATTTCCTATGAAAAGACATAGAATTTGTATTTTTCTGACAAAGGGGCTATTTATTATGAATTATTGAAGTTTCGGAAAATAAATATTTTTTTATGGGTGGGCCCCACTTTTGTTGAAAATTCAAATTTTTGAAAAGCCGCCAGGCAGCGGAATTTTTTTTAAAATAATAATATTTTATTATTTTAGTCTCCTTTGGCATCCTAAGCTTTTCCTATAAATAGGGTGCTTATGTTAGAATTAAAAATCACACCAGAATCAGAAGTTTTCTCTCTCTATAATATCGAGCGTATTTTTGTGAGTATTTTGATACTTTGAGTGTTACTATTCAGTGCAAGTTTCCTTCGGTATTATATCCGATATTCCAGCCAGAAGTGTTATTCTTTTGAGGTAAGGGATATTATTTCTTTCATAAATGATGTTATTCTTTTCAATATCATTATACCAAAATATTGGCATGGATTTTATTATGAAATTCTTACTTTTTCCGTCGGGGTTACTATTCACGTATACGGCACTATTCACGGAAAAATAAAATTTTCTTCTGTTTGTCCAAATTGCTTGTTAAGGTTCATATCTTTGATTGGATCTAAGTTTTGAGCTTTATTCTTGAATTTTGCTCCACAAAGTATTATTATGGAATATTCTTGAACTTTGATAAACTAAAATACGAATCCTTAATCTTATCTTTTATTTCACTGGATTCGTTATTTATATGATTTTTCATCATCCTCAGTTCTAAGTGGTGATGTAACTGAATATCTTTGGCCTGTAGAGCAAAGATGAATGATTACCTGATGAATATCTTTGGCCTGTAGTGCAAAGATGACAGGTGTTGAGATGAACATGATCACTGATGATACAAATGAATACATTTGGCCGTAGTGCGAAGATGAATATTTGATTTGAGATATATATTGATTGATATTACAGGGATAAAATATTGATGATGGACTTTTAAATCATAGAAGATAGTAGACTTCATTATCTGCTTAACTCTTCTAATGAATTGTTATTTTCGCTGCGAATATTGATCTAAGATTGGTTGTCCATTATATTTTATCTGATTTATTGAAGGCTAACGATAATTTATTTTCCATTATCTTAGTCATAATATTCTTTACTGAGCTAGTTGAGCTCACCCTTTTCATCAGTTGTCCTCTTCAGGAAATGAGAATGTCGCGGAAACTAGTCGGGGGAGAGAGTGATGGTCCGAGTTAGAGAAGTAGTAGTCCTCACTATTTCTTATAAATAGTGTGATAATAATTGTAATGAGGACTTAGTTTGAATCTTAATATTTTTTACATATTTGTATTGACACTCACAGTTGTGTGGTCGTATTTTGCACGACCGTATGATATAAAGTTTGTATTTGAATTCTGTACCATGTATTTGGCGACTCAGAATGGGTTGGGTTGACTGGACCTATTCTGGGGGCATCACAGTTGGTATCAGAGCTTAGGGATATGATCTGTGGCGGAGATCGGGGAATAGAACTAGGAGGGGAGAGACGAGTAAATCCTTCGCTAGTGTGTCCTACCTAAGCTTATGTGGTATTTAATTGGTCAGTCGGAGCATAGGGTTAATATGTGATATGTTGATTTGTTTAATTAACCCTTGTTTTATGGCAGTATTTAAGAATGGCAGCTGAGAATGTTAACAACGAAGTGAATGAGACCATGGAGACACCTTTAATCACTAACCAGGAGAACGTGCAACAAGAAGGCAATATTCATCCTGAAAATAACGCTGGTCAGACGATAAACGATGAGATGTTTAGAAGTTTTTTGCAGTTCATGCAAAACCAGACGAGAGAGACTCGTGTGCAACATACAGGTGGAGATAATAACAACACGCGAGTTGTCACTGCCAAGCAGTTCAAAGAATTGGGACCACCAGAGTTTCTGGGAAAACCAGATCCGATCAAGGCAGAGACGTGGATTAAACAAATTATCAAGATATTTGATGTCTTGAGATGCACGGAGGAACAGAAGGTTCCATTCGCCACGTTTATGTTTCGTGGAGAGGCAGATTAATGGTGGGAATCCGTAAAACGTACCCAGCCTGCCGCACTCAAGATGTCTTGGGAAGCGTTTCAGAAACTGTTTAATGACAAGTACTTTCCTGAAAGTATTCGTCATATGAAGGAAGTAGAGTTTATCAGACTCGACCAAAACAACATGACGGTATCCCAGTACGAGGCTAAGTTCGCGGAGCTGTCCAGGTTTGCAACTCATTTGGTGGAGAATGAGGAACGTATGACGCGGATGTTTCTAAGAGGTTTGAAACCCGAAATACGTCAATACCTCATTTCTCATATTTTTTTTTATATTCGGATATAGTAAACAGGGCCAAGTTATTAGAACAAGATAATGATTATGTTCAACCGAGGGACCACAACCAAGGTCGTACCGGTGGCAGCAGTCATCGGAGCAATGACAACCAGCGAGGAGGAAAGTATGACAGAAACGGTAACCACTCCGGTGGTAATCGTGGCCATGATAGTAGAAGAAGCGAATCGGGAGGAGATTTCAAAAAGAGAAGGTATAACAATGAGAACGCGAAGATGTCAACATCAGCACCAGCATCAACTGTTTCGAGGGGAGGAGAACGACCACCGGTCGTATGCTATAAGTGCGGGAAAGAAGGACACATCAGCCCAAACTGTCCACAACAATTCAAAGCATGCTATAACTGTGGAAAGGAAGGACATATAGCTCGAGATTGTCCTGTTACGAAACCAAGTTCAGCGGGGGTGGTGATTTCAAAGGCGGTTGTAGACAAGTCAAAGTCGGTGATTCTTGAAAGAGCGTTTGTCGTGACAGCCCAAAACGCGAGGAATCCACACGAGGTGATTACGGGTAAGCTGATCATAAACTCTTGCGAAGTTTACACCTTGTTAGATACCGGTGCTACCCATTCTTTTATTTCACCTGCTTGTGCTCAATGTTTGAACTTGACTTCTGATAAATTAGACTTTGACTTATTTGTTGAAACTCCGTTGGGAGAAACCTTTGTTACATCTACAGTTTACAAATCTTGCTTGATTCAGATTGGTACCCTTACCTTACCTGTTGATCTTATATCTTTGAAAATACTTGCATTTGACGTGATTTTAGGAATTGACTGGTTAACCAATTACCATGCCAGAATTGATTGTTTTCGTAAGGTTGTTAGTTTTCATATTCCTAATCAACCTGTTGTACGAATCCAAATCACCAAACCACTAACAACAGGTTGATTCGTACAACAGGTTGATTAGGAATATGAAAACTAACAACCTTACGAAAACAATCAATTTTGGCATGGTAAGTGGTTAACCAGTCAATTCCTAAAATCACGTTAAATGCAAGTATTTTCAAAGATATAAGATCAACAGGTAAGGTAAGGGTACCAATCTGAATCAAGCAAGATTTGTAAACTGTGAATGTAACAAAGGTTTCTCCCAACGGAGTTTCAACAGATAAGTTAAAGCTTAATTTATCAGAAGTCAAGTTCAAACGTTGAGCACAAGCAGGTGAAATAAAGGAATGGGTAGCACCGGTATCTAACAAGGTGTAAACTTCACAAGAGTTTATGATTAGCTTACCCGTAATCACCTCGTGTGGATTCCTCGCGTTTTGCGCTGTCACGACAAACGCTCTTCTAGGAATCACCGACTTTGACTTGTCCGAAACTGCCTTGGGAATCACCACCCCCGCTGGACTTGGTTTCGCAACAGGACAATCTCGAGCTATATGTCCTTCTTTTCCACAGTTATAACATGCTTTGAATTGTTGTGGGCAGTTTGGGCTGATGTGTCCCTCTTTCCCGCATTTATAGCATACGACCGGTGGTCGTTCTCCTCCCCTAGAAACAGTTGATGTTGGTGCTGATGTTGACATCTTCACGTTCTCATTGTTATGCCTTCTCTTCTAGAAATCTCTCCCTGATTCGCTATTTTTACTATCATAGCCACGATTACCACCGGAGTGGTTACCGCTTCTGTCATACTTTCCTCCTCGCTGTTTGTCATTGCTCCGATGACTGCTGCCACCGGTACGACCTTGGTTGTTGTCCCTTAGTTGAATATAATCACTATCTCGTTCTAACAGCTGGGCCCTGTTCACTACATCCGAATATAGAGAAAATTTGTGAGAAATGAGATATTGACGTATTTCGGGTTTCAAACCTCTCAGAAACATCCGCGTCATACGTTCCTCATTCTCTACCAAATGAAGTGCAAACCTGGACAACTTCGTAAACTTAGCCTCATACTGGGACACAGTCATGTTGTTTTGTTCTAGTCTGATAAACTCTACCTCCTTCATATAACAAATACTTTCAGGAAAGCACTTGTCATTGAACAGTTTTTGGAACGCTTCCCAAGACATCTTGAGTGCTGCAGTCTGGGTACGCTTCACGGATTTTCACCAGTAATCTGCTTCTCCACAGAACATAAACGTGGCGAATGGAACCTTCTGTTCCTCCGTGCATCCCAAGACATCAAATATCTTGGTAATTTGCTTAACCCACGTATCTGCCTTGATCGGATCCGGCTTTTTCAAAAACTCTGGTGGTCCCAATTCTTTGAACTGCTTGGCAGTGACAATTCGCGTGTTGTTATTATCTCCACCTGTATTTTGCACACGAGTTTTCCTCGTCTGGTTTTGCATAAACTGCAAAAAGCTTCTAAACATCTCATCGTTTATCGTCTGATCAGCGTTGTTTTCAGGATGAACATTGCCTTCTTGTTGCACGTTCTCCTGGTTAGTGATTAAAGGCGTTTCCACGGCCTCATTCACTTCATTGTTAACAGTCTCAGCTGCCATTCTCAAATACTGCCATAAAACAAGGGCTAATTAAACACATTAACATATCACATATTAACCCTATGCTCCGACTGACCAATTAAATACCACATAAGCTTAGGTAGGACATACTAGTGAAGGATTTACTCGTCTCTCCCCTCCTAGTTCTATTCCCCGATCTTCGTCAGAGATCATATCCCTAAGCTCTGATACCAACTGTGACTCGTATCCCCATATTGGATAGCATCTCACAATGGCACCTATCAGTTTGCTACCGCAGAACGGCGTCTCCTACGGAGAGTCTGGCTTCGGTGCATCCCCCATACACAGGAAGTCACCAGATAGAGGCTCAGGGCTCTTTACTTATGGCTCTGATACCAACTGTGACGCCCCCCCAGAATAGAATCAGTCAACCCAACCCATTCTGAGTCGTCAAATACATGGTACAGAATTCAAATACAAACTTTATATCACGGTTGTGCAAAATACGACCACACAACTGTGAGTGTCAATACAATATGTAGAAAATATTAACATTCAAACTAAGTCATCATTACAATTATTCTCACACTATTGATTAGAAGTAGTGAAGACTACTACTGCTCTAACTCGGACCATCACTCTGTTCCCCGACTAGTTCTCGCGATATTCTCATTTCCTGAGGAGGACAATAGATGAAAAGGGTGAGCTCAACTAGCCCAGTAAAGAATATTATGAATAAGATAATGGAAAATAAATTATCGTTAGTCTTCAACAATTCAGATAAAATATTATTGACAACAAGTTTTAGATCAATATTCGCAACGGAAATAACAATTTATTAGAAGAATTAAGTTGAGAATGAAGTCTACTATCTTCTATGATTTAAAAGTCCATCATCAATATTTTATCCCTGTAACATCAATCAATATACATCTCAAATTAAATATTCATCTTTGCACTACGGGCCAAAGATATTCATTTGTATCACCAGTGGTCATGTTCATCTCAACACATGTCCATCTTTGCACTACGGCCAAAGATATTCATCAGGTAATCATTCATCTTTGTTCTACAGGCCAAAGATATTCAGTTATATCACCTTTTAGGACTAAGGATGATGAAAAATATTTTAAAGAACGAATTCAGTGAGATAAAGGACAACGACTAAGGATTCGTATTTTAGTTTATCCAATTCAAAAATACTTCGTAATAATCAATTGTGGAGCAAAATTCAAGAATAAAGCTTAAAACTTAGATCCAATTAAAGATAGTAACCATAACAGATAATTTGAACAAATAGAAGAAAATTTAATTTTTTCGTGAATAGTGCCGTATACGTGAATAGTAACTCCGACGAAAAAAGTAAGAATTTCATAATACAATCCATGCCAATATTTTGGTATAATGATATTGAAAAGAATAACATCATTTATGAAAGAAAATAACATCCCTTACCTCAAAAGAATAGTACTTCTGACTAGAATATCGGATATAATACCGAAAGAAACTTGCACTGAATACTAACACTAAAAGTATCTAAATACTCGCAAAAATACGCTCGATATTATAAAGAGAGAAAACTTCTAATTCTGGTGTGATTTTTAATTCTAACATAAACACCCTATTTATAGGAAAAGCTTAGGATGCCAAAGTAGACTAAATTAATAAAATATTAATAAAAAAATTTCTACGCACACTTCCTTGACCAAAATATCAGCCACCACAAGTGAGGCCCACCAAAATCAGTATTTTCCACACCAACCAAAAGTGGGGCCCACCATTTTATTTTAAAAAAAACTGTTTATTTTCGAAACTTCAATAATTCATAATAAATAGCCATTTTATCAAAAAAAATATAGATTATATGTCATTTCCATGGAAATTTAATTCTCTACAACTTTGTAGAAGGAAGTTTTGTCTTTATTAAATTCAAATCTTTATTCATAAAAGTCGGGGTCTTACAGTTTTGTTGTTATTTTTATAAAAAGGTTGCTTCTGTCGCTTTCTATATCCGACATTCATTCCGTTGTGTCGGAGAATATTCTTTTGTCCGAGAATATTTGTAAGACCCCAACTTTTATGAATAAAGATTTAATTTTCTTTATATATTATTTCGAAATAGTAAGGTGTTGATTTGATAAATGTGAAAAATTATGGGTGAAATGTGTAAATATTTTAAAATAAGCAAGTGGTTATAAAATATTCATTGTTGTCGGGGAATATTCGTTTGGTCGTGAAATATTCTTGTTGTCGGGGAATATTCGTACGACGGCGCAGCTATTTGTGGGCCCCACAACGGAATAACTGTCGGATATAGAAAGCGACAGAAATAACTTTTTTTATAAATAACGGTAAACCTGTTACGGTTAAACTGTTGAAATATCCGATGATAAAAATACAGTAATACGCGTTGTACATAGTAGCATAAGGTATTGCACAGTATTTTGGAATTATTGATTCTTACGTAAGAAGTCACTACTCAATTATTGTTACAGTAATTACTGTTCAATATTTTATATTATTGATTCAATAATTGCATGATATTTTATTGATTCAATAATTGCTACGTTGATATTTTATATCAATAATTGTTACGTTGCTATTTTATATGATTGATTCAATAATTGCTACCGTTGATATTTTGTATTATTGATTCAATAATTTTCACTGCAAAGTATTTCACATTATCAACTAAATAATTCATATTATTTGAATAATATTATTAGATAGCATTATTGACAATGTCTAAGGAAGTTTTGTCTAGGAGGGGTTATTTAATTGCGCGCCAGTAAGGAGAAATTCTTATCAGAAGGCCCCCTCTTTCCTAGGAACGACCTGGTTGTCAATATTGTAGTTCTGTAATAATATTTGTGAATAATTAATTATTGATTTATATGATAAGGAAATATTTATTTTGTGGATATAAAAGAAGGAATTAGTACTGAGATGTTTTTATCAGTATTTTGGTGTGGAAAATCATCCGTTTATGGATTTCAGCTATTTTCAGTTGGAATTTTGGAAAAACTTCATTCTACAAAGTTGTAGAGAATTAAATTTTCCATGAAAAGGACATATAATCTATATTTTTTTGATAAAATGACTATTTATTATGAATTATTGAAATTTCAAAAATAAATATTTTTTTAAATAAAATGGTGGACCCCACTTTTGGTTGGTGTGAAAAATGTTGATTTTGGTGGGCCCCACTTGTGGTGGCTGATATTTTGGTCAAGGAAGTGTGCGTAAATTTTTTTTATTAATATTTTATTAATTTAGTCTACTTTGGCATCCTAAGTTTTTCCTATAAATAGGATGTTTATGTTAGAATTAAAAATCACACCAGAATCAGAAGTTTTCTGTCTCTATAATATCGAGCGTATTTTTGCGAGTATTTAGATACTTTGAGTGTTAGTATTCAGTGCAAGTTTTCTTCGATATTATATCCGATATTCCAGTCAGAAAAATACTATTCTTTTGAGGTAAGGGATGTTATTTTCTTTCGTAAATGATGTTATTCTTTTCAATATCATTATACCAAAATATTGGCATGGATTGTATTATGAAATTCTTACTTTTTCCGTCGGAGTTACTATTCACGTATACGGCACTATCCACGGAAAAATTAAATTTTCTTCTATTTGTCCAAATTGTCTGTTATGGTTACTATCTTTAATTGGAACTAAGTTTTGAGCTTTATTCTTGAATTTTGTTTCACAATTGATTATTACGAAGTATTTTTGAATTGGATAAACTAATATACGAATACTTAGTCTTTGTCCTTTATCTCACTGAATTCGTTCTTTAAAATATTTTTCATCATCCTCAGTCCTAAAAGGTGATAGAACTGAATATCTTTGGCCTGTAGAGCAAAGATGAATGATTACCTGATGAATATCTTTGGCCGTAGTGCAAAGATGGACAGATATTGAGATGAACATGACCACTGGTGATACAAATGAATATCTTTGGCCCGTAGTGCAAAGATGAATATTTGATTTGAGATGTATATATATATTGATTGATGTTATAGGGATAAAATATTGATGATGGACTTTTAAATCATAGAAGATAGTAGACTTTATTTTTTACTTAACTATTCTAATGAATTGTTATTTCCGCTGCGAATATTGATCTAAAACTTGTTTTCAATAATATTTTATCTGAATTGTTGAAGACTAACGATAATTTATTTTCCATTATTTTAGTCATAATATTCTTTACTGGGCTAGTTGAACTCACCCTTTTCATCTATTGTTCTCTTCAGGAAATGAGAATGTCGCAGGAACTAGTCGGGGGACAGAGTGATGGTCCGAGTTAGAGCAGTAGTAGTCCTCACTATTTCTAATAAATAGTGTGAGAATAATTGTAATGAGGACATAGTTTGAATGTTAATATTTTCTACATATTGTATTGACACTCACAATTGTGTGGTCGTATTTTGCACGATCGTGTGATATAAAGTTTGTATTTGAATTCTGTACCATGTATTTGGCGACTCAAAATGGGTTGGGTTGACTGGACCTATTCTGGGGGGCGTCACAATATTCGTACGACGGCGCAGTCATTGGTGGACCCTACAACGGAATAATTATCGGATATAGAAAGCGACAGAAATAACATTTTCACGGCAAAAATTTTACCATTAAACTGTTAAAATACCAGGTGATAAAAATACAGTAATACGCGTTGTTGCAAAGTAGCACACGGTATTGCACAATATCTTTGATTATTGATGCTTACGTAAGAAGTCACTCAGTATTCAATAATTGCTACAGTAGTTGTTGCACAGTATATCATATTATTGATTCAATTATTGTCACAGTATCATGGAATAGCTCCTTTCAAGTAGCTCAACCCAAACCATGGAATAGGTCCAGTCAACCCAAACCATGGAATAGGTCCAGTCAACCCAAACCATGGACCTATTCTGGACCTATTCCTTTCAAGTAGCTCAACTCATGGAATAGGTAACTTCCATTGACATCAGCGACATCACCATCTTTTAACAAAGCTTCAAGATTCTTACAATAGTCCATCAAACTATTATTATCTATAGACTTCAATTTCTCCAACTTAAACAAAAATTCAATTTGATAGATATCACTTTTTTTTTCTTTATATACATATTAAAAAAAAAATTGGGACTCTCAAAAATTTGGGGCTCTAGGCCTATGCCTCTTGGGCCTATGCTCAAGGCCGGCCCTGAACCAAACTCAGGTCAAATCCTGAGTCCGGAACAATTCTTGAGTCAAATCTCAATTCTGATTCGAATCAAATCCATCCAAATAAAGCCTTAATCACTGGCCCAATAGTAATTTTTTGGGTCATCCTAGCCCACCATATATTCACCTAAAAGGTCATGACTTGAAGATATTATTGATAGTAACTTAATTCTTTAAATATAGACAAATTTTTTTATATCTTTTAATAAGGGATTGATGTGTTGTAGATAATAAATATAATTGTGGAGTTTTTGGATATAAAAGAGCTTTTACAAGAATATAAAATCTAGTGTTTTGACAATTCATTTACATTTTTAATTTAAGTTACCAGTTTATTTCTACAATAATTAAAGATGGAAAAGTAAATGCCATTAATATACGTGAAAATGATACAAATAGAAAGCTGATTTGAAGTACAATTATCAATTTCTAATGTACTAACAACAGAATTATCATGGTACGTACTGACCTTTCCTCTTTACTTTAAGCCCGCATTATTGACTTACTGCTGCACCAGTACTTGATTCATGACAATACTTAAAATCTTTACAACAAGTCTTGGCGGACAGTTTTGTCCAACCGGAAAATTGGACCTGGTCGAATAATTTTTTATAATTTTTTTTTTGGTGATGTGATTCTAAAAAAATATATAATATTTATTTTAATTAAATTTTTTTTATAGAATATAATATTTTTAAAGTGTAATTTAAATACATATAAATATATCAAAGCAAATATATATATATATATATATATATATATATATATATATATGATGATGATATGATGATGATGATGATGATGATAGTGAAAAAGTATAGAGGGTAAAAAGTTGAAGGGCAATATATATTCGTACGAGGAAGCGTCAACGCCAATGTCCAACGGTCTCTTTTGCTTAATGGAGTCTCCCCTTTCACTCTCAATTTCACTACTCCCCACAAAACACATAGTATAAAATTACTAGGTGAGATGACATAAATGGACTGAAATTCGATGGTTATTTTATTTTTATTTTCTACTTTAATTCTTGAACGGTGTACTTTTCAATATCAATCAAATTATTCCTTTTTTCTCTTTTTCTTTTTTTGGATTCCTCCTCTTAACGATATCTCTGTTCACTTTTTATTATGCACAAAGAGTCATATTGGTGTGACCACAACCTTACTTTAAAATTTGTCACTTCAAAAACAGACATTAATTATTTTCAAATCATAAATATATATATAGTTTTTGTTTCTCTATAGGCATTTGAAGCGTTTGTAAATTTTAAATACACCAATTAAACATATTTTAGAATCTTGAATAACAATTTATTTCAAGCGTAATTCAACAAAATTGATGCACTGCATTATACTTCCAAATGATGCATCACCTCAGTGGAATAGTAGTTTCCATGCTTTATCTTGAGGGTCGAATAAGGCCGAGTTGCTGAGATAACATGCTCGTCTGATCATTTGTGATATAGGCTGCAGTCCATCCTTGTTCTTCAGCCATATATGGATTAATTATTATGGTTTTATTTTAATTAAGACATTGAGTGAAACTGCTAATAAGCCAGAGCCTCTAGTATTAATTCCACGTGTCAGACTTTCTCTAATTAATCTTTGTTAAGTTTCTCAATTCTAATTTGTTGCATGTCTTTGACTCTTAATTCGGTGGGGGCTTTACTTGAGTACTTAAATTATTTAATTTAAATTTTAAAATTTTACAAATTAATTAGGCTTAAATTTGAATGAAACAAATAAACGGAATAATATGCTAATTAATACAAATATTGACCTAATATGGGGCTGTTATATAGTTTAGGTTTACAGTACTTCAAACCTTTTTTATCGTACAAAAGGAAGGATGAATCAAACTGCTAATTAAGTTATTTATCGGTGGAGAATCAATTTTCTAAACCTAAAATTAATTGGGAATAATTTACTAAATGCTTACGGTTTAAATACCATGGGGGTGGTGATCTCTATATCATGCATGTCACTAGGCACTGGGTAGGAAGTTTTTGTCTACATTATATATGGATCTTCTATGCAACTTGTACAGAAAGAGGATCTAATTCCTCGAGTAATCTTAAGACTCTTTCAAATTAATCAATAATTGGTCATCACATTAAATAATAATACAATCCTATTAGGAGAGTAATATTCTAGTTGCTTGTTTGGACTTGAATATTTAAGTGCAATACCAATTTTTAAAGACACCTTTTACCTAATGATGTGAAACATTAACCAACAATATATACAACTATTGAAGTGGGATCTCCATATATAGATACTATATATCTATATAATATTATATATATATATATATATATATATATATATGTATGTATAAAATGTTAAGCAACCAAAAGCCTGCTATATATATATATATACTATAACTTAATATTTAAGCCTAGGATCTCGTGACTTAACCCCTCACCAAACATTAAATTATAGAAGCTTTTTATATTGATTGAGTTTGCTCTTTGATTGGTCTATAAAGTTGAAATCCATCCATTTTGAGACGTATATTATGAGAGAATCATTAGGATACTGTCAAATATATATTTTGTCCATTTCACAGGTGCCATTTATGTCACACACGAGTAACTAAAGAAAGATTGTGTTTAATTTATTTGGATTAGTATTAAAGAAAGCAACACAAGCTAACATATTCTAATAGTATTAAGAGCGAGATATAATTAATTAATTAGGAGGAGCCTAGTTAAATACTAGTACTAGTCCCAAACAGGCATGATGGAAGGACATATATATATATATATATATATATATATATATTTATATGGATTCTCTTAACATGTGCCCTAAGGGTATATACTATGTGCCCTTAGGGCACATGTTAAGAAATTCCTATATATATATATATATACCGGTACTAGTACTAGTTTAATTAGGGATAATGGTGGTGGCTGTTATTGATCCCTAATTAAACTGTTTAGCTAGGAAGCTGATCATAATCCAAGAATAGAACTCGTAATTGTATGAACAGTATATTATAATTTGCGCTCGAAGCAGACACGGCTAGTTAGCTAGTAATATAATTGGTGGGTTGAATTGATTTGGGGAACTGGGAATCAAACAGCCTTATGTATATTTATGTGTCCTTCTCATGAGTCACTTTCTTCTTTGATGATTACATTAACTAAGGGACCAACATTCTCATGGTATGGCTGATGGCTCCACACTTTATAATTCCTCATTATTCTTTGTAACTTTTCTCTTTTAATTTTTAACCCTTTATTTATTTATTTTATACTCCATGCATGCAAACTCTCTAGTGAGAATTAATTTGATAAAATTTAAAGGAAACTACAAAAGAAAAGAAACAAAATTAAAAAGAGAAAAAGCATTAAAAGAAAACATGGGTGGCAATTAGTCTGGAGCATGGACACCACCTTTAGGGCCGGGGATGATGGCCCCATAAAGACAAGGGACATGAAATTATTGAAAGCCAAAGCACTTCTGAAAACAAAAGAGTGGGGATCCATCGAGGAGTAATATATATATATTTGCATATAATAATTAAATTTATAAGTAGGAGGGCAGAGACGCAGAGTATATACATATATATAATCATGTGTGATGAGGGGGTCCAGGTGGCACGGCCGGCAAGGGGTGGCCCGGACACGTGGGAAATGTGGTCCAAATGGGGCGATGACATGTTGGAAAAGCGACCAGTGTAAGGGAAGAGAGGGAAAACAAAATAAAGGTGACAGGCTGTTGAGGGAATTAGAGGCATGAGAGAGCAGGGGGAGCTTTTTATTTATAGAGAGAGATAGGGACGATGATCAATACGTATATAAATCCTTGTTAATCTCGAGTAGGAAAGAGGGATGTTGGTTTGCAGTCAAAGTGGGTAGAGACAATTAAGGAGGAGAGGAAGCTGGAGGAATTTTTTTATTTTTTATTTTTTATTTTTTATTTTGGCACTTAATGGATAATATAGAGACTAGAGTTACATTTGTCTGTTTATTTTAAGCTGTTTAAATTGGTGAGATTCTTCTTTTCTTTATTAATGACTTAGGAAAGAATAATAAAAAAAAGTTATGAGATTTCCTTTTTTGTGTTTTAATTTATTGGATATGCTGTTTCAAAATATAATTTGTTTCTTTCTCACTAAAAAAAGATTTTTCTGGGATATTCATGAATGGTCCTACTCTCTCTTCTCTCTCTCTCTCTCTCTCTCTCTCTCTCTCTCTCTCTCTCTCTCTCTCTCTATATATATATATATATATATATATATTTAATTGGATGTATATTATTTGCCGCCGGTGCCGGTGCAAGTGTTGTATATATGTTGGTATATATGGGTTGGGTCCTGGCTATACATGAAACAACTTGCATGGTTTCAACAGTAACTGTTCTTTTCACTCATATATATATACTAAAATTATACGTTCTTACCGTCTCTTCTGGCCAACACAAGAGTGACAGATGAGGGGACTAAATTAATTAAATGTGTTAAGTATATGTCTATTTTGGATTTTTGGTGGGCTGGTAATTAATTAAGGTTGCGTATGGCCCTACACCCAAATCGAAAAGTCTCTTGGCTCAATGATAGTACTCTCGACTCATCACTTGATTGACTAAGCTATTTAATTATTATATCTATACAAGAAATGACCCAACACTCAACTCTCTAATTTTACTACTTCTGCTACGCCTTTTAAATACTAACATATTCTACATTGACTCATATCTAACATATTTTTCATCCAGTAACATATTAATTACTAATTATTAGGATCCTTGATTACTTGGAATATATAGAAACACCGCTGACTGTAATAACTGGACCGAGTCGGGAGACCTTTTTTAGAATCATTGTTAAGTAATTAGGGTTACATTTTTCATGTTGAATTGGGCTTTGTTCCCACCGCCTCTATATTTGGAAGCAATACTTGGGCCTATCTACCTAGAAATTCAGAAAGGGCTTGCACTAGATCGATCGGCTTTGGTCACCATTTAATAATTATTCAAATCAGGATCTTCGGTTAGGTAGCCGGTAGGAGTATTTATTAATATCACCTTCTGCTCGAGAATTTAACAGTGAGCTCTACCAATTCTATGTTCCAGTATGCCTAATGGGCCTTTGGATTTGTGTTAGAAATTACGAGATAAATATAATGACATAGGTATGTAAGCCTAATGGGCCAGTGGACTTGGTGTTAGAAATTAGGAGAGAAATATTTGGTGAGTTACTAGATTCATCGGTGTTTCTATCCCATCCAAATCATAATTAATTAATTAAACGTACGTACAGTCCTTTTTATTTTATTTTTTCTATATCATACTACTCCATTGGTTTAAATTCTCTATGGTCTGTGGTATACACATTTATATATAGTATATGTATACACAACAGAATTAATCAGACTACATACATACATACATTTGGATTCTGGGCAAGAATTGTTCTTAATAATAAGTGATGATGATAAGTAAAACCAAGTAATTAATTTAGTGAAAATATAATCCTAGAAGATCACATGCAGTTACATTAACTAATTTATAAGGCCGTAATTAATTAATATAGTAGTAGTAGTAGTAGTAGTAAATACTACTATATAGAAATTAACCAAGTACTGAATCATGAGTTAGTTAGTTGCGAACATGCATCAACCCTAACCATACACATGAAGAGAACAGCGAAAACAGCTCGTACGAAAGATTTGGTACTGTTCTTAGGGTGGTGGTTGATGACATTTTGTTTCTGTTTTTCGAAGGTGTAGCTTTTGAGGTACCTCTGCCTGCAAGCATAATCTCTTCCGGGGCTAGCTATAGGAACTATAATCTCAGGAGAAGGATAATATAGTAACCGTAATTCTGATATTTCGGCGCCGGCGGGGGCTGTTTCTTGTTGCTCACCACCATATTTCTCAAGAACTCTTTATCTTCTTCAGCCCATCGATGGAGTTTATCTAGACGTCCATTCATCAGTCCAGGCCCGGGCCTTGGCCTTTCAACAATATCTAAGCATCCCTCAATACATGAACTAGACTTCATGATTCTTAATTAGGAGGAGTTAATTAGTACCCTTTAATTTTCCTTCTCAATTAATTAGGAGGAGGAGTTGGAGGGGGAGGGAGGGGGTGCATGGGTTGGGGAGCTTGCTTGAATCTGAGTTTCTAATTAATCTTGGTTAGCTTACCTAGTCGTAAGTACTATTTATATAGCGGGAGGTGTGGCCTGTACGTAGAGATATATGAATTTACCAGACCAGCTCTCCCCTCCTCTCCTTGGGCGAAAAGGATTTCTTATTTAATGTACAAGTGGCCTTGGCACCACCAATAATCACTAGTAGTCTACTAGAGTTGCCAGAAGCCAGCTTTGACCTAGTCCAGTTAATTAAGGGAATCTAGTAGCTAGCTCTCAAGTTACCAAAGAGATCAACTGACCCTCAACTTACTAAGAGGCCGTTAAGTTACACAAATAGAGCAACCACTAACTAAGTAACATCCTTTTAAAATATTTAGAATTTTAAAACTATATTATTAAAATTAGTGAACGAGTTTACCATTGTATATTTATCATTCAATAATATGAATTAAGTTTGAAATTAATTTACAATATACCCTTTAATTAATAAGGGTAAAATATAAAAGAAAGTCAATTTGGGTGAGCAAATATATACTTAAATTTCACGTGTTCTCCAATTTTTGAAAGAAATATATGTATGTATGAGAGAGAGAGAGAGAGAGAGAGAATGCTTAATTAATGCATAAAATTTTGGACCAGAAACAATAAAAACACAAGATGAGTGAAAAACATGTTAGCTAGGGACAATATATATATATATATATATATATATATATATATATATATCGAATTGGAGTAAACCGAATAAGACATTGATATATCCTACATGATAATGGCGGAGCAGGAGGTACCATCAAGAGAATCTTATATTAGCTCCCCTCCCCTCCCTCTTTAATTTTATCTCTGATTAATTCTTCTGTCTTCCTCTAGCTTTGTACCTCTAAATTTTATTGCTTAATTTGTCTCGACATTTACCCCTCTTATACAAGAAGTACTGCAACCAGACTTTTTCAAATCTTCAAATATCTTTCTATAAAATAATAAATTAAAATAAACAACTTCAAGTATCTATGTCTGGACTCCCCCCCCCCCCCCCCCCCCAATATATATAAATATATGTATAATTATGTGAATTCATCCATTTATTTTTCCTAGGATAACCATTTTTTCAGATACATATTGAACAAAAATTGTTATTATTAGAAACATAGTTTCGTAGAGTCAAGATTGTTGTAGAAGACGTGATACGGGTTATCTTTGTCCTTAAGATCTTTATCACCTCCACCACGATTGATTTGCTAAGAGTGGCAGACGATATACCTCCAAGATATATATCAAATCTTGATGAATAATCCGTGATAGCAATTCACAAAAAATTTCAATTGAACACTACTTTGTAGTAGTTATTTATTTGTAAAAATAATGAAGAAGATAAGAAGAGAATATTACTTGTGCAAAATCTTTTTTTTGTAACTTCACTATTTCATATGCATATATTATATATATATATATATATATATATATATATATATATATATATATATATATAGCCATACACACATATATATTGTAAGTTACATTATAACTATTCAATTATATATTTAACTACACTTATTAGTACTAATTATGTAAGTTACATATTAGTAATAATTAGGAGTTAAATAGAATTTGAATAGTCTCATTATTTTTCTTTTGTTCCAAAATAAAACAAATTTTTATAAAATGAAACTAAGAAAATAGTTTTATCAAACAACTTTGTACCTTATTAAATGTCTCATTATAGATACAAATCAAATGGTTTCTACACAAATCAAATAAAATTCTCTCTTATTCTCCACATAGAAGACATTAAGTTACACCTTTTATACTTACTTAAATTATGTCCACAAATGAGTTTTATCAAACTCAAATATAACATATTAGTCACAAAAGTATAAAATAAGGTGCAAAATATAATAATCCCCCACTTGTTTGGAAAAACTATTTTTCATCGAAACAACTTTCTATCAAACAACTCCAAGGCATGTGTGCATAAAAGAGGGTGTGACGAACATTGAACTTTCAATTCCCTTAGTGTAAACAACTCAAAGTCACATCGAAGTTGAAGGTGTCCGTAGATTGATCCTTTACTTCTATATGATATGACTGGAACTGTCACACACACAAAATCCTCATGCCTTCGACTACTCAGATATACTATTCGTTTTAAATTCAAGTATATATTTTATATGTTATTTAATTTTCATTTAGTTATCTTTAACTGTATCATATATATAGACTAATGAGTTACATTATATTGTATCAACAGGGTGACGAGCGGGTTGACGATACTGAGCGGTTGGACGATGACGATTTTCATACACCAGAGCAGCAACGTCGACGCCCGCCCGATGATCCTCCTCACACTGGGGGCAGTAGTACTGACATGACTAATTAGTTTTGTAGATGATTAGTACATATATTTACTTTAGTTTAGCTTAATGTGATGTAAATTTTTATAGTTTAGTTGATTTTTGGCGTATTGTAGCTTTTAATTATTACTACCTCCGTCCCACAATAAGTGCTTTTTTAGGCTTAATATTTTTTTCCAAAATAAGTGATGTATTAGAATTTCAATACAATTTTTAAAATATTTTTTCATATGTGCCCTTATGCAACCAATGGTATTTATTGCATATTTATTGGGAAGTTAAAAGGTTGAAGAAAGAGAAAGAGAAACCAAAAGGCAATAAAAAAAGTCTCAAACAAAACAAAGAAAATATATTAAGGATATTTTTGTCATTTTAACTTGTGTATTGGTTTGTGTGATTTAAGCTAAAAAAGCACTTATTATGGGACGGAGGTAGTATTACTATAGTTTGACATCTTTACTTTAGTTTAGTTTAATGCTATATTTGATATACTTTAGTTTTGCTTAACGGGATGTTTGACCTCTTAACTTCTCGTTTAGTTGATCTTTACTTTAGTTTAACATGTCAATATTTTTGTATATCTTATGAAAAATTAGAGAAATTTTTATTATTGTTGGCCTTGATAATTCATATTTATATTGTTGAATAATTATAGCTATGTTTTATGTGCTGTTGGGAAAAACACAGGTTTACATGTACAAAAATGTGAGTTATTACCCTGGATATTGCCAAAACAGAATAAACATTTAAAAAAAACATGTTATCCTCGACGGAATAAGAACATCCTCGACGAAATTTCGTCGACCTTAAAACTTTTACAGTCTTGCTTGGCTTGCCACGTGGCAGACTAAAAATCGACAGATTATCCTCGACGGATTGAATTCCGTCGATAATAGCTTAAGATCGACCAAATTGATAGTCGAACATAGTTCCGTCCAGATTAGTTATTTTCGATTGAAAGTTCGACAGACTTAATTCTGACGCGCCTATATCCGACTGAAGTTCCGTCGGAATTAAGCTATTCTCGACGGATTATACTTAATTCCGACGGAATATTCCGTCAGAAATAACCCTTTTTGTTGTAGTGATATATAACAAAAAATTATAGTCTAAAATTTAATATTTTTTAAACACAGCAAAATATTACACCTAATATATCCTCAGGAACCTTAACATGCGAATTTTTTTTCTTTCCAAAATTCAAATTGAGCTCCCATTTTTTGGACTAGAGCATTAGTTGTAGTAAAATGCAACTAGAAATCATTTTACCCTCTTTTTTATTCTTTAGTTTATGTAATAAATTAATGTTTCACTAAAATTCATAGTTTTTAATTACTTTTTTCTTTGCATTCTCTGCACCTTTTAATATTTTAATGATTGCGTACATGTAATGACCAAGCAAAATAAACAGAAAAGATGTGTGCATATATATAATAATATAATAAATTAATTGGATTAGAGAAATTAAATTCCGTTTAAAATATAAATATAACCAATCTTGGTGGGTTGTTATCATGTGAATGTTCATATCCCAAACACGAGATTAGGATGATAATCATTTGGCTCATGTTTTGGAAAAATCTAAAAGGAGATAATAAAGGTGTTTGATTATTGGATAATCAAATTAGTGCAACGTTTAGAATTAGAATGACGGCTAATTTTAATTAAAACATTGAAATCACGGGGATCACGTGTCGGTCACTCTTTCTTTTAACTGCCAAAATATGCATGGTGTTACTCCAAATTTTCTGTCCCCTTGTGTTCTACCACTTAAATGTTGACACCTATCCTCTTACTTAACACCAATTAATTCTAAAATTAAAAAAAAAGACAAGTGTCAACATTTAAGTGGTGAGACACAAGGGGACAGAAAATTTGAGGACAGAGGATCTGCTCTCTTATCACATACTATTAATTGATGTCGAATTGAAGAAAGCATTTAATTTGCATGAGGCGATTAGCATTTAATTAATTTGTTTCTCTGTTTTGGGCCTAACGTAAACAAAAAAAATTAGGTTTTCCACTCTACTACTATCTTGGTCTTCCCAATTTAGTGATCAAACCTCTATTAAAATATTTGTAATGGGCTTCCCCACCTTACTATTATCTTGTTGGAACAATTACATATAATAGTACATTTTAATAAAATATTACAAAAAAGTGCATAAATAAAATATTTATAAAATTAGTGTATATGTAATACTTAATTACAAAAAGAGTGTAATCTTATCCCTTTAATTATGGCCATAATTATCTCCCTTATCTCTCCCATGATTCTCTCCCACTCCATTTCCGCCTCCCTTCTCCTCCTCCTCCTCCTCCCTCTCCCTCTCCCTCCGCCTCCCATCGCCCTCCCCCTCCTCCTCCTCCTCCTCCCGCCCCCCTTTCTCCTCCTTTCCCTCCCCTCCCCGCCTCCCCTCCCCTCCCTCCGCCTTCCCCCACCTCCCGCCTCCCGCCTCCCCGCCTCCCCTCCTCCCCTCCTCCCGCCCCCTTTTCTCCTCCACCCGCCCCTCCCCACCCCCTCCCTCTCCTCCCGCCCCTTTTCTCCTCCCTCCGCCTCCTCCCGCCCCCCTTTATCCTCCTCCCACCCCCGCCCCCGCCCCACCACCGTCCCCTCCCTCCGCCTCCCCCTCCTCCTCCTCCTCCTCCCGCCCCCCTTTCTCCTCCCATCCCCTCACGCCCCTCCCCCTCCCCCTCCCTCTCCCTCTCCTCCCGCCCCCTTTCTCCTCCCTCCGCCTCCCATCGCTACCGGTCCATTTTCCACCTCCGCCGGTAACCAAACCTTCATATGTTGGTAACCAAACAATCATATTAAGGTAATCAAATATTCATATCAAGGTAACCGAACTTTAATATGAAGGTTTTCTTAATATGAAGGTTCGGTTACTTTGTTATAAAGGTTTGGTTACCTTGTTATGAAGGTTTAGTTACCTTAGTATGAAGGTAACCAATTCATTTTTATTAGGTTACCAATTTATTTTGAATGTGATGCAGTTGGTAACCAAAAGTCATGCAGTTGGTTACCAAACCTTCCGATAAGGTAACCAATTCAGTTTTATTAGGTTACTAATTTATTTTGAATGTGATGTAGTTGGTAACCAAACTTCATGCAGTTGGTTACCAAACCTTTTGATAAGGTAACCAATTCAGTTTTATTTGATTACCGATTTTATTTTGAATGTGATGCAGTTGGTAGCCAAACTTCGTATAAAGGTAACTATTTTAATTTTTGTGGGTAGCCAAATCGTCAAAAAAATCAAAATAGCAACTCCGGCGATATAGCGGCAGCGGCGGGAGGCGGTGGAGGAGGATGATGAACATTAACTCCTTCATAATTTTTTGTTTTTAATTTTCTCATTTTGATTTGAATTTTGAATTATGGATTTGAAATTGTTGTTAGATCCAAAAGATTTGAATTTGAATTATTAGTTATCCTTAATTTTAGGTTTCCTTAATTAATTTTAAATTGAATGGTTTGAATTTTTTGCACTTTTTTTGTAATTGTGAATGCACTTTTTTTGTAATTACTTTCTAAATGTTGTATAGTTCTGTAAAGGACTCTATCTTGTTCTTCAACGTGGTCTGCCGAATTTAGTGATCAAATTGAAACCCCTACCCTATTTTTAGCACAAAAGCCCAAGGTTATAACTGGAACAAAGGCATGGGTTTTTTTGGGAACACATTTGATATTTCGATATGGTTCCTTCTCATATGAAGGTGTGACCCTTCAATACAAATTAAAATATCAATTCCCTTTTTTTAGTAAAATATAAAAATACCATCTCATCTCATCAATGGTGATTATTAAGGGGCAAATTGCAAAACTGTCCTCTCATGTTTACACTGAATTGCAACTTAAACGCTAATATTTAAACTTTTGCAATATCATAACCAATATTTTAATTTTTTGTAAAAGTGTCCCCTCTGAGTCTAGGACCAATTTTGAGTAATCATGTGCATGACATGAACAATTTCTAAGGGCAAAATAGTCCATTATCATACAAATTTATTTTTCCAACTAATAGAAGGTTAAAATAGTCCCTACAATAAAAATAAATAATTTTTTTACCAAAACCACAATTAGATATTGCTACTTAATCTCAAACCCAGTAAACTACCCCCAAGCCATTATTACCTTCTCTTGTATTCCTACCCAAAATTGTAACAAGGAAATATGGAATCAATCACAAATCTATGTCAAATAATATACAATAAAAAAAAGTTGAATTTATGAAAGTTATGTGTTCAAATTTATAAATCTGTTTCAAAATTAATATTTTGTGCTACTTGCGCCATAGCCATACTTTTCCTTTATCTTCCCTTATTAATATGACTAATTTCATACCCAAAGAAAGAAAGAAAAAATCAGAATTGTCAAAGTGAATGAATTTACTTTCAGATATAATTTCATAGTATTAGGATTCTTAATGTTTTGCTGCATCTCTTGGGCTCCTTTTATATTTCTTTATTGAGTTTAAAATGTATTTACTAGATAAAGTAAAAATAAATAAATATATATGCTAATAGTGAGTACATAAGTGAAGATCATAATTTTGCTGTTTATTTTCTATGAATATATATATAATAATTTTTCTTATAATTTATTTTTTATTATATGTTTACAATTATTTGCTAAAATGACGGCATTTTTTATGTTAGAATAGGACTACGTTATTATGTTTTAACTTTATATAAGTTGATTTTAAAATTAAGATATTAGATTTAATGTTTTCTTTATTTGTTTTATTATGGTAAAGTGTAAGGACTATTTTAACCTTGTATTAATTGTAAAAGTAGTTTTATAAGCAATAGACTATCTTGCCCTTAAAAATTGCACATGACATGCACATGTTTGATCAAAAATGGTCCGAGGGGACACTCTTGCAAGAAATTGAAATATTGGTCATGACATTACAAAAATTAAAACAGAAGCATTTATGTTGTAATTGAGTGAAAACATGAGGGCATAATTTGTAATTTGCCCTACTATAAGAGTAAAAATATTTAGAGAGAGAGAAAGATGGTAGGTAAAAGAGTCACGTCTCGTCTACTATTTTTATATAAATGCATGTCATGTCCATTTGAAATTGGTGAATGGAAATGGAAATGGAAATGAAAATGGAAATGGGTATAATAGGAAGTAGTTAACATGAAGTTTATTTTGGAGTAAATTGGTTAATTAGTCAATAGAATACTGACACGCAGGCGAGATTGTATGTGTGTCAGTATTCTATTAGTCAATTGACCAACTTACCAAAAAAATAATTTCATGCTAATCGGATCCGGTATAATAAGGTGCATGAAATAAAATATATATATATATATATATATATATATATATATTATAAATAAAACAAGATCAATTATGCCATAATATGCTGGTTATTAATAATAAGGTGCATGAAGTAATTTATATATATATACTTTTTAAATAAAACAAGAGGAAAGACAAGGGAAGAGACGATTAGAGATCAATCGCTAACTACTAGACCATTAAATTTCACTCACTAACTGCTAAAGGGGATTTGATCTCCACTCCCTTGTCACTTTTTCCAGGGAATTTCTTTTTGCTCTTTCCTAAGTTATCCAATACCTTTTGGAGATAAATAATGCTACTATTATATAAATTTTGTTACATAATTTTCAGATACACTCGCGTACATATTATGGGTTTCGCATATCAGACGGGGTCCGCAGTATATATGTGTGTATATATAAAAATTATGTAAAAAAAATTATATGATAGTAGCATTGTTCTTTAGAGATGGAAAAAAATATATATAATAAGCAAAAGTAGAAAATAAAAATAAAAGTAAAAATAGTAGCAGTAGTTGTTCAATTTGGCTAAAGTTCTTTTTGGTAGGTGATTCTTACTTTTACTTTCTTTTCTTTTTTTTGCTATATCCTATTTATCTCCTCTAGGCACTATGCTAATTATTTCATCCGTCCTCAAAAAAATGATTAAAATTATAATTTTTTTATTTTTAAAAGAACGAGATAAAATATATAAAATAAAAGACAATTAAGTCATGTAAAATACACTCACTCCCCTTGTAGATTATTATAATAACACTCACTACCCTTCTAATTTTTCAAGTAACACTCATTACCCCTGCAGATGTTTATTATTGACCAAATAAGCGAAGCTACGTATTTATCCTCATGTTTTTGACGTGAAGGAGATGATCGAAGGAAATTGACTTGTCCGGCTACGGTCGAGGTTTTTTGGATTTAAGGTATACACGTTTTCCCCCATTGTCGTATCTTCAAACGCTTGTTACCACTTGATTCGCTCAATTATAAACCCTAGATTATGAAATCAACCTTTTTTCACACTTGATGAAACCCGACAAGAGCACTGCTCTCTCTCAGTTACTCGCTCTCATGAAAATTAATTATTTGTATCCACATAGATAATCACATCTACATATATGTATGTGTACAAATGTTATGTGGTTTCAATATTTTGGTTTCTTCCTATATATGCATATATATATATATATATTCTCCATTCGTTCCAAAAAAAATAAAATTTATTTGCATAATTTGTAAATATTCATTACATACTTTTGTGAATTGTGAATTTATTTTTGTTAATTTAACAGGAATGGCTGAATATCATGATATTCATGTTCACTATGGGAAAACAGTGAATGTGATTTTAAATATTGATGGAGATGTATACTGCCATATGGATATGCTCAGCGAGGTTTCTGAATTGTCATTGAGTTAAGTACCAACTGGAATGAGTTTAGAAATCAAACTATTTTATTTTAGGCCTGGAACACAGGTCGAGATGCCATTAAACAATGATGAGAACATGTTACTTATGTTTGAAATGTATAAGGGGATTAAAATTGTTGATATCTATATATAAGTAATTGATCCATTAGAGGAGTGGAATGATGATCAGATTGTTAATGGGGTTGATTATAGTGTTGGTAAAGATGGAGTTGGATCAAAAAATGTAAATGAGGTTGATGAGGGTATTTGCAATGATGGAAATATACAAGATAATATAAAGAGGGTTGATGAGGCGACTTACAACCATCGGTTATGGGCTGAAATAGTAAATGAGTCTGAAACTACTGAAAATATCATAATGAGGTTGTAGCCAAAAGTTACAAAAATAGAAAAGGCAAACAAATAATTGTAGAGGATGGTTATGAGGATGATGATGTTTATGGCTTGTCTTCCGAGGATGAGGATTTTCAGTGTGATAATGAAGAAGAACATGCTAGTGATTTTGAAATAGACAATGATGAATTTGTGGATGAAAAACTTGTAAATGAAGTGATGACTAATAATGATGGCCTATCAGATTACTCATCAAGTGATGAATGCAATAGAGTTTATTATGATGAAGATGATGATGATGAAGATAATCAATTTGATGAAGATGGTCAAGCTATTGAGGGGAGACAAGTTGATTGTGGACAACTTGGTAAGGTGTTTGACCACTATAGATATGGAAATGAATTTGTAGATGTTAGGAAAGAGAAGATCAAGCTACGTGAAGGCCTTTTGTTTTCAAATGTACACAGTTTCAGACAGGTTTTAAGAGATTATACAATTCAAGAGGGTTTCAAGATTGAGAGGATTAAAAATGAGAAAAAAAGAGTTGCGTGTAAATGTGCTGCAGTTGGTTGTCCATGGCGAATACATGCATCCCCTTTTCCTGATAAGGTGACTTATAAAATCAAAACATATTGTGGTACACACACTTGTATTGTTGTTTCCACTAACACTGAAGCAACATCGACTTGGATTGTAAACAAATTAGGTGATACATTAAAGGACAATCCTGACATAAAGATAAATGAAATTCAGACCAAAGTGCATAAGAAATGGCAGATTGAGTGCAATAAAATGCAGTTATACAGGGCCAAAAAAAAAAGGCACATGCTAAACTTGATGGTTGTTATGCAGAGTCTTATAAAAGTTTGAGGCAATATGGTCAACAAATTGTAAGTACAAATCCTGGAAGTATAGTGGATATTAACACTGATAGGTTATCAATTGACGTGAATCCCACATTTAAGAGAATGTTTATAGCATATGAGGCATTGACTTTTGGATTTAAAAATGCATGTAGACCTTTTATAGGTGTTGATGGATGCCACCTAAAAGGGTCTTATGGTGGTGTTTTGTTGGCTGCAGTAGCTCTAGATGGGAATAATGGACTCTTCCAAGTGGCAATTGCTGTAGTGGAAACTAAGTGCAAACAAAGCTGGAAGTTCTTTTTTAGTAATTTAAGGACAGCTCTTGGTGCAGATGATGATGGCGTGATGACATTAACATTCATTTCAGACAAACAGAAGGTATTATTGAAATTTTTTCTTTTTTAGAATGAAGAAAATATTTATTAATGGATTATATGTATATACTGGATGCTATTTCTTTTTCTCAAAAGTCAAACCAATTATTGTGTATTTATTTATATGAACATCACTTTTTGAGTTTGTATAGAGTTACTACAATTTCATTAAAATTGATATTAGGTGAAATAGTTTTATGCTAGTCCACCAGAACTTCATAAAGAAGAACCCTGTTGAATCTCTACCTCATTTGGGTTGTTCTTTATCTCATTATTGTAATAAGTACAACTTCATCACAAACAAACACCTTTATACAAGCAAATTAATTGTCAATAAGAAAATTAATGATTTTAAATTTTTAACTATAATTAGTTTATGCTCAATGCTGAAAAATTGATGATAATTTTTGTTTATATTCTTTCAGGGTCTTAAATATGCACTCAATGAGAAATTTCCACATGCACTTCATAGGACATGTGCTAGGCATTTGTTTTGTAATTTTAGAAAAAAGTTTCCAGCCTTGATGTTAAAAATCACTTTTAGAGGGCAGTTAGTGTGACGCCCCCAAAATAGGTTCAATATTCAACCCATTCTGAGTCGCCAAATACATGGTACAGAATTCAAATACAATCTTTTATATTAAACGGTCGTGCAAAATACGACCACATAACTGTGAGTTTCAATACAGACATGTAGAAAATATAAACACTCAAACTAAGTCCTCATTACATTGATTATCACACTATTTTACAAAAAAAATAGTGAGGACTTCTACAACTCTAACTCAGACCATCACTCCATTCCCTGACTAGCACCCGCGATATTTTCATTTTTTGAAGAGAACAATGGAAGAAAATGGTGAGTTCAACTAGTCCAGTAAAGAATATTATGACTAAGATAATGAAAAAATAATTTATCGTTAGTCTTCAACAAATCAGATAAAATATTATGGACAACAAGTTTTAGATCAACAACTGCAGCGAAAATAACAATTCATTAGAAGAATTAAGTAGAGAATGATGTCTACTATCTTCTATGATTTAAAAGTCCATCATCAATATTTGATCCCTGTAACATCAATAAATATATATCTCGAATCAAATATTCATCTTTGCACTACTGGCCAAAGATATTCATTTGTATCACCAGTGGTCATGCTCATCTCAACACCTGTCCATCTTTGCACTACGGGCCAAAGATATTCATCAAGTAATTATCTTTGCATTACAGGCCAAAGATATTTGTGACGAACGAGATTTTTGTAATTTATTTTGAATATTTATTAAATTAAATAAATATTTTTCGATGATTTAATTATTGAGTTAAATAATTAATTGATGAATTTGTGATAGATTAATTTAATTATATGTGTTACATTAGTTAAATTAATATGAAGAATTTTTATATTCAAAGTATGAATTTAATTGAGCTTATTTGATTAATATATTAATTAATAAGCATAATGTTATTCTAATTAATTTAATAATTAATTAGAGATTTAATGATTTGGCATAATTAATAAATAAGAATTTTAATTATGTTACTATGTAATTTAATGTGGAATTATGCTATGTTATTTAATTGATGTAAATAACATTATTTGATTAAATTGGGTGTGACATTAATTAACTATACAATAAGAGTTTTATTAAAATTAATGGGAAAGGAGGAATAAAGGACAAGCCAAACACGGCCCTAGGGGGAGTTAGCCAGTTAACCCACTAAGGGACCAACTGACCACTCACTCTACCCACTTCGTATATTACGTATATACATATTATATTATACCTTATATACATATCATATCAGTTCTATATTGATATTCACATATCAGAGAAAAACTAGAGAGAAAAATTGAGAGAAAAGACTTGAGAATTGGTTAGAGAAGAGATTGAAGAATTTAGTTGCATCATCATCACTAACTAGCAAGGGTAATCCCTTCTCCTACGTTTTTAAATTCAAGTTCTTACAGTTTCCATTAACGTATTCTTAAAAAGTTCTCTGTGAATGATTAATTTGATGATTAATGCATGATATGGTTTTATATGTGTTATTATATGATCATAACATGTTTTATACCATGTATGCATGATTTAAAGTAATAAATTTCATACAATTATGCTTGATTTGATTTTACAAAAGTCACAAAGTAGAAAAGTTATATATATGGCCTTACGTGTAAATTAAATGTTTTATGTCGATGATTGTTAATCATATGGCCTTATATGTGTTACTAATTGTTAATAACATATTATATGCCATATATGCATAACTTCAGTGCATCAACCATCGAATTTTTATTTATATTTGAGTTTTCAAAATTTCAGAGTCGTATATATGGCCATACGGCCCTTACGTACAAATTTTGTGCCATGAATCGATGGTTCAACTTTGAATTGAAGATTGAATGCGATTGTGAACATTTAAACAAACAAAATGGAAGTTGAACGAACGGATTCGGTGTTATAACGAATCTGTAACGTTGAATTTCTTGTTTTCCTTCAAAACATTACAAAGTATGAAAAAACAATGAAATTATATGATTTGATTCAAATAATTGTATGTTTTAACTCGTTAAAATCGTGCTAAACAGGTTGGTAATGATTATATGTGTATTATAGTGTATGGGTATGCTTAAATTCATGTGTGAACAAATTAATTGGATGTTTTTGGCCAAGTTCTGTTTTCCTCGCGAACCTTAGAATCTGGAACTGGCATGTCGCGCCGCAGCGCCAGCTCCAGACCTTAAGGTCCGCCGCAGCGCCAGCTGCCGCAGCGCCAAGGATAGCTTATATGGTGGCGCCGCATCGCCACTATGTAGTTTGTCCAAAAATGAGAATTTTAATTGTTTTAGTCCAGGGAATGTAATAGTAACCTAATCTAATGAACATAAAAATGTGTTAGACATATAATGGAATGTTAAAATAGATTCGTAACATGTCAATGAGGTACTTACATGTTTAATTGAACTGTTGAACGCATAGTTAGCTAGTCGTTCGTGAAATCTAATATTTTGTGAAGACAAGTGTTGTGATTTGATTAGTATAATCATAATCAGAGTTTAGACAAAAGAGAATGAACTTGTGATGCTAGTTACGTTATTGATTAATGTGTATTGTGAATGTATTGGTATGTAGAACTTAATAAAGAACGTAAATTATAAATTTTAGCTTGTGCAAGAGGCAAGTTTCCTAAGCTCAAACCTTACTTTTACATTGTGCAAGTTTCTTTATCCCTAACTCTATTATGATTAAGCAAGTATTCTATCCCTAAATTGTTATCGTCAAACAAGTTTCTAAACGTTACTTTATTGAGCAAGTTTTCTATCCTTGAAATACTATCATGTTCTTGAGAACTTATTATTCGATTTGAGCATTGGTTATTGTTGAACCTTATAGGACTAGTGAACCCTTATTGATCCGACTAGTCCATAGTTGATGTACGTTCTAAATTCTAGAATCTTTATTGAGCTTATCCAAATCAAACTTCCTTTGGTGCGGACTCTAATGTCAAAACTGAGATGAACAACCCTGTAAAGGGGGATTATTTACACTTTAGCGTTGAGATATTGTGCACAGTATGGTACTAAGGGCCTCGAGTCAAAAGTTGAGTTTCTTTATTCAGATGTCTTTGATTCACTCGCATGTTATTATATTGTTGTCATATTATTATACTTGTGGGCAATCGTGCTCACTCTTGCGTAATGATAACATTGCAGTTAAGAACGAAAGGTCCGACGAGCCTTCTACTAGCAAAGGCAAGGGCAAAGTCAACAAGTGATGAAGACTTGTTGTTTATTTCATATGTTTATGTTTCAGACTTGTATTCAGTTGTGTAAGACTTAATTATGGTTTATGTTTCCGCATTTGAGATTTATGGTTAGTATGACCTGAGATTGATTATGTATTTCTGTTCAGATATTGTAACCCCATCAGGGGAGGATTTATTTCTATTTATTGCATGGTTTTATTGATTATGGATAGATAGATAGATAGATGATATTTGTACAGTGAACACCAAGTCCCGTGGAAATTGAAGTACCCGGATTTAGGGGTGTCACAGGTTGGTATCAAAGCCGTAGGTTATGAACCTTAGGTGGGGGAAAACCTCAGGATAGTAGCCTTTTTAGAGATCGAGAATATAGTAATGATAACTCTTATCTAGTTTTAAGAAAGATAATAACTTATCTTATGTGCTATGTGCTTATACTTATATACACGAGTATCGATTAGCATCACGTAATGATTAAAACTTAAAATTTTATTTATCAGGATGACGGATGCTGGAGAACCTAGTCAGCCCAGGGACCTTGTACCCCTAGAGGCTAGAGAGGAGGAGCCCCAAGACATACACGTAGTCTGGGAGCAGTTAGTCCGACAAGAGCCATCACCCTTGATCATAGTCATTGGTCAGGAGTATGTGCCGGTGTCTGATTCAGAGGAGGACTCTGAGGAAGACCTTGAGGAGATTGAGGCTCAGGTTGAGACAGCCGAAGAGGAGGAGGAAGACCCTGAAGAGTTCCTACCGAGCTCTATCAGTGCCGAGATGTATGACGGGCTGTATGACCGTAACATAGAGTTACGTGATACTGTTCAGGAGCTAAGGGAGACTGTTCAGGAGCTGAGGGAACGGTCGGTTACTCAAGAGTCTACCATCGAGAAGAGGGATGGAGAGGTTGAGGCTCTTCACACACGTCTGGGAGACGTAGAGTGGGATTTGGTTCACGAGAAGGGCCAAACCGAGCAGCAGTCAGAGGAAATAGAGGAGTTGAAGAATGAACTGAAAGAGAAATCAGCAAGGCTGACCATAGCAGAGGAGGCTTGGGTAAGGGAATCACGACGAGCAGATCTTGCAGAAGATAACTGTCGGGTGAAGAAGGCCAAGCTTGAGGAGACGTACTCTACACTTTAGTATGCAATTAATGAAGCCCAAGATCGGGTTATGAGGTACCCAATTCAGTTCGAATGATTACCGTCGTACATGCTAGATCGCAGGACGATGTCCCGGATTATGGAAGAAAAGCGTGGCAAAGCTGATCGTCGCCTTAATCGGCAGTGATAGGAACATTTGATTTTGTGATAACCTATCTGGTAGTTAATAATGTAAATTCTGATGTGTTTATAAACAGAGGAATATTTTGATGTTTTAAATCCTGTAGATTCTTTATCTACGGATAGTTGATGTAAATAGCAGTGATGCTATCGTATTATGTTAAAACTTTTGATTGAATAAAATATTAGAGTTATTTGAGATGATGTGTTAAGTGATTGTGCCTAAATGTTTAAGTTAAGCCTTAGATATTTAGAGAATTAAATAAAGATCTAATAAGCGTATTTCTTAATAGAAAAATACCGCCAAGGAGATGACCTAACCGTCAACAGGCCTAAGAAGGGTCAACGAACAACAACAATGACGCCAATGCTAACCCCGTTCAGCAGTTGGCGAACTTACTTGATGGAGCACTCAATAACCAACCTCAAGCTCCACCGAATACAATGTTCAAGGACTTCAAGGCGGTGGGACCGCCAGAGTTTAAAGGCAAACCTGGGTTATGGAGATGGAGAAAGTGTTCGATGTTGCCAGAGTCAGAGAAGACCAGAAAACCGCCTACGCAACGTTCATGCTGAAATACGAAGCCAGTTATTGGTGGTAAGCAAATAAGGTCCAGGGAGGAGAAGGTGTGATTACATGGGAGAGGTTCAAAGAGATGTTCTTCGAGATGTACTTTTCGACTAGTTCGCAGAATCAAATGGAGGTCCAGTTCCTGGAACTGAAACAGGGGAATATGTCTGTACCGGAATATGCGGCGACATTCAACGAGTTGGCTAGGTTTGCCACGTATCAAGTGCACACCAATCAGAGGAAGGTAAGGAGGTTTAAGCAGGGCCTGAAGCCCTGGTTGTATAACAAAGTGTCAATGTTCTAATTAAACACTTTTGCTGAGGTGTTGGAGAAGGCCATTCTCGCTGAAGGCGGGAGTGACGCTGTTACAAAGTATAACCAAGATCAGAAAAAGAAGAAGAGTGAAGGTGAAGGAGTTAACAAGGCTAGTGGTAACAACACGGGAGGGAGTAATAATCAGAAGAGGAGGTGGACCGACAACTCATCAACTGGAAATCAACAAGGAGGTCAGAAGAAGAGGATCGAAGCTTGTCCGACCTGCGGAAAAGCTCACCTGGGGGTCTGTATGAAGGGAGATGAGTGTGCTACAATTGTGGTTAGGAAGGCCATATAGCACCTAACTGCCCTAACCCAAAGAAGGGCGCTTGCTTCACTTGCAGCTCAAAGGATCATCTGGCAAGGGACTGTCCCAAGAAGGGATCTGGAGGGTCAGGATCAGGAGGGAACAAGGGAAACAGCGGTGGAAGTGCTCTAACTATCACGGGACTAACCGCAACCAACCGACCAACCGCCAGAACCTTCAACATGACCGTGCAGGATGCTGTACAGTCTCGCGATGTGGTGTCAGGTATCATTTCGATCAATAAAGTTAATGCTTATGTACTATTTGATTCGAGTGCTACTTGTTCATTTATATCCGATGACTTTGCTAAGAACTTAGAATTGCCTATGGACGAGTTAGAATACCCCATGAACATAAAATTGTTAATAGAGAAGTGATCCCTGTTAAGTACGTACACAAGAACTGTAGGGTGGATATTAAGGGTAACATTATGAACGTAGATCTTATCCCGATTAGACTTAGGGGAATTCGATGTTATTCTGGGAATGGATTGGCTAGTCAATTATGGGGCTGTAATTGATTGCCAGAGGAAGTGTATCAACCTTATGACCCCGTCAAAGGTTGTGTTTTACGGCAGCAAATCGCCTAGACAAGCGAGTTGTCTGACGATGATGCAGGCTAGGAAGTTGTTAAGACAAGGCTGTGTAGGATATTTAGCCAACATAGTCGATAGTCGTAAAGAAGACCCGAAAGTGGAAGATATACCAGTCGTGAGGGACTTCATAGACGTATTTTTGGATGATCTGCCAGGACCTCCGCCAGACAGAGAGGTTGAGTTTGTGATCGATTTGGCGCCAGGGACGACCCCAATGTCGAAGGCACCGTACCAGATGGCTCCGGTAGAGAAGAAAGAGTTGATGGTACAACTGCAAGAGTTACTGGACAAGAAGTACATCCAACCGAGCTTATCGCCGTGGGGAGCGCCGGTGTTGTTTGTGAAGAAGAAGGACGGGATGATGCGGCTTTGCATCGACTACAGAGAACTGAATAAGGTCACCATTAAGAATAGATATCCATTACTGAGGATCGACGATCTATTTGATCAATTGAAGGGAGCAAGGTACTTTTTGAAGATAGACTTGAGGAGTAGTAATCATCAACTGAAGGTGAGGCCAGAGGATGTCCCGAAGACAGCATTTAGGACTCAATATGGTCACTACGAGTTTCTGGTGATGTCATTTGGTCTAACGAATGCTCCTGCAGCATTCATGGGCTTAATGAATGGAGTGTTCAAGCCGTTTTTGGACAAATTCGTGGTGGTCTTTATCGACGACATTTTGGTATACTCGAAGACCAAGGAAGAACATGTAGAACATCTGAAGTTAACATTAGAGGCGTTGAGAAGAGAGAAGTTGTATGCCAAATTTTTGAAATGTGAATTCTGGATCGAAAGGGTACAATTTCTTGGACATGTGATCGACAAGGACGAAATTTCGATAGATCCCTCTACAGTCGAAGCTGTGATGAACTGGGATCAGCCGAAAACACAGTCGGAAGTGAGGAGTTTTCTTAGATTGGCGGGTTATTATATAATATTCATTCAGGACTTTTCCAAGATCACAACTCCGCTGACGAATTTGACTAGAAAATCAGTGAAATTCGTTTAGACGGAGAAGTGTGAGGAAAGCTTCCAAGAGTTTAAGAGGAAGTTGAGTTCAGCACCTGTGTTATCCCTTCCGGACGACACAGGAAATTTTGTGGTTTATAGTGATGCGTCGCATAAAGGACTTGGTTGTGTGTTTATGCAAAACGGCAGGGTCATTGCGTATGCGTCACGACAATTGAAAGACTATGAGAAGGGGTATCCGACCCATGACTTGGAGTTAGTTGCAGTGGTATTTGCTTTGAAAATTTGGAGACACTATCTCTATGGGGAGAAGTGTGAAATATATACAGACCACAAGAGTCTGAAATATATTTTTACACAGAAGAACTTGAATATGCGCCAGAGAAGGTGGCTGGAGTTAATTAAGGACTATGACTGTGAAATCTTATACCATCCGGGTAAGGCTAATGTGGTTGCCGACGCCTTAAGCAGAAAGGGTCGGGAGAAATTGATGATGTTGACTGCTCAGGAGAAGCTAATTTCAGCAACGGAAAAATTGAAATTGGAAGTAAGGTATCCGATGAAGATTGACGAGAAGTCATTTCAGATGCAGGCTGGTACAACTCTAATGGATAAAGTTAAGGAAGCTCAACTTCAGGACCAAGAATGTGCAAAGGTTAAGAAAAAGATATCCAAAGGAACCGAACCAAGATTCAAGATAGACAGTGAAGGACTACTGAGATTTGAGAACAGAGTTTGGGTACCGTCAGTGCCAGAGATTAAGGAGGACATTTTGAGAGAGTCTCATAGCTCCGATATTCGATACACTCCGGTAGTACCAAGATGTACCAGGACATCCGACAGCACTTCTGGTGGCCGAATTTGAAACAAAATGTTGCTGAGTGTGTTACAAAGTGTCTAACCTGTCAGAAAGTGAAAGCAGAACATCAGAGATCGAGTGGTTTGCTACAACCCCTGAAAATCCCAGAATGGAAATGGGAATATATTACGATGGATTTCGTGGTTAGGCCTTCCGATGACTCAGAAAGGCTACGACGCAGGATGGGTTATCGTTAATCGATTGACGAAATTCGCACACTTCCTTCTGATCAAAATCAGATTCAACTTAGACCAGTTGGCAAGGCTATATGTGAAAGAGATTATTTCGAGGCACGGAGTTCCGGTGTCAATAGTTTCCGACAGAGATCCGCGCTTCACATCGAACTTCTGGAAGCGACTACAGGAATGCATGGGGACACAGTTGAGAATGAGTACAGCCTATCACCCTCAGACAGACGGGCAGAGTGAAAGAACAATCCAGACATTGGAAGATATGCTGAGAGCTTGCATCATGAATTTCAAAAGAAATTGGGATGATCACCTACCGCTGGTGGAATTCGGTTACAACAATAGTTACCACGCTAGTATTGGCATGCCGCCTTACGAAGCGTTGTATGGAAGAAAATGCAGAACCCCGCTATACTGGGATGAAGTTGGCGAGAGACAACCACTAGGTCCAGAACTGGTACAGCAGACAGCAGAGATAGTCAAAGTGATCAGAACAAGACTGGTAGCAGCTCAAGATAGGCAGAAGATGTAATAACCCAATATTTTTATATAATTAAATAAGAAATTTTACGTATAAATTTTTTTTTATCAAAGATAATATGTGGGTATACGTGTAAGGTAAAGAATAAGTATATGTGTGATAAATATATAATTATTTATTTCACGAATGATTTTAAATAAATTTTTTAAGAAAGAAATTATTAATTATTATAAATTATATTATTATAATAAATTAATTTTGTAGTAAAAATATTTTACTATTTATTTTTCCATAAAAATATGATTAATATATTATTTAAATAATATATGAAATAATTTTTAGAATTATTATAATAATTATTTTATTATATGAATTAATCAAGATTAATTAAGTTATTTATTTTAACTTAATTAATAATAGGATATAAGGTAAAGTGTCATTATAGATCAAAACCCTAATTTTGGTCTATGTTAGGAAATTTCATGGATTAATACAATTATTGTATAATTGTATTTAAAAGAAAAATGTATTTATGTTATATATAATGAGAATTTATTTTCTTAAGGAATTTGGATATTAAATATAATTAACAATTATATTTGTCTCCGTATATATGTAAGTATGTTAATACAAGATGTGATTATGAATATATTGATAAGTGATTTTATAACCACTTATTTAGATATCAACTCACTTCGATTATTGTTTAAACTCAAGTGTTATCGTAGCTTTTCTTGCCTTTTTACTTTCTTTTGCAGATTTATATTTAGGAACTCTCCGGGTGCATTTTGAGCTTAAAAGGATGAAAAGGTGCTAAAAAGGGGACAACGCTTAAAGAGTAAGCTAGGCATGAGGGATTGACAGAAGCTAGGAGCAGTTAGAATCAAGAAGGAATTCAGAAGGGCAGCAGGAGAGTGCAGCAGCAAAGCAGCAAAACAAAAGGCAGCAGAATTTCAGAACCTGAACCTGCGCAGCTGCGCCGGCTGCAGGCATAGGACCTGCGCAGCTGCGCCTGTCAAGCTCCACAGTTGACTTAGTTTTTAACGTAGCAGTTTTGAATTTTGGCTGGGGAGCAAGGCAGACTCGGCTGAATGAGGCATATAAGGGCTGATATTAGGCACATTTGATGGATGCTCCCATTGGGAGTTCAAGCCCTAACCTTCCCCTTCTATTTTCATTTTTCCTTTTCATTTTCTTGCCTAGGTTAGGAGTAGAGAGTAGATTAGGTTAGTTTAAAGTAGTTAATATTCTAGGGTTTCATTAGACTGGATGGTTGAAACAAGTGGGTTGTATTGAAGATTCAATAGTGGATGCTTGGAGATTCAAATTTGCATTTCTTATCCTTAAACTCTCTCTTTGCTTTCTATGTTGTAATCTTATGATGTGTATGCTACTTGTGGATGATAACTTGTGTTTCACTATGATATCTTAAATTTATTTTGGGATTCTAATGGAACCCAGCACATAGTTTGTCTTGAATTCTCTCTGTATTTGCTATTATTATGAATTGGTTATCATAACTTGTGCTTTTAGATTGATTTCTTGTGAACCTGTATGAACTTGACAAATGGATTATAGGTTTAGACCTAGTTATGATATCATGCGAAAGTTAGAGATTCTTGCGGGTAATCCATGAGATTATGTGACGTGTGTCTCATTCATTGTTCTAAAGAGTTGATAATTTGATAGCATTTAGGATAGAAATATACCTAAGCATCGTATGCAACCAATTTGAAAATCTAATCTTAATGACTTCCTATGCGAAAATTGGTAATTGAAAGAGTAGTTAACGAGATTTTCCCGTGACATGTGTCTTGTTAATTATTCTTGATATTGGTTGCTTGATAGTGTGTAGGATAGACATATACCTACATGCCGCATTAGGGAGATTCATAGTTGTCCGTCGAAAGAGGCTTTTATGTAATCATGATTTCTCGGTTGTCAATTCTATGTGTTAATTGTTTCATACGAGAGAGTTAAGAGAGTCGAATGAAGTGTCGGGGGAAATTGGAACCTCATGCCTTCATTATCTGATTTTGCCCTAGGATTAATTAGTTTAACTTCAATTCTTGTCTAGTTAACTTAGTTTAATTCATTCACTTTACCGCCTGTTTAAATAAGATTGAAATGATTATGTGCTAGTGGTTTGGTGACTTTTATCCATTAATTCTTCGTGGGAACGATATCTTACTCACTCTTTATTACTCGTTGGTCGCGTGTGCTTGCGCGTTAATTGTGTCATCTAATCGGACCAACATATATGTTATAAATTTATTTATTTTATTTGGTTTAAATATTAAACATAGTAATTGATATGTTTGTATTTAAATGCAAGTGTGGATATTATGTGAGTAAGGGTAATAATTAGGGAACCCTAATTTATAATTTAAAAATCCTAATTTATAATTTGAAAACCCTAATTATAGCAAGAAACCCTTAATTTAGGAAAACCCTAAATTTTTTATTAAAAACCCTAATTTTAATTACTGTGTTTTAATTAAAATTTTATTAAGCTTTAAATTTAATTTTTCAAATTCTAGAAATTATTTAGCAAACCCTAAGGGTTAAAACCTATGTGTTAAACCCTAGATTCATATGACATGGTCAAGCATACCCTTCAAGGATTTATTAATTACAAAAATACCAATTTTGAATTTGTTTTTATTATGTTGCTTGTGAATCTTGCCAAAATATTTGGATTCACCAACTCAAGATATCAACACATGCTCAATCTCTCCTCAATCAGCCATTGTTTAACACCTTGCAAGCCTAGGATCACTGGATCAAAAAGAAAGAAAAGAAAATGAAGAACAGCCTCTGACAGCTACTTTGATTGCTTATAACTTCTAGGTTGCGATGTAGGATGACCATGAAACTTGGTTGTGGTTGTAGTATTACATCAATACTATAACACTAACCAAATTACCAACCCAAAAAATATCAAAATCAAATAATTATAAGTGGTCAAAGTAGGTACCTTGAACACTGAGTTTGAATGTTCTTGAAGGCTCAAGAACACCTAAGGCGACACTTTCCGTCGCTATAGCCCTTTAGCGATGGTTTAAATTAAAATTAATTATATTAATTAAAATAAATAGAAAAAAATAGAAATTAATTATTAAAAATTCATAAAATTATTTTAAAAATTATTTTAAGTTATAAAAATTAACTTTTAATAATTTGACATAAATTTTATTAATATTTTAATTTAATTAAATATTAATGATATTTAATTTATTTAATAATTATATTAAATAAATTAGTTAAAAATGATTTTAATATATTAAAAATTATTTTAAATAATATTAAAGTATTAAAAAATATTTTAAGTTATAATAATGACTTTTAATATTTTGAGATAAATATCATTAATAATTTAATATTAATAATAATAAATTTATTTAATAATTATATTAAATAAATTAGTTAAAAATGATTTTAATATTTAAAAATCATTTAAAAATGATATTAAAGTTTTAAAAAGTATTTTAAGTTATAATAAATAACTTATAATATTTTGATAAGAATTTTATTAATAATTTAATATTAATGATAATAAAGTTATTTAATAATTATATTAAATAAATTATTTAAAAATAATTTAAATATTTTATAAATCATTTAAAGGTGAAATAAATATAATAAAAATATTTTAAGGTATAATAAATAACTTTTAATATTTTGAGATGAATAACATTAATATTTTAATATTCATAGTAATTATTTAAAAATAATTTTAATACTTTAAAAATCATTTGAAAGTGATATTTAAGTTTTAATAAATAACTTTTAATATTTCAAAATGAAATACATTAATATTTTAATATTAATGATAATTATTTAAAAATAATTTAATGCCTTAAAAATCATTTAAAGGTAATATTAAGGTTTTAAAAATATTTTCATGTTATAATAAATAACTTTTAAAGTGTTGACATGAATTTTATTAATATTTTAAATTATTTAAATATTAATGATAATGAAATTAATTGGCAATTAAATCATTAAAAATGATATAAGTGTTTGAAAAATCATTATAAATGATTTTAATGTTTGGAAAAATATTATAAATGATAATTAAATTATCTAATATAATATTTAAGTTCTTGAACAAAGTTTCATTAAAAAGAAATTCGCTAATTATCCGATAATGCAATCGGGATGCTGAAACGATACCGAACTCAAACCAAATATACATAGTTTAACTAGATATACGCTCTTATGTGTTTTAATGACTTATATGACTATGTGACAACATGTTTAAAACAGTATTATGTGTTAAGTTATATTATTCTAATTAAAAGAATAATTCTATTGATGATAGGACTTTGTATTAAAGATAAGAACGTAAGCTATACTTCGTAGCAGTAATCTGCTATCAAGGCAAGTTTCTTTACTAAAATTCTTATTGATATTCGTTCAAACAAGTATATGCTAGTTTTTAACTTAACGTAAGTTTATCAAAATACAAAGCATGTTCATGAATAATTATTGTCAATTATTCATATCCGTTATGATATTCATGATTCAGTTATTTCTTATTATTATCTCATTATTGTCTGTTGTAATACAAGTGTCCCCACTTGTATGAGCTATTGTATTCATGCAAAAACTCTTGAACTAGAACTTCTTTGATATGACAAATTCTGTTACATACTATTAAACTTCGGTAGACGTTTAGGGTTTAAAGAATGTCTAAGCTATTTGACCCGACTAGACCTGGTTTGAATTGTACTGTTAGATACTATTGGTTATGGTAAAGTCGTTCAACTGAATTATTTAGTTAGGACTCCAGACTGAGTATGAACAACCCTTAAATGGGAAAATGAATTTATGTGCCCAAGGCGAACAGAGTGAATGAATTTATAGTTCAAACAGATAGTATTGATCAATACAGGACATAACAGGGCTGATAACCCTACATGTCCGTAAGACCAGAGCGATTTACAGATAAATTTCTGTTTAACCTTTTTGAAAATAAAAAATAAAAGTTCATGGTCCATTGACCGCTCAGCATTTATAGTCACTATGTCGTTTCAAAATTTTAAACGATTTGATATGTTATTAATATACGTTTCGAAAGACTTCACAACTATTGATTCGTTGTAGAAGTATACCCCAAATAAAAAATATTTACTTCTTTCAGCTAAAAGTTTCTTAACTGCTATTACTTGCTGAGCAATTGAATGCTCATTCTTGCTTTAAATTAAATATTTTCAGCTAAGCGTGATCAACCAAAAGGCTCTGGTAAAAATAAAGGAAAAGGAAAGCTGCAAGAATAGATTTATGGTATCTTATGTAATAATTAGACATTATTAAGATGATGATATTTATTATCTATCATGTAATGAATGTTTTAAAGGTCGTGTACCTGGGATTAGACAACTCTGATATATAAATTAAGTTTGTTTATCTACTTTATATTATTATTCCGCTCAAAGAAATGATATCGTGTAGCACCGAGTTCGGGTTTCAAGTACCTGAATTTTGGGGAATCACAGAAGAAGTACGCCTATCCACACCGTAAGAATGTTAAATTTGAACCGGGTAGCTATGTGTTTTTGAAGGTCTCTCCCTAAAAGGGAAAGATCAGATTCAAAAAGAAGGAAAAATTGAGGCCGAGGTTCATTGGACCCTTTGAAGTACTGCGAAATATAGGAGAAGTTGAGTATGAGGTAGCCTTACCTCCGGTGCTCGAGAATGTCCACAACGTTTTTCACGTTTTAGTTCTACGACCCTACAAACCCGATTACAAGCATGTGATTGAATATGAACCCCTACATTTTGAGAAAAAGACTTATCTTATGAAGAAATTCCTGTTCAGATTGTTGACAGAAAAGAACAAGTTCTCAGAAACAAAGCTATACCTTCTGTTAAAGTAATTTTGAGGAACCAAAACGCTGAAGAAGCTACGTGAGAACTCGAAGAGCATATGATGAAGAATTACCCATATTTATTTACTTAATTATGTGTAAATGATTCTGAGTACAGAATCTTTGTAAGGGGGAAGAATGTAACGGGACGAAATTTAATTGAACCGTGATTCTGGGGACAGAATCCTTTTAAGGGGGGAAAGATGTGACGAACGAAATTTTTGTAATTTATTTTGAATATTTATTAAATTAAATAAATATTTTTCGATGATTTAATTATTGAGTTAAATAATTAATTGATGAATTTGTGATAGATTAATTTAATTATATGTGTTACATTAGTTAAATTAATATGAAGGAATTTTTATATTCAAAGTATGAATTTAATTGAGCTTATTTGATTAATATATTAATTAATAAGCATAATGTTATTCTAATTAATTAGAGATTTAATAATTTGGCATAATTAATAAATAAGAATTTTAATTATGTTACTATGTGATTTAATGTGGAATTATGCTATGTTATTTAATTGATGTAAATAACATTATTTGATTAAATTGGGTGTGACATTAATTAACTATACAATAAGAGTTTTATTAAAATTAATGGGAAAGAAGGAATAAAGGACAAGCCAAACACGGCCCTAGGGGGAGTTAGCCAGTTAACCCACTAAGGGACCAACTGACCACTCACTCTACCCACTTCGTATATTACGTATATACATATTATATTATACCTTATATACATATCATATCAGTTCTATATTGATATTCACATATCAGAGAAAAACTAGAGAGAAAAATTGAGAGAAAAGACTTGAGAATTGGTTAGAGAAGAGATTGAAGAATTTAGTTGCATCATCATCACTAACTAGCAAGGGTAATCCCTTCTCCTATGTTTTTAAATTCAAGTTCTTATAGTTTCCATTAACGTATTCTTAAAAAGTTCTCTGTGAATGATTAATTTGATGATTAATGCATGATATGGTTTTATATGTGTTATTATAAGATCATAACATGTTTTATACCATGTATGCATGATTTAAAGTAATAAATTTCATACAATTATGCTTGATTTGATTTTACAAAAGTCACAAAGTAGAAAAGTTATATATATGGCCATACGTGTAAATTAAATGTTTTATATCGATGATTGTTAATCATATGGCCTTATATGTGTTACTAATTGTTAATAACATATTATATGCCATATATGCATAACTTCAGTGATCAACCATCGAATTTTTATTTATATTTGAGTTTTCAAAATTTCAGAGTCGTATATATGGCCATACAGCCCTTACGTACAAATTTTATGCCATGAATCGATGGTTTAACTTTAAATTGACGATTGAATGTGATTGTTAACGTTTAAACGAACAAAATGGAAGTTGAACGAACGAATTCGGTGTTATAACGAATCCGTAACGTTGAATTTCTTGTTTTTCTTCAAAACTTTACAAAGTATGAAAAAACAGTGAAATTATATGATTTGATTCAAATAATTGTATGTTTTAACTCGTTAAAATCGTGCTAAAAAGGTTGGATAATGATTATATGTGTATTATAGTGTATGGGTATGCTTAAATTCATGTATGAACAAATTAATTGGATGTTTTTGGCCAAGTTTTGTTTTTCTCGCCGAACCTCAGAATCTGGAACTGGCATGTCGCGCCGCAGCGCCAGCTCCAGACCTTAAGGTCCGCGCCGCAGCGCCAGCCGCGCCGCAGCGCCAAGGATAGCTTATATGGTGGCGCCGCAACGCCACTATGTAGTTTGTCCAGAAATGAGAATTTTAATTGTTTTAGTCCAGGGAATATAATAGTAACCTAATCTAATGAACATAAAAATGTGTTAGACATATAATGGAATGTTAAAATAGATTCGTAACATGTCAATGAGGTACTTACATGTTTAATTGAACTGTTGAATGCCTAGTTAGCTAGTCGTTCGTGAAATCTAATATTTTATGAAGACAAGTGTTGTGATTTGATTAGTATAATCATAATCAGAGTTTAGACAAATGAGAATGAACTTGTGATGCTAGTTACGTTATTGATTAATGTGTATTGTGAATGTATTGGTATGTAGGACTTAATAAAGAACGTGAATTATAAATTGTAGCTTGTGCAAGAGGCAAGTTTCCTAAGCTCAAACCTTACTTTTACATTGTGCAAGTTTCTTTACCCTAACTCTATTATGATTAAGCAAGTATTCTATCCCTAAATTGTTATCGTCAAACAAGTTTCTAAACGTTACTTTATTGAGCAAGTTTTTTATTCTTGAAATACTATCATGTTCTTGTTCTTAGTTATTCAAGTTCAAGATTTCATATGAGATATTATTTCAGTTATACAATACTTATTCAATTGTATACTCTTGAGAACTTATTATTCGATTTGAGCATTGGTTATTGTTGAACCTTATAGGACTAGTGAACCCTTATTGATCGGACTAGTCCATAGTTGATGTACGTACTAAATTCTAGAATCTTTATTGAGCTTATCCAAACCAAACTTCCTTTGGTGCGGACTCTGATGTCAAAACTGAGATGAACAACCCTGTAAAGGGGGATTATTTACGCTTTAGCGTTTAGATATTGTGCACAGTATGGTACTAAGGCTGATCCCCCTAAGTACGAGAAGTAAAGTCCATAGTCTTATGACTGTTAAAGGTTTGAAGTTTAACACTTTACAACCTAGGACATAGTTCGAGGTCTTATGACCCTCAGATGTTCTTTTGATTCCTGTTATTTATCCTCGAGTCAAAAGTTGAGTTTCTTTATTCAGATGTCTTTGATTCACTCGCATGTTATTATATTGTTGTCATATTATTATACTTGTGGGCAATCGTGCTCACTCTTGCGTAATAATAACATTGCAGTTAAGAACGAAAAGTCCGACGAGCCTTCTACTAGCAAAGGCAAGGGCAAAGTCAACAAGTGATGAAGACTTGTTGTTTATTTCGTATGTTTATGTTTCAGACTTGTATTCATTTGTGTAAGACTTAATTATGGTTTATGTTTCCGCATTTGAGATTTAAGGTTAGTATGACCTGGGATTGATTATGTATTTATGTTCAGATGTTGTAACCCCATCAACGGAGGGTTTATTTCTATTTATTGCATGGTTTGCATTGATTATGGGTAGATAGATAGATGATATTTGTACAGTGAACACCAAGTCCCGTGAAAATTAAAGTACCCGGATTTGGGGGTGTCACAATATTCATCAAATAATCATTCATCTTTGTACTACAGGCCAAAGATATTAGTTTGTATCACCTTTTAAGACTGAGAATGATGAAAAATAATATAAGGAACGAATCCAGTGAGATAAAGGACAAAGATTAGGGATTCGTAATTTAGTTTATTCAAGTTCAAGAATATTCCGTAATAACCAACTGTGGAGCAAAATTCAAGAATGAAGTTCAAAATTTGGATCTAATCAAAAATAATTTGGATTAAAAAAATAATATTTTTTTTACCGTGAATAGTAACTCGTCATAAAAGATAAAAATTTCATAAAAATATTTCAGTGAAATGATATTAGATGAAGCGCAAAACTCAAAGAATTTCTGAACATTTCAGAAATTATATAAGCAATACTTATCGTAGTAAGTTCAGATTTAGGAATATGAAATGAAATATTATCACTTTCATAATATGGAATATGAAAGAAAATAATATTCTTTATGAATATTGAAAGGAATAACATCATTTACGAGGAAAAAATAATATAATTTACCTTAGTAAAATATTAGATCTGACTGAAATATTGGATATTTTGTTGAGAAAAATCTTGCACCGTAATCTACACTCAAACTATTCTTATACTCACAAGAAATACGCTCAATATTATAGAGAGAAAATTTTCTGATTCTGGTGTGATTTTTATTTCTAACTAAGCACCCTATTTATAGAAAAATGTCAGAACACCAATTCTGACAATTTGAACATACGGAGGCTTTCTTAGCACCCATCTTTGTAAAATGAGCACAACACTTTTGAAATAATTCTCAGCATATTTCACACTAACAAAGGACAAGAGTGGGGCCCACCCATTCTAGAAAATCTCCACCAAAATATTTTAAATTAAAACAATATTCAGAAACTTTAATAATTCATAATAAATAGCCCCTTTATCAGAAAAATATGAACCTTATGTCCATTCCTTATAAAATTTAATTCTCTACAACTTTGTAGTAGAAAGTTTTTCAAAATTTCGAACGAAAAATGACCCAAATTTACATACGGATGATTTTTCCACACCCCCACTCTGACAAAATATATATTGATAAAGATCTCCGTATACCAACTTTGAAAAATCAACAATCAACATTTTACAACAACAAGTGGGGCCCACCAATTCACAAAACATGTTTTTAACATTTATTGTAACAAAATCAATTCGGACCCAATTTGCTTTCTTTCTCCTCATTTTATTCATATATCGTGAATTTAGTTGTAAAAAATATATCATCACTATTATATTATTATATTATCACATTATACACTTATAATATAATATTATAATAATATATTTAAATGAATTATTTTATCATAACAGATAAAATATTAATTCTCAATAATTGTCACTTTTGCTAAAAATTTCTCAGTTTAAATCCACTTTGAATAAATATTTACTTCTCATTTTTTTCAATAATTATTATTCACAAATAATATTACAGAACCACAATAATGACAATCAGGTCGTTCCCCAGAAAGAGGGGTGTTTCCGATAAGGATTTCTTTTTACTGGCGCGCAATTATATTAACTAACCCCTTTCCTAGATAGAACTTCCTAGACATTGCCAATAATGTTGTCTAATAATATTATTCAAATAAAATAAATTATTGATTTGATAATGTGAAATACTGTGCAGTGAAAATTATTGAATCAATAAGAAAAAAATATCAACGTAGCAATTATTGAACCAATAAAATGTTATGCAATTATTGAATTAATAATATAAAATATTGAAAAGTAATTATTGTAACAATAATTGAGTAAGTGCCTTTTTACGTAAGAATCAATAATTCAAAATACTGTGCAATACCGTGTGTTACTATGCAACAATGCGTATTACTGTATTTTTATCACCGGGTATTTTAACAGTTTAACGGTAACAATTTTACCATTATTTTAAAAAAAAAGTTATTTCTGTTGCTTTCTATATTCGACATTTATTCCGTTGTGGTGCCCACAAATGGCTGCGCCGTCGTACGAATATTCTCCGACAACAAGAATATTCCACGACCAAACGAATATTCCCTGACAATAATGAATATTTTATAACCATTTATTTAGTTTGAAATATTTACACATTTCACCCATAACTCATCACATTTATCAAATCAACACTTTTCAATTTCAAAATAATATATAAAGAAAATTAAATCTTTATTCATAAAAATTGGGGTCTTAGAGTTAGAGCTTATAATGAACACGACTTCAACCTAGCAATGGAGGATATTAAGAAAGAGTCTCAATCTGTATACAATTATTTGATGAAAGAGCCTCTTGAAACATGGACAAGATATGGCTTTGATGAGAGATGTAAAAGTAATAATGTCACAAGTAATTTTTGTGAGTCCTTTAACCATTGGGTTGATGCTATGAGGGGTAGACCCATTTTGATAATGCTTGAAGGGATTAGCTGTAAGTTGATGCAAAGAATTCAAATGAGGTATGAAAATGGGTGTGTTTGGGATGTATATGTTACTCCGAATATTAGAAAGATATTAAACTTCAATCTTGGTAAAGCTAGAATTTGCATAGTGATCTATGGTGGAGGGAATAAATTCAAAGTCGTTGACGATGGATTCACATTTTTGGTTGACATTGGACTAAGAGTTTGTGATTGTAGAGCATGGCAGGTTTCAGGCATTCCTTGTAAACATGGGGTTGCTGCTATTGCATCTAGGAGAGCCAATGTTAAACAATATTGTGATGCATATTTTACAAATCATGCATACTTAGTTGCTCATGGAAAAATGATTCACCCTACCAAAGATCAAAGATTGTGGAAATACATAGAAGATGGAAGTGATCCATTAGGCCCCCCACCTCTTCATAGGTTCCCTGGGAGGCCGAGGAAAAATAGAAGGAAAGAGCCAGGTGAAGTTAATGCAGGGAATAATTTTGTAAAAAGAGCTCTAAGTGTTCAATGCTCTAACTGCAAACAGTTTGGTCATAATAGATTGACCTGCCAAAGAGATCCACCTGAGTTAACTGGGAATGGGGTTACTCTCGATGGTGTAACTCAAGAGGTAATATAATATATTTTTTTAATAATAATTGCTTATTACAGTTTACTTATGTTGCATTATATTTTATGATTCTAATAACTTGTCTGTTCTTTTATTACAGGTTGGTGAAGGTCAAACACAACAAGCTGGTGAAGACCAATCAGAACCACTTGGTAGAAGTGGGAATGTTAGAAAGAAAAGGAAAGGAGCCGATCGAAGAAATAATGAAGAGGTTGTAACAGAACTTGGTGAAGGGGAAACGTCAAATAAAAATGGAAGAGGTTTGGGGAGATGTCAACAAGTTTTATCAACTAATGTGGGAACAAACAATTCGGGTAAAGAGAAAGGAATTCGATTTCAAGGAAGGGGAAAGGTTGTCATGACAAGATCGAAAAGAGATGGTTGACTTGTTTATCCTACAAATAATGGTAATCCAGTTTCGAAGGTGAGATATTTTACATGTAATTAGTTTTAAATAAAGCATGCATATTGTTAATGAAAGAATATTTTCTATATTGTTTAAAGTTTGACAATAGTGTTTTGTTGGACGAACAGACGAGAGCTCATTGGGTTAATATTACACCTCCGAACCAAATCAATAAAAGGACAATTCACTCGATTGGTAGCGAAGGTGGTTTAGTTGTTGAAAGAAAAAGAAGTTGTGGGAATCAAACTGTTGAGAATGAAACTTCTATTGTGAATCAAACTGCTGAGAATCAAGCTTCTATTGTGAATCAAACACAATCACATACTGTTGGGAATCACACTCAAGTTGCATATGTTCAATTTCCTTTTAGGAATCAAATTGGTGGTAACTTATGACTACAAGCTTGGTAAATTGCTACTATTAGGAATTTTAGAATTTAATAATCGGTGGTACTTTTGGTCTCATGTTGTAACTAGAAAAAATTATGTTTGTTGATAGGACCTTTTCCTGAAAGGGTACACTCATTCAATTGCTGACACAAATACTTCATTGTCAAATATAAGACTCATTTATTACAAGAACCTTTTTGATGAGCCATGGTCCAAAAGTTAATATATTGGACTTTAATTGTTCATGTATTACTTCATTTCTTTCAAAAGGTTTTTTGTGCTACCCTTTTATGCACTTTTGTTAGGAATTTTATTTATTTATTTGTTTATCAATTCTGGCCCTGGTGTTTATCTTGTACAGTAACAGTCTGAGGTTGACATGGTCATATTCTGGAAAAGAAGAAGGCAATTACCAAATTATAATAATGCCATGTTAATATACATGATTGTAGCTTATAGAACTGCAGTAAGCCATTTTGTATTGGCAACACATTATTACTCCCTCTGTCCCAAAAACATAAAAAGTCCTATTTGCAAATTATGATTTTGAAAAAAAAATAAAATTCCCATTTATTCTGATGGTCTCAGGTTTACCATCTCAAATTTATTATCATGGCAAAATAAAAAATAGAACAAAAATATATCCTTAAAAGTTTGTAAATTTTGCAAATAAGACATGTTTTATAATGGAACAGAGGGAGTATGATTAGGAGATCAAACTAAGGATCTATGCAGTGTAAAAGGCATGCAGCTTAAGAAATTATGCCGAGATCTGCTGTTAGTTTATACAATTAATTACACAGGAACTAGCAGCAAACAAAAATGAAGAAAATCACGTGAGATGACATAACTTGAAGGTATACTATATACTTAAAGGGTATATTAGTCATCAAAAATTGAAGGTATAATTGTCCTTACAGTAGTTAAGGACATTTTAGCCATTTTCTTTTTAAAAATTGCTAACATCATCAAGTCAACCATCTCAGGGGTAGTGAGTGTTACATTATGTTAACTAGAGGGATAGTGAGTGTTACTTAAAAAACTAGAGGGGTAGTGAATGTTATTATGATTATCTATAGGGGGTGTGAGTGTATTTTACTAAGTCATTTATGGGATCCATCAGTATAAAAAAATAAAAATATTCATCACTGTATATAATTTTGTGAGATCACTAAGAATAAATTTAAATATTTTACTCTTTTTTTTTATCTTTTATTTTTAATTATCTTTTATTCTTTTTTTTAGATACGGAAAGAATATTTATTAACTTTAGTTATAAAAAAGAAAAGAAAAAGTAAAACGGTTAAGATGAGACAATATTCAGCCCACCATAATGTCCTATTTGGTAGACTGAAGGTAAAAGGTAAACTATCTATTCAATCTGAGGTACAAAATCCACAGGCACGAAGGATTCCATAGGTGCGAGAATCAATTATTCAAAATCCAACAGAGATTCTCCAGTTGCACAAGCCTCAAAAGAGCAGTTATTTTTTCCCTCTTTTTTAATAATACAGATTCACTCTCTTTTTCAATTTTATTTCCTTTTCATCTTGCAGGAAAAAAGTTTGGAAGGTAAATAAAGTTTGGCTATGCTAATACCCCTCTCACTGTCGAAAAGTAGCAACTCTATTTGGCATTTCTATAATATACCATGTTTTAGATAATTTTATTTGTTTTAAATTATTTATTATTTTATATAATTTAAAAGAATTAATTATAATTTTTTAAAAATTATTCTTTATGAAAAAATATTACGGGTATGAAATAAATATGATAACAAATAAAAATTTAAAAGTATTATAAATAATTAATATTATATTTAATATTATCTAATCATCTTCTTAATTTTTGTGCATAATTCTAAAACATAATATAATACTTCCCTCCATCCTATAATAATTGTCGTTTTAGAAGAATTTTTTTTTTCAATTTATTTGTTATTTACAACTTTTTAGGAGAATAAATTATTTACTTTTTTATATCATCCTTACATTCTCTCATTATTCCAAGAAATTATGTCTCTTGTATTTAAATGATTTTTTAATTTATATGTATTAAGCTAAAATACAGTTATTATAGGAATGGAGAGAGTAGTATATATTATGGGAGCGAAGGAGTATTATGATTTGTACTTGCAACCTGCCACAAATCATAAGGTGGTCCGTTGACTGGACTATGCTCTGAGTTTTGGGTTTCAAAACTGTTGGGGATTCTAGACCTTCAGTGGACTAATGGGGCAAAAGGGTCCCACTTGCGAAAAGAGAGAGGCTTGAAAATGAACCCCATCGCAACATTTTCTTTCTTGATACCCCTAATGAAGGTATTGATCCAATGATGATCTCAACTTTTGCTCTTTAATTTTATTTATTATTTATTTTTCTCATCTTCTTTCTTTCATAAGAATGTTCATCCGACTTTTACTTTCTGTGGATGTAAAATTATAGTAATTTGATTTTGTCAGGACTGGTAGAAGAAAGGGTGGGTACGTAGGAGGCAGAATTAAATAAATAAATAAATAAAATGTTTTATGTGACTGTGCTTCCAAGTGAATTAGGCACTCCTGGGTTTCATCAGATTCCATTTTATCAACAATTTCTTTAATCCTTAGAGGTAAAGTGTTTGCGCACATGATCCTATCTCTTTCTTCAGTAGAATGGCAACTTTTGCACTTTGATAAAGACCCATCTATCTCTATATCTGGAAGAATCCTTCTTTTACATGGGTTTATTTGAGCAAATCTATTCTCTTCTCTTGGGATTTTATGGTTGTTGATATTTCTTGTCCTTCTTTGATTTTCATATTGACAATGGTGAAAATTCATTTGTTAGGATTGAATAGATAACCTCTTCTCTGTAATTAATCAAGGTCTTCATTAAACTCTTCAAATAGTTATTATGACCTCATCTGAATCACTTGCATTGTTGAATTGTACAGTGTATAAAAAATTGTGTTTTTTACTGATCAAATGGTGGTATAAATGTTCTAACCACTGTGCACGTGATCTCACTTGTTTGAGTGCAGTGACAACAGGATCATTGTTTGAAATTCTGTCCTTTCATGGGTCTGCTAGTATTTATATCGTCGTCTGTCTAAAACAAATTTGAGATTTCTTTTGAGCAAGACGTATGCCTAATAAAGAATCTATTGCCTCGTGATTATGCACTGTTACTAAATTGATCTGCAATAGTATGAGCTCTCCTAATTAGCTAAGCTTTCATTTTTCTTACCGACGCAGCTGAAAATCTGTCGACTCACGAGAGGAAATCGTGATATGGGTTGGCTAACTAAGATTCTCAAAGGATCCAGCTATAAAATCTCAGAAGGGCAATACCATGGGAAATACTATGATGAGAAAATTTGGGATGGTCTTTCTACTTCAGTGGTAATCAGTGCTTCTGCTTCTTAGACATATCATTTGATGAATAGCTCATGTTTCATGTAGTTAGGCTGGTCCTTTCCTGGTAATAGATTGATTAAACATATATTTGAAAAAATTGTTATCTTTCTGAATCACTCATATACTGATTACTAGTATGATGTAGCTCTTAAATTCTTCTTCTTGAGCTGATTTCATCTTCTTCTGGGACTTTGATGTAGGATGCATGGTCAGATTTTGAGCATGAAGATATTGATCATGCTATTGCAATTTCCCTTGCAGAAGAAGATCAGAAAGGAAAACAAGTAATAGGTAAGTTGCATGGCTGTTAGTTTTCTAAATATCTAGAAAGCGATTTGTTCTCATGACTTTTCAAAACATGCCTTTGATATGCACTTAGGAATTTGTCTCAAGTTGCTTAGACAAATGAAAGTCTTACTTTGATGTGTTTTACTTGGATCTGCATTATGAATTATCACTCAAGGCAGAATGATGTATGACTATTGACTTCGTTTTGATTCAGATGCTTTCAAGGTTAACTGGAAACGGTTGTTCTCTTCAGTTATAATAATCTCGTTCATTTGATTTGCTAGATGATGAGCCTGAACCTCGTGTGAAGGAAGATGAACAGCTTGCCAGAGCTCTTCAGGAAAGTTTGAACATAGAATCTCCGTCTCGATATGATTTTGGAAATGTTTTTCAACCTTTTCCTTACTTCTATCCATCTGGGTACAGGTAAATCAATTATTGTTGCCAACTCTATTAGAGAAACATAATCTATCAATTTCCACCTTTGATATATTTGTATACATGTATCCATCAAATTTTGTGTGCATACTTGGTTTAAACATTCACCTATAACTCTCTGCAATTAGATTTGTGTAAAGAAATAGTCAAATAGTATTAAGATGTGAAACAGGCTATAGGATTTTTAAGACCCGTGCAATCATATGGAGCTGATGCTTTTTAAATGTTAGTTGATATTGTTTGCTTTCCAATTTATTTACATTCCCTGTAATGTTAGCATATTTGGCCTCATGCGCGACCAGAGGCAGTAATTGATCGGGAGAGGTGCAGATTGACATATCTTGATTTAGACATTTTATTTACAAAACAAGTTTTCTCTAGACATTTGTGGTTCAAATACACTTAAAGATATCAACCGAAAGTTGCTTTCGAGCTTATGATCTCCACCGTTCAGAGGTTGAAAAATGTTACTGCAAGTTGCTTGTTTGGATAGTCTGCAAATCAAATGGTTGCATAAATATAATCAAGATAAAGCCTCACCATGATGCAGTATATGTTTGTGCTTGCAATGTATGTAACTAGAGAGGAAAAAAACACTGCAAAATACTCAAAAGTATCTGGTTGACATACAGATGGAATTGAATCTCTTGTGCGAAAGTTACTTGTTTGAGGCGTAATACTCCTCAAAAGTATAAATGTCTTCCTGAATTTTAAGGATTCCATATGAACTCTGACCTTGTCATCCAAACAATATGATTGTAGGATCTGTGCAGGTTGCAATACTGAAATTGGTCAGTGGACGATTTTTGAGTTGCATGGGCGGTGTTTGGCATCCAGAATGTTTCTGCTGCCATGCTTGCAATCTACCAATATCTGATTATGAGGTGCAAAACTGATCCAGGTCTATTTCAGATTTGGCTAATTGTTTTCTTGTGTCTGTCAGACACAAGATAAACAATATAAAACCTGATATGAACATAAGTTGGTTTGAATGGTGTAGTTAAAATGATATTATTCTGTGCAATCTCTGCAGTTTTCTATGTCTGAGAACCGCCCATACCACAAAACCTGCTACAAGGAGCAGTCTTCACCCAAGATGTGATGTTTGCAAGCACTTCGTAAGTCTCTATCTTGTGTTGACTTATTAACTTTCTCTCATGATTTTAAGCATGCTTTTTTCCCCAAGAAAAATTAAAGATGACTATATGTAGAGGCTGCTAGAATGATTTCTGATGGTCTATTTTAAGTGCACATGCTGATGTAAGTCCCATCAAATTGTCTAAGCAGTATGAACGAGTGATAATACTCTAAACGAGTGGTAATACTTTCTCTGAGAATGCCCTAGATAAGAAAATACAAGTAGGGAAAGGAGGAAAAAAGTTGGTTATATATATATATATAAAATCAGAAAGTTGCTTTGACCGCAGGTATCATAAGAACGTGAATAAATATAGAGAATTGATATTTTCACAAGTAAAATTGATAGTTCCACAAGTTCCTCCTCACATGAATAGTAAGTGGGGTCCACCTCATGTGAGAGAAGACCTTGTGGAACTATCAAATTTACTTGTGAAAATATTAATTCTCTAAATATAACTTCAGACTCAGCTTTTATGTATACATCGCGTGCTACATTTCAGATATACTTTTCATTTGTAGAATGTAATTATTGACTGGCTTCGCTGATGAGTCATCTAAACAGTAGTATTGAAGCCTAATATAATATGCAAATGTTTAATACCAACCAAATTGCACACTGATGTTTCATAGCCAATTTTCCTCGAGTTTGTATCATGACAGAGGTGCCTTTTATTGGTCTTAGGGTTATGAAATATTTTAACTTGTGCATATTGAGATCCTCGGGCATGATTTTTATCGCTGCTCTAGGTGTTGATATATACAAGCTTTGAATTAGATTAACAGGTTTATCTCCGTTAATACTTTGGTAACCATGAAAGGCCCTGATTCTTTAACATACTCCTGTCCTTTGACTGAGCTTGTGTGTCTTGCTTTTCTTCTATTTCGTACAGATCCCAACAAATATGGCTGGTCTTATTGAGTACAGGGCACATCCTTTCTGGTTACAAAAGTACTGCCCCTCACATGAGCATGATGGGACGCCAAGATGTTGTAGCTGCGAGAGAATGGCAGGTCTGCTGAAAAAACTTGCCCATCCTATATCCCACTCCCAGTCTCTTCTAAACCAGAAGGCAAAAGGGAGGTGATTGGAAAAATAATACCAAATTAGAGAAAAGTAAACTCGATACAATTACTCATAAGGTCTCTTGAAACTCAGCAAATGGAATAAGAGAAAAATAAAAATAAAAGGAAAATATTATCATCTCCTGCATTGGTGTCAACTCAAAGCCCTTTTTATCTTAATGCAGCCACGTGACACAAGGTATCTTTTACTAGATGATGGTCGGAAGCTATGTCTAGAATGTCTGGATTCTGCTATAATGGATACTCATGAATGTCAACCACTTTACCTTGAAATACAAGAATTTTATGAAGGATTAAATATGAAAGTGGAGCAACAAATTCCAATGCTCTTGGTTGAGAGACAAGCGCTCAATGAGGCCATGGAGGGAGAAAAAAATGTGAGGCAGATGCGTTAAAATTATCATATATCCACAAAGTTTATTTTCTGTTTTTGCTTCTACTTGTGTTCAAGATTTCCTTTTCTGTGCAGGGTCATAATCACATGCCTGAGACTAGAGGTCTTTGCCTGTCAGAAGAACAAACCATTAGCAGTGTATGATTTTTTTCCTTTGAAATGTAATCTATGGAATGGTTTAGTTCTTTAGAGATATATTTATTTTCTAAACCCAGACTGTACATATGTTTTACTGAAAAAAAAAAAAGATTTCAAGGAGGCCTATGATTGGGGAAGGCTACCGGATCATAGACATGTTTACAGAGCCTTTAAGGCTCATCCGTCGATGCGAAGTGACAGCTATTCTCATTTTGTATAGTCTCCCTAGGTAATACTTCTGCATTCCTATCTCATCTGTAGTCATACTTCATGCTTGCGCTTCTTGAAATACTAACAAAAACTCTCAAATTCAGGTTGTTGACTGGATCTATCCTGGCACACGAGATGATGCATGCATGGCTACGGCTTAAAGGTGCGCTTGTCTTAGCTGTGAAAAACTTATTTTGATTGTACCGCGTATGTTATATGTTCTGAAATTACCATATGGTGAGTCATTTGTAGGCTATCCCAATCTAAGTCCAGAGGTTGAAGAAGGTATTTGCCAAGTGCTAGCTCATATGTGGTTGGATTCTGAGATTACTGCTGGTTCTGATAGTAATGTTGCCTCAACTTCATCATCATCATCCTCATCCTCTTCCTCTTCTTCATCCTCTGGTCCAACATCATCTAAGAAGGGTAAAAGGTCCTGAGTTCGAAAAGAAACTTGGCGACTTCTTTAAACACCAGATTGAGTCTGATACCTCAGCAGCTTATGGAGGTGGATTCAGAGAGGGTAATAAAGCAGTGCTCAAGTATGGTCTCAAGAGGACTCTTGACCACATTCGACTTACAGGCAGCTTTCCTTACTGAATTGAATGGTGGTCTGCTTTTCCATCCTCTCTCAGATATATATACCTTATCCCTATCATTATTAGTTCAATAGGACCAAAACCTTTTACAGATGAAAACATCAGGAGACTCGATAAACAATAAAAACTGCTATTTCATGCAATCCATACTTGACCTTGAGCACCACATGTACTTTAAATGTACTTAATCTTGATTTATAGAGGAACATAAATATAATGAATATATGTCTGTACTTTTGTACATGACAATCCCTGTTGTTAATCTACACTTATATTATATACTCCCTGCTGTTCATATGGGAAAATAACTTTCTTGTGCTTAGGCATGCATTTGACAGGACTACATCTTGGTAAAAGTTAAGATAAGAAGTTGCTTCAAGGAAAGTGTCTTAATTAGCTGGTTTTGTTATGGGTTGCACTTTGGAGAAAGTCCTTCCTAGGTCAGAATTATACGTTTCAGTTAGTTGCTTTGTCAGGTTGTGCTTTGGACAACGTCCGTTGTTGATCAAGATTTATTAGTCAAGCTGCTTGCAGTTCTAGATTTATACATCTTGGTGGCGCTGGCCATGAAGACACTAGACTTTTGACCAATCTTACGAAAAGCATAGCGCGATGATGTTTAATTTTGATGATACAAGTTTTATTTCATCTTTGGAAACAGTCGGCAAACATGCAAACAAGTTCACTTGTCCAACTTGCATCCATATATTTACAGGTACTTGAAATGCATAATAAACTAGCAAATGAAAATTTCAAAAAGGCCACAAGACCTACTACATAGACACGAATTCTGGTTTCTGAGCATCCATTTGAATCTTCATCAGAGTCGAAACCACTTCGGACATGCTTAATCTTCTTGAGGGTTCAGGCGCCAAACATGCTACACTTAATTTCATCATGCGCAGTGTTAGGTTCACTTTGATCAATGATGTAACCAAGTGGGTGCTTCATTTGCAGACATGGGTCTGTGAGGTGCTGAAGCTTAGTTTCTGCATCTCTTCCATCCACAACTGCAAGTACTGCTTCAGACAGCGTAACTTCTTCTCCGTCCTGCTCGATAACAGCTTCTTTACCTGTAATAAGTTCCAGCAAAACGACCCCGAATGCATAAACATCCATCTTAGGTGTCACCGTGTTAGATTCCAAGTACTCTGGTGCCTTGTATCCTTTTGTCTCCATAGTAAATTTGATGGAGGAATTTCCCTTTTCACCGTTCTCTGTCGATCTTGCAAGGCTGAAGTTTGCAATCTTGGCCCTTAAATCTCTATCGAGTAAAATATTGCTACTGTTAATACCCTTGTGCACATATGCTGGATTGGTGAAGTTGTGCAGATACAGGAGTCCATTAGCAACATCCAAAGCAATACGAATCCTATAATTCCAACTCTGAATTTCTGGGCAACTCTTTTTCCTGAGCCATTCCTTCAAAGAACCATTTTCCATGAGCTCATACACAAGATAGAAAATCTTACCATGTTCACAAGCACCATATAGGCAGATCAGATTGAAGTGGTTTATCTTCTTAAGAATTTTCACCTCTTTAGACACATCTGTGCTCATCTTTTTAATGGCTAACATCTTACCACGAAGAACCCCGTGATAAACAGAAGCACCCAATCTGTTTTCGGGGCTGAAATTCTCAGTAGCCTCTGCTAATTCATCATATTCAAAAACTTTCAAGCACTCTTGATCAACGTGAGCAATGCCAACTACAAGATGTTGTGGTAACACCCACTTCCTTTTCCTACAAATAGACTCGTCGGTTTTATATCTCCTGCAAGACAAATAAACCAGATACAAAGCACAACAGAGAATCGCGATAGAAACACCAGTTCCAATCCCAATGAAAACTCCCTTCTTTGAATTTCTTTTCCTAGGGTCAGGACCAGATGGTGGAGAGGGAAAATATTTTCCGGCCCGAGAGCTAGAAGGTTCAGCTTGCAATGGAATTAAAATAGTGGTTAAATCATAAAGAGTTGAATCTTCTTCGGATAGCCCATTTGCATAAGCTACACTTGTACTAGTTACTTTAAAACTATCACTTATTTGTTCAACATTTTCATCACCAATAGTCACGTATGTCAAAAGAAAATTTATACCATCCTCACGTTGATTACTTGTTGGACAGGCACATCTTAGTGGTACCTGCAATTTTGTACCCACACCCAAGTTTAATTTATCATAAGGATTCTGGCGCCTTAAGGAATCACAAGTAGTTAGCCCCTGATATCTGTCTTTTGCAATTGTGTAATAAGTGTCATCTCGAACAATAACATAAGAGGAGTTAGCCTGATAGTACTGACCAGAACATGAACAAGTAACAGGAACAATCACCTCTATTTCTGGAGTCAAGACTCTAGTGTTTGAGATTTTGTTGATGCGAGCCGAGCTCTGAGGGGTCTGAAGATGTGAGGTTTGATATTTTGGGGACTGAATCATAAGCTGGAGGTTGAGGTCTGAAGATCAAGAAGGCTGGACAGGACTTCTTTTCGCCATTACAGGTGTAAAGAAAAGCTGGAGACGGACCTGCTTCATCGGTGTTATTGCAGTCATAAACCAAAGGCCCTGAGTACATTTGTTGGGCATTGAAAGCTGAAGTGAAAAGGCCAAGGAATATGAAAAAATTGAGTGGAAACTGATACATGGTGAACTATTTTCTTGAACAGAACTAATTCCGGATGGGAGTTTTGATGATTGGAAAACTTTTTGCAACATCAGCACCACCGTCACTATTTCTTTAAAAAAATAAACTATACTCCAAAAGTTTAGTTGCTATCTAGTTGACTTAAGAGGCTATAAAACACTACCTTAATGTGCCTATGGACAATGGCAATGTTTTTCTCCCAAAATCAACTCCACTGCGCAAACAAAACCCAGATCATTTATGATTCAATTAACTTTCCTAAAAGAATATTATCTTCAATAAACAAAGGGTGTTTTCCATGGATACACGCTAGCTATTGTCAAGGAAACAATCTCCAGACTGAGCCAACCCTCGTGATTAGGAAAGACTTCACATTAAAGAATGAAGAGGAATCTTGAATTACTCTTCAGTTATATATTAGAATTTTTGCTCCTGACGTGAACAGACGAACTAAAACGGAGAGAGAAATTTAGGTGAAAAGTAGTAGTAGTAGTAGTAACATTTTATTACACACAGGAGCCAGGAGGTGATAGCAGGCTATGATAAAACAGTTTGTAACAGCTGTGGACATGCATGCTGACAGAAGCTAACATGCATGCATGTATGTTCTTTTGCAGGCCATTTGTTTCTCATGTGGAACTTGTTACAGGCATATATATATGGTTAATATAATAATGGAGTCGGTAGGTTTTCCTCGTTCTTCTGCAGGCTTTTGGTTTCTTATGTTCCAAGTTAAGTTTATTAGTATCTGCAACCATAGCTGACTACCTATATGTGCTTGTACCATTTCTCACTAGAGACGCTCAAAAATAGAAAATTATACCACTAGTACTCGGGTCTATGATATAGCTCTGGAGGACTAGAAGTTCCATAAATAAATAAACAAAAATAAAATGCTAGTAAATTTCATGGATCATTGCGAATATTGTCACAAAAAGCTATTTCTACCCAAAAAATGAAATCTATATTTAAATATTAAATACTACCAAGGGATAATCATGTTCTGAAAATGATCTGAGTTGACATACAAATAATGAATCATGACTATATATATAAAAGGCTAAAACAGAACAAACAAAACTACAAAACAATAAACAAAAAGATCTAGAGCTCAAACTTTCTTATGCTGAGATGCTAATTGACAGTTCCCAAGAGAGTGAAGTATTCATAGTTCTTGAGAGAGACTGCACAATCTCATCCATGTTCGGGCGACCTGATGGATCTTTTTCAATGCAACTATCTATTAGTCTGGCCATGAATATGGCAATATCCGGTGGATAATTCCCTTGCAGTGATGAATCCATGAAGTTGCTCAAACTCTCCTTACCATCTTCCACATGAAGAATGGGGATTAGGACATCGCTTAAATCTGTGTTTACACCTTGGTACAGCGAAGAAACTTCTTTCCCAGTAAGTATCTCCAGCATGAGAATCCCAAATGAATAAACATCAAGCTTTGGGGATATCATACCATTTTCCAAATACTCAGGAGCCATGTAACCTTTTGTTCCGACTATGTGCCTTGTCAAGACGAATTCACCATCCTCCCCGTCGGCTGCCCTTGATAAATTAAAGTTAACAATCTTGGCCCTATAATCACTATCAAGAAGAACACTGCTGCTCTTTATATCCTTGTGGACATATGGAGGGAAAGCGTAGCAATGGAGATAATTTAGCCCTGTAGCCACATCTAAGGCAATCTGAATTCTCTGTGTCCATGTCAAAAACTTTTGATTGCTGTTGTTGTTGTTGTTGTTGTTGTATATCCATCCACTCAAGGGTCCATTGACAGCATACTCATACACAAGGTACCAATTTCCATCATTGAAGCAAACGCCTGAAAGGCGTATGAGATTGAAATGGTTGATCTTGTTTAGTATACTAATTTCCTTGGACACATCTCCGTTAATTTTCTTAATCGCAGCAAAATCCCCATTGATTGTACCACGATAAACTGATCCGTTAATCCAACAACTAGGACTAAAATTCTCTGTTGCAGATTGAAGGTCCTCAAAACTATATACTTTGAGGGATTGAGCTATAGCAGATACACTATCAAAGAACTCGGATTCTTCCTCCAACTTCTTCTCAGTTGGTTTCTCAATTGCCTCAAAACTTTCTGAGGCAATTATTGGTTTATCAAATTTCTTCTTACTTTTACGAAAGAACACAAAGAAAACAACAGCTCCAATGACAAATAAAAGAGCAAGCCCTCCAAGAACTCCGGCTACAACATATATCCATGTTTTATCTGAGCTGTCACTCGAAGAAGGGACAGGTGGCGGTGGCGGTGGCGGTGGCGGTGATGTAGGCGGTTGTATGGTTTGATTAGTTGACGGAGGGTTTTGCAGAGGAATTAGAAGGGTGGTAAAAGGATTTATAACAGGGTCTTCTACCGATAGACCATTAGCTTCAAGAATCCTCCCAGTATCCATCCCAAATATATTACTTAAAGTCGAAACATCTTGGCCCCAAGTAACTAAGTAACTCAACAGATATTTGACACCCGCATCACTTTGGGTCTTAGTAGGACAAGCACATCTTAAAGGGACAGAAACTCTCATACCAATACTTAAATTTGTTGCGGTAACATTATTTTGAGCCTGGAGAGCTTGACAAGTTGACAGGCCTTGGAAAGTGTTGTTCGCTATAACAAAAAAGCCGTCCCCGCTCTGGACAACGTAAGACGTGTTTGCTTGGTAGTACAGACCAGACCCTGAGGCTGAGGAGGAGCAGTTGACAGGAACAAGCACCACCTTGTCTGGTTCAAATGTTGTGTCCACAGGAACTGAATTGAGTTGAGAGAGCTGGGAAGGATCAGCAGCCAATAAGTTTGAAATGGAAGAAACAGAGTCGAATGGAAGTTGGGATCTGAAGGTGAGATAAGCTTGGCAGCTGGGGCTAATGCCATTATAGGTGTATCCGAGGACTGAGGTTGAATTGTCGGCGATTTGGCAGTTTGTGGTGGCTTTTCTAGCGTAAGGCTGTTGGGCATGTATCAATGAAAAGGAAGAAGAGATGAGACAAATAGACAAGACCACATAGATGAGATGTAAATTATCCATTCTAAATCATGAATTATGCACAAGGCCTCAAACAAACTGGGATTTTGGTTTTTGTTGTTGGTGGCTTTGAGAAATTGTTATATATACATGCATTTTTTTTTTTACGACTTCCGACTTAGATTTTGTGGGAGGGGAATTTTCAGCCCAGTTGACCATTTCATATTAGCAAAACGTTTCCTAATTGACTTCGCTTCATCAACAAACAACGATATAATTGTTTTAGCCTTAATAAAACAAAAAACGACCTAATTTTAGGTTTAACGGAAAAAGGGTGCGTTCGTTCAGTCAAAAGCGACGTAGTTTTGGGGCGTTTCGTTCAAACAAATAGCCTCTTTCTAAAACGACACAGTTTTGATAATAAATAATATTTATCAAAACGACACAATTTTGACAATATAACTAAAATTAAATTTAAATTTAAATTTAAATAAATTTTGTTCAAAAAATTATATACAAGGACACCCAGCCAACCAGGTTGGTCGGCAACAACACGCGTTGGTTCAAACCAAACCTTGGTTAGGTCCTCTCCTTCCACAAGTGGGGTGCTCCTTGGGGCCCAAACCTAATAGCAATTTTCTTGTTTATATACATATTAAACTTTTAGTTCTTAACCGATGTGCAGTGGCGAAGCCACATAGGATATGTGGGGTCAATTGACCCCACTTAAAAAAAATTATTTTATAATATAAGGTAAATTTTAAAATTTTAAGTATTATATATAAATTGACCCTACTAAAATTTTATAAATTTTCTATATTACGGGGTCAAATTGAAAATTTATAACTTTGTCAATCAAATTTTAACCACATGGCTCATACCCTCTCAATATATGTATATCTCTCTATAATATTTTAAACTAAATAATAATCTAATTTATATTATTTTTAAAAATAAATAATGAATTACTTACTTATAAACATTTGTGATTAAAAAAGTCTATTATGAGTCAATATAGTGTATACATACCATATATTATTACTTATTATATTTTTATTGTAATATAGTATGTATATATATGTGACCCGAAAGTATAAAGTATTAAAAAAAATTGGCTCAGGGGCGCTTGCCCCTGAACCCCCATCAAATTATTTGTGGCTTAGTAATAATTTTAACCCCACTGATACAACTTTTTGGCTTCGCCACTGCCGATGTGGGACTTGGCTTACCACATATATTTATTATCATTTATCATTTCTAAGGATGATCTTTGAGAGTTAATATCTCATTCATTACTCTATGGAATTGAGCTTTCAAATACTTAATTTAATCTACTCATGGAATAGAACACATTGGTACGTGAATTCACTTTAAATAATTGTTAAAACTCACATTGAAATTTTGCTCAAATTCTAACAATAATAATATTTCTTCCATCTCAAAATTAAATATACATTTTGCTAAACTAAAATTAAAAATATATTTTTATTTTTAAATTATAAATAAAATTAAAGTTTTTAACATGCTATTACTTATATTTTAAGTAGATGAATGCTACGGATTATTACTACAATTTTAGCAAATAGTAGATATATGTTTGAAAAGTATAAATATTTTTTAAAAAAATTAATCTTTTTAAAAAAGGTACTCCCTCCGTCTCTAATTATTTGACGTTTTAGAGGTGGACACAAGAATTAAGATAATGATTGGAAAGCATTAAATATAGTACTCAATTGTCTATAATACCCTTAAATCTTTTGTTGGGATAAGGAGAGTTTTGTGGAGATAAAGAGAGAGAAAAAAAGAGAGTTTAAAGTATCAAAAAAAATAGGCAGATGAGGGGTAATATTGAAAAAATTATCATTAATTCTCCTAGATTTGAACAAACGTCAAATAATTAAGGACAAATAAAAACTCTAAAACGTCAAATAATTAGGAAAGAATGGAGTATAATAGAGAGAATATTATCAAAATAACAGTGGGAAAATGTGAAAAGAATATTACGCTGGAAGGTCAGCACACGTTTTTGGTCTAAGGGCCAACAATATATATATATATATATATTGTTGTTGGAAGGATCAAAGGATGGAGTCGCCACAATAGACTTAGCGTAGTTGTCATGACATAGTTAATTGGTAGACGGTATCAAACACGAACACGACATTAGACGATTAATTAATTAAGATGATATTATGGGGTCGGTTTGATGATATTACATAACTACATTCTTACACCTATATGTAAGAATGTTTTAATGCCCGATATGTTGGTTAATGATTTTAAAATTATACTTCCTCCGTCCCAAAATAACTGTTTAGTTTTGACTTTTTAAAGTCAAATTGACTATTTTTTAAAACTATTTTTTGTATCATTTTTGTCAGAATATAGGTGCAGAGGTTATAACAAAAAAAAGTATATACAATTTATTACTAATACCAATTTTTATAATGTTAAAAATATATTTATACATGCTTAATTATTAATTTTAAAAATAGTCAATTTGACTAAAAAAAGTCAAAACTGAACAGCTATTTTGGGACGGAGGGAGTACTTACTATTTATTTGAATGTGGGTATTTAGGTGAACATGTGAACACACCTATGGATCGTCCATTACAGTCCAGAGCCCAATAAGATCGTCAAAATTAATTCACTCAGCCCGCCCCATTTTGCCTAATTTAAATTTGTTCTCATTTAATTTCTATGTAATCTTTATTTAGATTAGGGGACAAGAAGACAGCAGAGTGAGATAGTGAATACCACAGGACATGTATTTTTATATTTTTATACGTATCTATCTTACATGAAAGTGAAACTCATCTTATTCTCATGTAAAATAGAACATCATGTAAATACATGTGAAAAAAGTAATTTTTTTAAAAAAGACTCATTCTACAAACTCATTTCTCTTGTGCTTTCATTAGTGGTAATTAATATTATATCTGATGATGTCATATCCTTCCCGTGATGTCTCCACAACTCTTTGTCGTGCTCTGAACTTGGGTAGTCTAAGGGATGGTTCCACCGAGAAATGCTTCCAGAGTAACCGTTAATACTCGAGTAGTAGAACGATAAAATATCAATATAGTTGTGGGTGCGCAATACGAGTGTGTAATCTTTTTCAGTTCATTTTGCCCTCTATTTACAATAATCTTTTTCTCTAAAGGGACAAGTCATGTCACAAAAAGGTTAGTGGTGGTCCCCCTCATGTGGGATGAGTGGCTCCCATTTAAAAATAATGCTACTATCACATAATCAAGCTCACATAAAGTTCACATAAATTCGGATGACATTCCCTGATTTTTGGTTGACATGACCCACTTGAGTCAACAACAAATCAGGGGGTTTCACCCGACTTTTATGTGACCTAATTTGTGATAGTAGCATTACTCCCCATTTAATCAGCAGTTTGGCGTCGCACTCCGTCATTGGACTTTTGTAATGTCATTCTGGCAGTCGGTTGCCACTAAGCATTTTTGGGTCTCAGGCCCACGATTCATCATCCGTGACTAAGGGCTTCCCTAGTTTAAGGCTTTGGGCTTTCACATACTTAGGCCGTATATTAAAGTCCTTTACAGAACTATACAACTTTTACAAAGTAATTACAAAAAAAGTACATCCACAAAATAATTACAAAAAAAAGTGCAAAAAATTCAAATCATTCAATTTCAAATTATATAAGGAAACCTAAAATCAATGATAACTAATAATTCAAATTCAAATCTTTTGAATCTAACAACAATTTCAAATCCATAATTCAAAATTCAAATCAAAATGAGAAAATTATGAAGGAGTTACTGTTCATTATCCTCCTCCCCCCGCCTCCTGCCGCCGCCGCCGCTAGATCGCCGGAGTTGTTATTCTGAATTTTTTTGACGAACCCACAAAAATTAAAATAGTTACCTTTATACGAAGTTTGGCTACCAACTGCATCACATTCAAAATAAAATCGGTAATCAAATAAAACTGAATTGGTTACCTTATTTGAATGTTTGGTAACCAACTGCATAAAGTTTGGTTATCAACTGCATCACATTCAAAATAAATTGGTAACCAAATAAAACTGAATTAGTTACCTTATCGGAAGGTTTGGTAACCAAATGCATGAATTTTGGTTACCAACTGCATCACATTCAAAATAAATTGGTAACCTAATAAAACTGAATTGGTTACCTTCATACTAAGGTAACCAAACCTTCATACCAAGGTAACCAAACCTTCATAACAAGGTAACCGAACCTTCATATTAAAGAAACCTTCATATTAAGGTTCGGTTACCTTGGAATGAAAGTTTGGTTACCCTGGTATGAATAATTGGTAACCAACTGCATGAAGTTTGGTTACCAACTGAATCGCATTCAAAATAAAATTGATAACCTAATAAAACTGAATTGGTTACCTTCATACCAAGGTAACCAAACAGTCATACCAAGGTAACCAAACCTTCATAACAAGGTAACCAAACCTTCATAACAAGGAAACCTTCATATTAAGGTTCGGTTACCTTGGTATGAAGGTTTGGTTACCTTGGTATGATTGTTTGGTTACCAACGTATGAAGGTTTGGTTACCGATGGAATTGGAGAATAGACCGGTGGTGGAGGGGAAGCAACGGGTGATGGAGGGGCCTCCACCGCGGCCAGTGGCGTGCCCTCCACCGACGGTCATCTTGGATCGATTTGTGGGAAGAAGAGAAAGGGGGGCGGGAGGAGGCGGAGGAAGGGGAGGGGGGAGGGGGGAGAGGAAGGGGGCGGGAGGAGGGGATGGTGGTGGGAGGCGGAGGGAGGGGGTGGGGCGTGGGCGGGGGGAGGAGAAGGGAGGCGGAGGGAGGGAAAAGAGAGGGTGTGGGGCGGGGGCGGGGCGGCTGCCGGTGGAGCAGTGGCGGGGAGCGAAGGTGAGTAAGAAGGCTACGACTGCGGAAGAGGAGGAAGAAGGCAACGACCGAAGAGGAAGAAGAAGGTGGTTACTCTATTGATTCGTTAGATAAGAATATGGAGGTTGATGAGAGAGAGATAATATTTAAATCCCTACAATTATGGATCATTATCAATAATTCATTAAATAAGTCAACTAAATAAAAGGGATAAGATTGCACTCTTTTTGTAATTAAATATTGCATATGCACTCTTTTTTGTAATTATTTTGTTTGTGGACTTTTTTTGTAATATTTTAATTAAATGTACTATTATATGTAATTGTTCCTATATTATTCTCAAGTTTGGGTTTTTCGGCTTTCAAATGTTTGGGCCTCGGGCATGGGCCTACCCTAACAATATCCATAGTAATTAAATTAAGACTTTACTATTAATAGTGTAATAACACATATCAGAACCTATTTATTTTTAAATTACATGTTGATATGATTTTAAATTTTGAATCGTACTATATAGAATAATCTTTCCAATCCGATTCAAAATCATTCAAGCCGGAGGCAAAAAAGAAGAAGCAAGAAGCTGCCCCCATCTGCTAAGTTTGAGTTGGGTAAGTGAAACAATAAAAATCAGATAAGCAAAATTCATATAATTTAAGGATATATATATATTAGCAAAAGGCAAACTTTTTATTAGACCTGAAAAAACTATTAATTCAAAAGACTTGGATTAAAGCTTTTAAATACAAAAATTCTTGAAAATATAGAAATGACATAATTGAGGCAAATCCCCTGCATCAAAATTCAAGTCCAACCCAAACAAGAGGAAAACACTAACCCTCTTGTAGTTAATATATATGGTGCAAAAGGAGGAGCTCTGTACTTGATATGCAAAATAAAATTAAACCGGCATAACTTGGCTTCTATATGATTTGGATGCTGCTCCAACCAGTCTTACACCTAAAGATTACACATTTTAATTACTCCCACTATTTCATAAAAAAGTCCCATATTATAGGGTTATCCATGATTTCAAGATGTATATATGCATTATATATATAGGGTTCTAATCCGTAGCAACCGGTTGCTACGGACACTGTTCAGCAACCAACTTTTGTACCGTTGATCTGCAAGAGCAACGGCTGAGATAAAAAAAATTTCTCCCCTGCCGCAACAGCCTCATGTGGCAACACTACAGGACAAAAATCGGTTGGCGAATTTACTGTTATGCCCTCCCCTCATATATAAGTATTAGCTTATTACTGTTATGCCCATTGCCTTATACATTATTATTATTATTATTATTATTATTATTATTATTATTATACATATATATGAGGGGAGGGCATAACAGTAAATTCGTCAACCGGTTTTTGTCCTGTAGTGTTGCCACATGAGGTTGTTGCGGCAGGGGAGAAATTTTTTTGATCTCAGCCGTTGCTCTTGCAGATCAACGGTACAAAAGTTGGTTGCTGAATAGTGTCCGTGACAACCGATTGCCACGGATTAGAACCCATATATATATATATATCATGTCGCAGGTTACCAGTCTAAGTCATAAGTTGTCCGTGACACAACTGTATCTTAATTAGATTCAATATTCAGAGAAGTACAGAAAAGAAAAGGGTTTTGATAAATTTTTGTAAATGAACTTTTCTTAAAGTCTGATCTTTTGTTCTTCATACTTAAACTTGCTTCACCTAAAAGGAACTTTTAATTTTTCTTTCTCTTTTTCTTTATACAGGTTACATGATTCCACAAACAAAAGGAAAGAGCATATGATTATGATAAATAAAATTAAGAGCCGCCGCGTAAGAAAAAAAATTCATAACCATATTCAAGTTATACAAAATAATTGCATATAAACCTGAACAAGCTTAAAATCCTTAATAATTTAGTAGCATGCATGGAGTTACCCTTTCATTTGCGCGCTCTCTCTCTCGCTCGTTATTTGAAATTTGAAACTTATATATATATGCAATATTAACACACGCACGCTTAAGTACAATTTAATTTTTATTTTGGTACTACATGCAAGTTAAGGCAGGCAGGCTTTAAATATTAAGACGACATCATTTGGTGAAACTCGTGGAAATCAAGTTCTCCATTGCCATCCCTGTCAAAAACTTGAATCATGGTCACACACTCATCATACGATTTGGAGTCCCCTAATCTACTCAACACCCTCTGCAAGCTCTTGGGGGTAATCCTCCCGCACCCTTTTTCCATTTCAAATGTCTCGAATGCCGCTTTGAGATCATCCTCATATGCATCTTCACCTTCAGTACCTTTCCTTCTCATGAGTCTCATAAAATCTTGGAAGTCTATCAAGTTGTCACCGTCCGTATCGTTATCATCAATCACACCTTGAGCCTCCTCGTGAGACATGTACTCTCCTATCGATGCAAAGTAAGATCTTAGTTCCAATGCCGAGATTTTCCCATCGTTGTTGCCGTCGAAACGTCCAAAAACTTGGTACAAAACATCTTGATCCTCCCTTGTTGTACCAGCTGTGCTAGTAGTAGTATGAACGCTTGTTTTTGGAGCAAATTGTGTTGTAATATTGGGAGATCTGGGACTTGGAGAGCTCAAGTTGCTTGAGCTTGATTTTGCCGAGGATCGAAGGCTATTTAGACTAAACTTCAGACCCTTGTGAGAAAAACAACCAAAAGATTTAGGAACTATTTCAATAGGTTCCATGGCCGGCTAGTAAGTTTATTCAAACGAAGAAAATTAAATAGGGATAAGATGTTGCAGATTATATAGTGGAGTAGTAGATATTGGTGTCAAGGAGAAAAGAGTTGCACATGATCGCGAAAGACAATTGAAGGTGGTGGGTATAATACTATGCGAAATTAGAGTGTAGAAAAATATTTTGGAATAAAGGTACAGGGTTGGACAACAATTTCAGTGAAGTTGCTAGGCAGATCAGATGAACAATGAGTTATTACGTTAACCTCGATCTTTTCTGGTGGGAGGAAATTGCATGACAGTTTCCTTGGGGGCCCATAAAATTGACGATGCATTATTTTCATCAGTCAACTACTTGAACTCTTTTATATATATATATATATATATATCAAAGAAGTAATTCATAGTAAATAGTTGTTAAAATATTATTTAAGCAAACACATTTCTACCACCGCGGATTCAGCCTAGAAGTTCAGTGGGGGCAAATTCAAAAAAAAATTCCCTTTAAGAATAAAAATTTAATAAAATAAATCAAAAAATTAAATAATCCTCAAATATTATTTACAATAACATTTTTCGATGTTTCATTGCTTGAAATTGTTGCATGATATCCTCATTTTTATTAGTTATAAAAATATCACGCTCAATATATAGATTTAAATTTTGTACGTTTAGTTATTGTAACCTAATTACATATGTCCATGTCTGACAATTAATAAATATTTAAAAACTAATTCAACATCAAAACAAGATCAATATACAATATAAATAGTCAAGTGTAATTAACACCAACAATAAACAATCTCAGTTAAACCACTAACAAGTAACAAGTAACATTTCAAAATAAATTACAAAATTTAAAGAAACTAAAAATAGAATATAACACATATTTGAAGAACTTTTATTTGATGGTGTTCTTTTTATTATTGCAGTGTTGCTTTAAGAAGTAAAAGACCCTAATTTTATAAAAGTACAAAAAAGAAGAATCCATAAACAATTATAAAAATTTCTAAAGCAATTGTTAAATTTGTGAAATTAAAAAACTAAAATTAAAATATACTTTTTAAAATTGTTATGATTGCAAATCGTGACCGCCTATTTTAATTTATCTGATTTGAATTTGAAGACTGGGTGTGGGAGGAAAAGTGTCTTTTAGAAAATTATAGAGATAAAGATGTGGATGAGATCTTAAGGGAATGTGGGATTGGTCCTTTCAGAATTATAATAATTTTTAAGTCTAAAATATAAAATTTTATTTTAACACCCTCCTAATTTATTTATTTTTAATATACCCCCTCAAAATTCAGTTGGGGCAAGTGCCCCTGCCCTCACACACTCTCACACAGATCCGCCCATGACTACCCTTATCTATAAGAGAATCTTAAGATATACTTTATTTTGTTATATATAAAAAAAAGTATTATCCATTATTAATAATAACATAAGGATTAAAGATACATAACAAACCATTGCAATTTTCGGACCCACGTAGTTCGACATAGATCATGCATAGGCTAAACCGGAAGCCGCTTTCAAACTGCTCTCATAGGACATGATATGTGTATCACAACTTGTTAGTCAAAAATTGTTAAAAGAGTTTTTCACAAGACACAATTAAGTTAGGTTGGGAGGAATAAACTTTAACAAACAGAGTCTTTCCTTGATGCTATGTTTGGATTGTATGAATGAAAGTAGGAATAAAATAACTTCTTCCTATAGAATGAAAAAAAATTATTTGGTTGTTTCATCAGAATAGAATAAACGATTCTCATTTCTCCCAAATTTATAAATGTTATTCTTTCGATAAAGGTATTAAAGGACTCATTCGAGCTAAAATAAAATTAATTATTCTACTCTCTATTTTATTTTCTTCTCTATTCTATTTCTTTATCAATTCCATTACTTTAATACAAACGTAGCATAAAAGTATATATGTATTGATTGAGTTGTTAGATGAAAATTAAATTAGACCTGATAAAATTCACACAAGCCCGCAGGCCGATTTAGCCCGCTTGCCAAAAGTTGGGTTTTGGCTTGCATATTTCAACCCCAAAAATTTAAGCCTTTTAACCCGGCCCAAATTTAGCCCAACTCGTTATTGCCCGACTATCTGCCTATAAAATACATTGCACATCATATGTTCAAGATTTATCTCATAATACTAATGATAATTTAATATGTTTCTACAAGTAGTTCACTCATTCTTTTTTTCACATATTAAAAGAACAGTAAAAAAAACTTAACCTTATAAATTTGTTGAAATTATGATATTTCAAACGTAACTATTATTGCTTATAGGATTATTTTATTTTTTACATATATTGTGTTGGTTTATTTCTAAAATTATAATACTATAAGTTTGTGAAAAATGAATTAAATTGATTGAATAGAAAAAAAGTTAATACAAAAAATAAAATATAAAATATAAAAAAGAAACGTAGACTACCCGACCCGTCACTCCTTAGGTCACGGAGCTCTTATTTTAAGCCCACAAAAACATGAACTTTTTAGACTTAGCCCGCATGTTTGTCAGGTTTAATTAAAAAAAATTATGTTAGTCTTCTCACTACATGCATGGGGTTTAGGTTACCCCCACGCAACCCCCCAAACCCAAAAAAAAAAAAAAAAATTATTCGACATCTTAACTCCATATATTTACGCACTCAATTAAGTAAATTTGGAGGTAAATAGTTATGAATTAATTTGTCTCGACCCCCTAATTTACGTTACGCCTGTGTTTGTTTACATAGATTATAATTCCGAAATTATAATTTATGAGATTATAATTTCAAGACTATTAATTTTAGGATTAAATAGTCAGTCACGTATTTGTTTTTCATGAGATTATTCATTGGATAACTTAAAATAATCTCATGTTATGTTTGTTTTTTTCAAGATTAATTAAATAATTGGATAAAAAAAATATAATTTGAACTATTATATCCTAATTAATAATAATATATTTTAAACTATAATTTAAACTTGATTATACATCTAACTAAACATATAATTATAATGGAGTTGATTTCTAAAAAACATATAACTATTTAAAAATTTATAGAGAAACATTTGAATGCTACTAAAATATTTAATTAGTCTAACAAATTATTATTATTAGTCTAACAGATTAATAATAATAATAATAATAATAATAATAATAATAATAATAATAATAATAATAATAATAACGGATTAATAACTAGAGAATTTATATTTTTAAAAAGACCAACGTAACGTTCATAAGACTCACAATTGATACTATGAAAGCATGTCAATGATGTCCGTCGCTAAGCTGTTGCCGAAACATACGTCAATGATGTCCAACAGTTCAATATATTTTAAATTATAATATTCAACAGTCCAATATCTTTTAAATTATAAATATTTAAATGTTATAATAGTTCAATAATTTATATTTACTAGATTCTCGTTTTCCAAAAAAAATACAAAATATGATGAATGTTAAGAATAAGCTAGTCATATTAGAAAAAATAAAGGTTAGTTTTGTCCATAAATTTTTAATACCTCATGAGGGAATTATAATATCTAGTTAGACATGGTATTAAATAATCCCTCATTTTAAGTTATTTTACAATCCCAGGATTAATAGTCTCAAGCTCAAATTTAAAAACAAACAACATAGTAGTACTTTATATTAATAGTCATATCTCAAGTATAATCCTTACAAACAAACATAGCCTAAGAGTATATAATGTCCACTCAACTTCTCGAACAATCCATAATCATGTTAATTGTTGGCCTCTTTCACTCTAATCTAAGGATTCTATATAAGCTTAGCAATTTATTACTACTAGGAAAATATTTAAGAGCTAGGCTGTTCCCTTTAATCATTAAAAAGATTCAACATTATTTGGATACAAACACACTGTTGCACTTCAACAACATATTAATTATAGGGACAATTACATATAATAGTACATTTTATTAAAATATTACAAAAAAAATGCACAAACAAAATAATTACAAAAAGAGTGCATATGCTATATTTAATTACAAAAAGAGTGCAATCTTATTCCTTTTATTTAGTTGACTGATTTAATAAGTTATTGATAATGACCCATGATTGTAGGGATTTAAATCTTTTTTCTCTCTTATCAACCTCCATATTCTTATCTAACGAATCAATGGAGTAACCGCCTTCTTCTTCCTCTTCGGTCGTCGCCTTCTTCCTCCTCTTCCGCCGTCGCAACCTTCTTTCTCACCTTTGCCTCCAACCACTGCTCCACCAGCAGCCGCCCCACCCCCGCCACCACCACTACTCCTCCCGCCCCCCCTCCACCCTCCACCCTCTCCTTCCCCTTCCTCCGCCTCCCTTCTCCTCCCCCCGCCCACGCCCCACCCCCCACCCCCTCCCTCCGCCTCCCACCGCCATCCCCTCCCCCCCCCCCCTTTCTCCTCCTCCCGCCCCCGCCCCCGCCCCCGCCCCCGCCCCCGCCCCGCCCCGCCCCGCCCCGCCCCGCCCCATCCCCCTCCCCCTCCCCCTCCCCCTCCCGCCCCCGCCCCCGCCCCCCTTTCTCCTCCTCCCCTAAATCGATCTAAGGTGGCCGTTGGTGGAGGCCCCGCTACTGGTCGCGGTGGAGGCCCCTCCACCACCCGTTGCTTCCCCTCCACCACTGGTCCATTCTCCAACTCCACCGGTAACCAAACCTCATATGTTAGTAACCAAACAGTCATACTGGTATGACTGTGTTGGTTACCTTGGTATGAAGGTAACCAATTCAATTTTATTAGGTTACCAATTTTATTTTGAATGTGATGCAGTTGGTAACCAAACTTCATGCAGTTGGTTACCAATTATTTATACCAAGGTAACCAACCCTTTATTCCAAGGTAACCGAATCTTAATTTTGAATGTAATGCAGTTGGTAGCCAAACCTTCGTGCAGTTTGGGTAACCAATTCATATTACAGGTGTGGAGGTAGATTGGTTACCTTGATATAAAGGTTTGGTTACCTTGGTATAAACGTTTGGTCACCTTGGTACGAAGGTTTGGTTATCAACATTACATTACACATCACTCTCTTATCTCTCTCTTTCTTATGCAGTGTTCTTATTTTTTTTTTTGACATGAAAGTGGGTCTCACCGGCGAAGGGGAGGAGGAAGATGACGTTGCCAAATTTTGAATATTTGAATTTGAATTTATTTTTGTTGTTAGATTCAAGATATTTGAATTTGAATTATTAATTATGGCAGTTATTTCTCCTTGATTTTAGGTTTCCTTATTATTATGAATTGAATCCTATACTAATTCCATAAATTAAGGTATCCTAATTGCACTAATATTGTAAATAAATATAGAAAGTATATTAATTGTGTAAATATTGTATGAGTGCACTATTGTTGTAATTACTTACTAAATATTGTATATTATTATAAAGGACCCAATAATATATTTTCAACGAGAGAGGAGTTTGGAAAAGGCCTGCCTGGGCCTGGCGGCTAGAGCATTTTAAATGTGTTTGTATAATACTTTCTTCCTTCTAAAATTAGAAGCATAATTTGATTTTTAAAATCGAAAGACAATATATTAAATTTTAAATTAATGTGGAATTATTTAATTTTAATTAATATAATTATTATAATTGTATAGTATAGAGCAAACAATATTAATCACGAAAATTATTTCATTCTAAATTTTTATGAGTTGTACCAATTTTGAAGTTTAATATGATGTAATTTAACCTCAAAAACCAAATTATATTTCTAAGTTTAGAAAGGAGGAAACACTTATTTGCTCTCCGGTTTTTTGTCATGTTTTTTTCCCCTCAAAAACGGAGGAATTTGTAGTTATTACCTTTCATGATGTATTTATCTAGTGCACACAAGGAAAAAAAAAACATTGATTCTTTGTAATATTGAACACACAAACTTGCAACTCGTGTAAGACACGAGCTCCCTTTCTTATAGGCTTTTTCTACTAAATTTGAGGTATTTTTCGTATTTTTTTCTTTTCTTAACAATTGAAATATATTCCAATTTAAGTTTGTTATTGTTTATAATTATCTACTAATTTTATAATCAATCAAATGAATTCAATTGTATGATCCACTTTTAAATTATTATTTATAAGTTTTGATTGATACAAAAATAAATAGCAGAGCAGATTTTGGGCCACATGCGTATTTTGAGCCCGTCTAACTTTGATGTGAAAATTTTGAGATATATATTGATTACCAACCAAATTAATTAAATTTAGGATTCTCACTTGAATTGTTATATATAATAATAAGCACATGATCTCGTGGGAAGTACTAACTTTATTTTGTTATAAAATTATTGTATTATTTATATTTTTTTTAAGGGTACTATATTAGTATATTAATTCTACTAATAATAGTAGTAATTATAATACGACCATGCAATCTTTCATTACAAATATAAAAATAAGCATACCAGAACTTCACGTAAAAGAAAAGACGCAACCAGTTACAACGCACTTTTACTTTAAGAAGCGTATTATGTATATTTGCATGTAATATTCGTGAGTAATAGCTGATCAAGAGCTTTCTGTATATATGGTGGTGTGTACATATGATCACCACATGCAATAATTTAAGCGCCGTCACACCAAGCAATTCGGTGGCTTTAATTAATGAAGACGGTTCCTCGTTTTGCCAACCTAGCTTTGAAAGCAAATGTTTGGCCTTAGCCAGACAATTTGTATAAAGTTCACGTGCAAAAGAAGAAATTCAAATGGTACGTCTTACCCAAAACCTAATAATTTGGACAAACCTTTAATACTCCATCAATTAAATCGTTTATTAAGTTGGCTCCTCAAAAAAATATTGCCCATGTGTATATATACAAACTAAAGCTATATCGATTAAGTGCATAGGAGTATATATCATATCCTATCTTATCATTCTGTTACAAATTAAGTTTCTCATGCCAAACTCTTTATTATAACTGGAAAAAAACAAGTGGACAGAAAGTACTCCAAATGTAAATCAATTTTAAATTTTTGTTTCAATGTTTATAATACAAATATACAATTATAAGCATTACGTACCACCATCTCATGTGATGCATGGAAACGGAAACAAAGAGAAAGATCGATCTTCTTCAAGACTTGGTTTAATCTGCTCTCTCTCTCTCTCTCTCCATGTACCCAATCGAAAAACACCTAAATGTACAATAAAAGGAATTAATTAAATCGCACATAAATTAGAGAACAAGCAAAAAGTCAAAAACAAGATCATAATAAAAAGCAGCTGGCAGGCAAGCAAAAAGAATTGTTGACATTTTTATACCTGCGCGCACCATGTATCTGATCATCAAGAATCAAGAGCATTTGGTGTTTGTAGCAAATCATAAGGAGCCCACAAAGCATCCAATGGACACGGGCAGTTTGCGTCCAGCCTAACCCAAGGCTTTCCCTTTCCGCTCCAATGCAAAAGACTCGCCGGACCCGGATGCAAATCCCTGCATAAACCCCTAAAATTATCTCCACCAAGTCCGTGTTGGTTCCACCTATGATCCACCGGAGCTATATTCCCTGCAAACACTAGCAAAAAAGGCGGCAACGACCCCAATTCATAAATTCTCATTCTTTTTTGAAGCTCCATCCATTCCACAATCTTGGTGGTATAATCCCCAGCTCGCCATCTTTCGAGATCGATAACCATTACGCCCGTGTTAAAATAACAAGCATTACGTCCCGCAAACGTCAAAGAAAGAGAAGGATTGGACCAAAATGTGGGCGTAAAGTAGAAGGTAAAATTTGCATTGCAATACTCTGGCGCCGCAAGAACAGCCTGATCGCCTAACGGGGTCGCCGCCAGTTTTGCAATGTCATCGACAAGTATGAGGTCGGAGTCGAGGTAAACGACCTTACGGATGCGGGTTGGGAGGAGATCGGCGAGATAGTTGCGTGCGTAGTTTAGGGGACAATCGAGGGCTGCGCGAATGGAAGTTGAGATTAGGCCCAACACGGCGGAGTCGTCGAAAGGGTAGAGTTTGAATTGTAGGTAAGGGAATGATTGGGCAATGGTGAGGTTAAGTCTGTCGGTGGGAGCGGAAGCCGAAGCAACGAAGTGGAAGACGATGTTTTCGGGACAGGAGGAGTGTTGGAGGACGGAGAGAATGGCGGCCATTGAGCCCCGGAGGTAGGCGGCGTCGAGGGTCATTGCGACATGGACTGCATTTTGAAAACAGATATTTGTAGTGTTGATCATGTTGATTTCATTGTTGTTTAGAATGGAAGGACAGGATGGGGAATTGTAGAATTGTGGGGCTTCTCTGAATTGAAGGTTAGGTTTGGGTTTAGGTTTGGTTGGTATGGTTGTAGAGGCTGGGTGGAAGGTTAATAGGAGAGAGATTATAAGGAAGTAGTTCCATGAAAATGTAAGATCATGTGATGCAGGCATGAACATCATTTCCAGCTGCAAAAGTGGCTTACAAGATGATGATTTGGGGAGGGAGAGAGGTGTATATTTCTTCTCTCTCACACACACACACAGTGAGAGAGGACTCGGCTGCCTCTTGGTCTAAGTTCTCTGTATAATACTAATAGTAATTATTTTAGGAGGGTATATACTCGATACAGAGCCAAATAATTGAATTTCTGACTCTATTGGAGTAAACTATACTTGTAATGGCAGCATGTTACTTGTTTTTTTATATACCAAACGAATTAACAGGTTAATTTTGACAAGATTCATGATGGTTGGGTATGGCTGTATTATTATATCACTAGTTTTAGTTTCAGTGATTACGGTCAGAATTGAAATGTCCCAAATTTAGTCACTGCTTAGCACGTAGTAGTAGTAGTAATCCTCGAAGGATTTCAATTCGTCAAGAGTGATATTTTTGCATCATCTCTCTCATATAAATAGCGAGTAAATTCTACATCAATACAAGAGAGATTCGTGTAAAATATTATTATTTTTTTCATATAAAAAATCGATTTTCTATATATAAATTCATTTGTTATAGTTAAGTTGTATTAGCTGTTATTGTCATCTATAATCACTTCATATAAACCATAGACGTCCCAAGGGGGATCGAGACCACCCATTTGTATGTATAATAGTTGAGCCATCCACGTTCCGGATCGGTCCAGTAAAGTCTCCTACCTTGTAATACAAACTACTTCTCAAATTCAGATGGGAGGCAGGTTGGTCAATACACGAGCTTAATTCCGGATAAGTTGTTTGTTAGACCCAATTCCTTACTCTAAACTGAAGTTTATTATTCAGGACAAATAAAATGAGTCTCCAACAAAGTAAATTAAACAAAAATCTAAATATTTCAGGAAGGAGAAAGTATAGAGTAAAAGTCGCCATATATATGACAGCATATAATATTAGATGGTTTTTGCTTGATATATATTTTGATCAAATAGTATGTGATCGATAAGTAGTTCTGAGTAATTGTGACCACCCTTGTCTCTTGATTGTCATGCAGTAAATACTCCAGAACAGTTCAATAGCCCCATAAAAAAATAAAAATAAAATAAAAAATGCAATCCTTTTTCTAGGGTAGGGATGCACAAAACGACTGCGGTGCAGCCTAGCCTGGATCCAGTCTAGTCAAAGTCTGGACCAGTCAAGTCCGGCCTAGAAGGCTTGAAAAGACTACCCTTTTAGTACAGATTTAAATCTGATTTGGACCGGCATGACTTAGCCTGTGACCTGAAACCGACCTGGTCCGGCACAACAGGTCTGACCTGCTTTGTTGGTTTGTTAGTTGCTAAGTGAACATTAATTCTACGATCGTTTAGTCAAAACTCTACGATAGATAGTTAAGTGATCGTAGAGTCATTATTTAACGATCATAAAATCCACATATTATCTACGACTAGGATTTGCCTCTATCTCGTCTCAACCTGAGAAGTCGAAATGGTACATAAGATTAATATCACTTGTGACATGGTGGTCCATGATCATGACAACCATCTATGGCAACACAATTGTCGCGGAAAGGAACAACTTCAAAGATCTCAAACTTTAATCATCTCGAGATTCAATAGCCAATTACGTATTTTTGAATTAATTTCACTTGCATACTTAGCTTCACATTGCGGACCGAACATGCACAATTTTTTTATTAAAAAAAAGTTTTGTGCCGGTCTGGCCTAGCCTACAAGCCTCAACATGTCATATTTTCATGGAAAAAGTCGGATTTGGCCTGGCTTGGCAAGACAGACTCAAAGTTGAGGTTTGACCTGATCAACGTTCAAGGCCTGACAGACACCAACTAGACTAAACCGATCTATTGTGCACCTGTATTTTAGAGTACCACCTGTACCGTTGGTTTTAAATCTATACCAAGAAAGAGGAAGGTACGTGTATAATCGGAGAAGAGAGGAAGAACTGCCACAAGAGTTGACGGAAAGTTGACACATAAGAAGAATAAGCAGCAGCAGCAGCAGCAAAAGCAGGTTCACCATATGATTTTCCTTTCCTTCCCTTTCGCTCCATGTGACAAGAAACTGTATTATCAGAATAAACATCGCTCCATATATGATTTGGTAAGATATTGTCTTGAATCACCACATAAGGATGCCTAAATGGAAGCAGTCCATGCATGATTCAAAACAACAGCCAAGAATGTCACCGGAGTCGTTATCCGATCCCCACACTGGCAGTATCAGATTTAATTTTGGTGGAAATCTCCGATGCTTGGAAGATCAAGAGACAGAATCATACATGGAAGATCAAGAGACAGAATCATATACAGAACAAGAAAGGGTCATATACTCATACGCAGATAATAAATTATTGCTTAAGCTTTGGTTCCAGATACCCATACACATGTATTATCATATCCTTTCCAAAACGAAGCCAGAGTTAATTCCATGCAAGGAAAATCAACTACTCCATCCAAAATGTAGATTATATATGTTTCACATAATTTGTGATTTGTAAAACTCAGTTACTATACATTCAAGTGAGACAGCTATTATAAAAATATAAAAAAAAAATACTTGTAAAATTATCAATTCACTTCAACTCTATTTTTTTGCCCCAGAAACTCTGTTTTTAAAACAAAAAATATTATTAATTGAAAAGAATGTGTTCTAATGATCATATCCAAACTCTTAACATGAACAAAAAAATCGTAAGAAATTCTCATGGAAATATTGTTTTTTTGATATAGTATGAATAGAAGTAATATCAGCTCTACCGACGAGATGGTCTCTCATAATTTTCCAATAAGTGGGGAAAAAATGGACCGACTTGACAAAAAAAATTATTGAGCAGCACGTGTAGCTCACATGCCCCATTTAGTGCCTTCATAACTAGGTAACAAACAACCAAGAAAGACGGAGCAAGCAATAATAGATGGATCCATTATTAGAATGGCACCTGATCTGTTACTACACTTCCGTAGTTCCATGTTGATGATGACGACGACATTATGATCATGACTAACCCCAAAATACACCCTCCTCCTCCTCCCAAATCTCACAACGCTCCCATGATATGCTACCAATTTCTCAGCCAATAAACGCTAAAACATATAATCTATTAACAATTAATATTTGTGTTTAAATTTATCATCAAAAAATAATGAAACAAAATTATTTCATATTCTATTTTAGATACATAAATAAAATAAAATAAAATATATAGGGAACGGATATTTCCACAAGTTCCTTCACTCATATGTGTGCCATTTACTATTCATGTAAAAGGGGACCAAGAGGAACCTTGTGGAACTAGCATTTTTGCTTATGAAAATATCAATTCCAAAATATATATGCGGACAAATGCAAAAATACGCACCATGCAGTATAGAGCATGAACTATGCAGTACCGAGTAAACACAATGCTCACAAGCTTGAGTTTAAATTCCGTCTAAATTAGTTACTCAACCCATGCATAATAATTAGATTGATAAACGGGTTTCAAATACAGAATGAATCAAGAAATATATGATGAAACTACTTAAAGAATTGTTAAACGATCAAGTGTGACACTCTAAACATTGATTACATTCTAAAGACAAACCACTTTGACCAAGAAGCTCATATAAGGCATCATATGGAAAATAAATACTAATCCCACATAAGAAATCACAATGACCAATACCATAATGACATGTGCACATATCAACAAGTATAGTTTGAGGCCCTCAAGTCCCAATAGTGGCAAACAACCAAACCTCATGAACATAAGATAGCACATACAAGTACAGAGTGCCAATAATTCCAGAAGCACACAGCTAAAATTAACCAACTATACTACAAACTCATGCTTAAAGCTACGACACATTCTAAAACAAGAGTTCTCACAAAGTGAAACTAAGCATATAAAGCAAAAAGTGCAATCAATTTTCAGAAAAAATATATGCCAATTGAGATAACAGGAATGAACAAAATGCAAAACCCACTTACCGAACATATGTTTATTGCGCATACTAACGGAATGAAGTAATTACAGGAAGAGCACGGACAAAGTGTAATATGAACAAATTCTAAGAATAAAACATGGTCACTCAATCCCATAGATTTTTAGACATATGACACAGCAGTTTCTACTTAGCCCCAAATCAATGAGAGTATCAGGAGAACACCAATAATGATAGAAATGTTCTTCAGGACATTATTCTCCCGGTCTCCTTGACTTGTATGCTGAGTCCTAAGAACATGAGCCCCATGATATGCACCAGAAAACCCGTGGGGGAAACCTGAAGTTGTACCATAGGCAGTTGCATTCGGATGTCCATGAACCTGAATATTGAATATAGATGGGAATAATCCACCAAAACCAGCAGAAAATGCAAAGTTACCAAACCTCGCAGTTGCCATGGGTACGAAACCTCCCATGAGGTTGAAACCAAAATTAGAAAAGTTACTTGCTTCTGGAGGAGGTGCAGTTTGGGGCCTTTGACCCATTGGCCGTCTAGGAATTTCAACTCCAGGAATTGGTTTGGATCTTGGGTCAGTTTGTGTCTTTCCCCTACCATATAGAGGAACCAACTTATCCTCCTCTACAAGTGCCTTACAAACTGGGCATTCTTGGCAATTTGAATGATGGTGGAGCCACCTATAAAGACATGGCCAACAAAACAGATGACCACAAAGAGTGACAATTGGGTCGCGAGCTAGATCAAAGCATATATTGCATTCGAAATCACCAGCAACATTGTCGCTACTTGATTCCCCAATATCATTTTCCATTTAGGGAAGTCCTTAAAGCTGATATTCCTGAGAGTGTTTTTGAAGAACCTATATTAGTGTTTTTATCAGTCATTAACTGCATAACAAATTTACAATTTGCAAATATAACTACTTCTCAAGCTTGAAGATTACCAAATAGAGTACTTTAAACAAAGAAAAAAATTTGATTTCAGCACACAGTTGCCAAAGTACGTCGTCTGTTGCTTCTATAAGCATTCAAAGCACTTAACTGATCAACGTCTCTCAAGTTTCTACGGGAGCAGCATTAAAAATTAATTCTATGTTGCTATTCGAAAACGGTATTCTCCGTGGATTAACCTTTTGGCATTACAATAACCAATCCTTGAAGAAATAAAAGAAAAACATTACAACCTAAATATACCCAAACAAAAAGGTGAGACAAACTAGAAAGTAGAAACCAATGCTTTGTCTGAAAACTTGACGAACAGGAAATCAAAATGACGGGGGAATTTGACTCGAATCTTTTTGGGAAATTTTTTTGAGAGGGAAAGTACTTAAAAACAACATAATAGAATCGAACAGAAGTAAAATACTACCCAAAAAAGAAGAAATTAATCAATCTCAAATACCAAACCCTAGATTATTCAACAAATTGACGTAAAATCTATAAAATTTCATCCCCTTTTAAAAAACACAAGATATAGTACTATAGTTTAATCTAATCCCAACCAAAGCCCTATGCTTTTAAAATCTCTTGTACTTCAATCAAATCGCATCATCGAAAATGTAAAATCTCAAAAACATACTACAAAGCTACAAACTTTGATAATTATACCGCCAAATTGAACACAAGATAATGTAAAATTTAAGGACAGAAATATGTAACCGAATCATCCACGTATATTTTAAGAGAGAACAAAGATTTGATCTCACCTTATCGACGGATGAAAAGGAAATGTGTAGGAAGCAAATAGCCGATAAATTTTAGGACACCCAGGCCAGAGATATCTTTATATTTCAAGTAACAATACTCTTATTGAAGATTCCAGGTTCATGTACTCGATCAGTTCTAAAAATAAAAAATAAAAGCCAATTATACCAACAAACCTCAGGCCTCAAGCCCATAACAAACTGCGCAGCAAAGTTGAGGCCTCAAGCCCAAAGCATAGGTTGGTAAACCAACTTCTTCTTCTTCTTTTTTTTGAACAGACATAGACTTGAAAACTGAGACAACCTAGAAGAAGGTGGGCCAGCCCATTGATCCCACATACGAGATGACTCATCAATTGAATTTAGTGTATTCGGCTTCTAAATCAATGTGCTGCTATAGTGCTTGCTATGTTAATCCAAGGGTTAATTTGATTAAATTAAAAGAAATAGTCTGAATAATTAAGAACACTTGAATGACTAAAAGTATTTGTTAATTATATATCTGAATTATCTAAATAAAGAAAAACATAATATTATTATTAATTTTTTGAAAGTAATTACCGTTAGATATTTTAAAACTTAAAATTGGTATAAGTTAATTTAATTTTAGTAAATACAAAATACTAATAATCATGAAATTTATTGTTTTATAATTGCTAATAAATCATATTTCAAATTAATTTTTAGAAAGTTAATAATTATTTTATATTATAACAAAGAGATTGCTAAAATTGATAACGTAATATTCAGACTCAATAAGTACCCGGTATTTAGCAATTGGTCTATTCATTCTACTATAAATTGTATGGATTATAATTAAAAGACCAAATGATTATATCTTATTATGACAGAAAATCACCAGAGTGACGATTATAAGAGCCGGGACCTTTATTAATAGAGATATAGTGACTCGGACTTTAGGCCCAAACCATTGCAAAGCAGGATAGTATAGTTACATACAAGTCCTTGTCATGCTTGAGAAAAATCGCCGACATTTCATTTAATTTAGGAATTTCTTAACATGTGCCCTTAAGGCACATGCTAAGCACACAGTTCAAAAGAATATTCTCTTGAATTGTATACATATTTTCTTGAATTTGGTGCAAATATAAAAATCAAGAGAATATGCACACAGTTTAAGAGAATATTCTCTTGAACTGTGTGCTTAAAATGTGCCCTAAGGGCACATGTTAAGAAGATCCAAAAGACTATACTATAATACTAGCCAGCGCCATCAACACCACTTTTAAAACCAACCAAATCTAATTATTATACATATTTGAAAACTTCCCAAAAATAAGAAAAAAAATTAATACCTCTAACTTTTAATTTTAAATTAAATTGTAAAATTTAAAATTTCTCGCCCATACATGTTTGTTTTAGTAAAGCAAATGTAATTATTATAAATTAACTATGAGTAATTAAGCCTATATATTTTGGGTTTATTAGGACTTCATGAATGATCTTAATAAGAGTCAAAATATTTCTCAAATATTATTTACCAAAAATGAAAGAAGAAAGCCTTAATCAGGAAGGTTCGTTACAGATATCTATTGGAGTTTAGGCCCATCGTGGCTTAATTATAAAAAGTTTATTATGTCACGTGAATGAATTGAAAAGGTGGTAATACAAATACTACCTTTTTATAACTTCATTTGACCTAACTTATTAAATTCCTTTGTCTGTTGTTATATACTAGTGTGTGTGTATATATATATATATATATATATATCATACACAGTTGTGTATGTTTTATTTGTGCATATTCTGTCAAAATTACGTCGTTTTGACAGATTTATTTTTTATTTTTTATTTGTGAGGAGAAAAATTTGATACAAATTTATCAAAACAACGTAGCTTTAACTATGATCATATTGACGTTTTAATATGTATTTGCTAGTAAGAGAGAGAGCGAAAGAGTTTATTGAAGTTAGCAGGCAGTTTTGTGCGAAAATATTTATTTTTTAAAAAAAGTACTGCTATGAATTGAGTTTATGTAGCCATTTAAAACAAGGAAAAACATTTTATGTTATATAAAACGGAGCTCATATTTTTATAATAATTTTTGATATTTTTACACGTAGAACTCACTTTTTAATCAAATGAATATTAAAAAAATAAGCCCCACGTGTAAAAATATCAAAAATTGTTATGAAAATATCAACTCCCATAGAATAGATATTTGTACGACAATTTTTTATATTTCCACACAAAAGGCTCACTTTTTTAATATTTATTTAATTAAAAAGTAATTTTATATATGAAAATATCAAAAATTATTGTGAAAATATTCATTCCCTATATAAAATACTCCTATTAAGTTTATGTAGTAATTCTGCATGAGCACGTAATCTATGAGAAATTTTAAAGATTGTCTAGTTGGAGGTATGATCGCTCTTTTTTTTACAACCTGCAGGATATAAACGTAGAACGGAAAAGTTGTATTGCCTTTCCGAGTAGCCGTACATGGACCAATAATTTGGCTGTAAAAATGGGAAGAGGTTAATATGAAGTTAACTTTGATCAATTGATCAATATAGTGTCGATACGCAGACGGCAGATGATCTTTCTCTGTGTGTCAATACTGTATTGATTAATTGACCTACTTATCATAAAGTTAACTTCTTAATAACCAGATCCGTAAAAATGATACAATATTTGACATGCCATATTTTGCATGCTTCACCATTTACTGATAGGGTAAGATGCAAGATCAAATATTTATGTGATACTCCCTCCTGAAAGGATAATTTTTATTATTATTATTTTAAATAGTCTAAAATTAAATATTACTTGCCCTAAATAATTTATTTTTTATAATAATTTATTTATAATACCTTTAATATTAATTGTCATATTAAAGGTATTATATTAATCATTTCTTTCTTTGTAAATACGTAATTATCTTGAATATATTAATCATTTCTTTCTTTTCCGATCGCCTTGAAGTGACAAAAAAGATCTTGTTATTTCTTAAACAATTTATGATCTCTAGTGGATCTTTCAGTAGGATTCGAATCCATATGTAGTTCTGATCATCTGTCGGAGAAAAAAGAACGAACGGGTCTTATAGGATTCCCAAGAAATTCTTCGATTTCTTCCGGAAGCAGATGATTTTGTTCTGTTTGAAGAAAGGAAGGATCCAAAGAATCGATCATTCTTTTAGTTGTTAAATTTCTCTTTAATTGATCAATGTGTGATATTTCGAATTCTCATTACTAATGGAATTTAAAGGATCTTCGAATTGATCAAATGATCATTTCAATTGGGTAGAATCCCTCATTTTTCGGCCTAGTTCCTCCACCACCGCGAACCCCACTTAGATTCAAACATGCTACACTTTTTAGTTATTAAGAGAACCCAAGTACTCTCTTTCGGATTTAATCCGAAAACACCCTTAGAGATATTTTTCCTTTTGAAATATATATGAGCGAAATAATCAACCAATTGATATTGAAAGACCCAACGGATTCTTCTAATGTATTATTTCTAGGTCCAATGGAATTCATAGGTATAAGTAGGGCTGAACATGTAACCAAATTGCCTCAAAAACCGCATCAAAAACCGCATAAACCACACCAATTAAAATCGCATCAACGGTTCCGACGTATGTGACTAGTTTTAAGTGAGTTGAAAACCTAATTTATAGTTTGGTTTTGGTTACTGGCCAAAACCGCATGCATAAAATCGAAACCGCACCATACGCCAACAAAATAAAAAAGGCAAGTTGTCCAGAGTGATTTATAAATTTTAATTGAAATATGATTGAACTTACCATCATGATCATTATAATAACAATAATAATTTACAAGAACAAGTCCACCAACAAAATTTATTTACTATTATCCACCACTATCTTTATATAGATACATAACAGCTCATATACATATATATATATATAATCTATATATTTTATTTTCCTAATATTATTATCCTAAACTTAAAAACTTAAACTTATGTATTATTTATTTTTCTTTATATAAACAGTGTTATATATAATAACAAATTTATCGATATTGAATAAATACAAACAGATACGTGAGATATGATAATAAGCATGAGACTCATTAAATAATTAAATTATTTTATCATTTTATGTTCAACATTAATTATATAAAATTAAATTTACGGTTTGTGTTTGGTTCTATTTAGCTTTTGTTTAGACAAAACATTATAAGTAAGGTTGTGTGTGTTATCAAAGTGCTATTTAATATTGTATGATGCTAAATTTTTAATTTAAATTTCATAAAATTTTGTTGTTTCAATTGCTTTTGGAACCGAAAATCGCGCCAAATAAACCGCACCGCACGATTCAAAATCGCACTGCACTAATCACAAACGATTTCATGTACTATTTTAAATTTGTCAAATCGCACATAAGCGGTTTTGTGAGCGGTTTGGGCTTCGAACCGCACTAAACCGCACAATGCTCACCCCTAGATATAAGAAAAAACCCTATCAAATAGAGATTAATTTTTTCGACCATATATTCAATATAAGGACCGTTATTACAAAGAGTATTACGCCCTTGATCGTGAAATATCGATTGTTTATTGAAATTTGTGAATTGCGTGAAAGTAAGAGTTTTCTTAGCCGTTAGTAGAAATTGCGAACCATCGATCTACTTTATCTCTCTCCTCGAACTCCACTTTGTTCCTGTCGCGTTCTCTGTCCAAACCTCCGATCATTCCCCTGCGGTACCAAAATCCCTACCATGTCCTCCAGATTCTTCTTGTTCTACTATAACCACCAGTGGCGACGGAGGCTCAAAACCTTGGGCTCTATGTTTCTCTCTCCGGATCTGCTGTGTGATAATCTGCTTGTTGTTCTTGTTGCGATATGTCGAACCCATTGGAGAAAGTACCGAAGATACCAGCAGAAACAGCTTGGTGATGATAATCTTGGGAAGAAATAATTTTCCCGCTACTCCTCCTCCTCAAAAACTTGAATTATTGGCTAGTAATTATCTGCTTTTGAAGGAAGAGTAGTGCTATTTTTAGCAAATGGTAGAATTACAAATGGTGGTTTTGTTAATTCTATATCTCTATTGCTATCTCCTTCTTCATCTTAATTAATTAAACCTCAACCCACCCCAAGTATATACTCCTGTCGGATTGGCTTAGGGACAAGCTTGATTTGACCACAGATCGATTATGGTAGCTGGAGAAAAAGAAAATGGAAATTATGTATACAATTAAGCAATCATTTCAGAATTAATAATTAATTGATATCGATATATATATATATATATATATATATAATATTGGAAAAATAATAATTAATAAAGATGATGATAATGATAATGAAAGAGGATAGAAAAGAAAATATGCATGGATTAATCAGAGTTGGGGGCTTTTTGAAATTGGTTATCATGTAATTTGTTTTTGCTTTTTCAGCTTTATACATACATGTATGAATATATGTATGCATATATTGTAAGCCCCCAACTTTTATGAATAAAGATTTAATTTTTTTTATATATTATTTCGAAATAGTAAGGTGTTGATTTGATAAATGTGAAAAGTTATGGGTGAAATGTTAAAATATTTTAAAATGAGCAAGTGGTTATAAAGTATTCATTGTTGTTGGGGAATATTCGTTTGGTCGTGGAATATTTTTATTGTCGGGAAATATTTGTACGACGGCGCAGCTATTTGTGGGCCCCACAACGGAATAATTGTTGGATATAGAAAGCGACAGAAATAATATTTTTATAAATAACGGTAAAACTGTTACGGTTAAACTGTTGAAATACTCGGTGATAAAAATACAGTAATACGCTTTGTTGCACAGTAGCACACGGTATTGCACAGTATTTTGAATTATTGATTCTTACGTAAAAAGTCACTTACTCAATAATTGTTACAGTAATTACTGTTAAATATTTTATTGATTTAATAATTGTATGATATTTTATTGGTTCAATAATTGCTACGTTGATATTTTATATCAATAATTGCTACGTTGATATTTTATATCAATAATTACTACGTTGCTATTTTATATGATTGATTCAATAATTGTCACTGCACAGTATTTTACATTATCAACTCAATAATTCATATTATTTGAATAATATTATTAGATAGCATTATTGACAATGTCTAAGAAAGTTCTGTCTAGGAGGGATTATTTAATTGTGCACCAGTAAGGAGAAATCTTTATCGGAAGGGCCCCTCTTTCTTGGGAACGACCTGGTTGTCAATATTGTAGTTCTGTATTATTTATGAATAATTAATTATTGATTTATATGATAACAAAATATTTATTTTGTGGATATAAAAGAAGGAATTAGTGCTGATGTGTTTTTATCAGTATTTTGGTGTGGAAAATCATCCGTTTGTGGATTTCGGCTATTTTCAGTTGGGAATTTGGAAAAACTTCCTTCTACAAAGTTGTAGAGAATTAAATTTCCTATAAAAAAGACATAGAATTTGTATTTTTATGATAAAAGGGCTATTTATTATGAATTATTGAAGTTTCAAAAATAAATATTTTAATATATATATATATAATTACATAACATGTGGCAATTTCCTTTTCAAAGGAGGTGGCTGCAGAGATTTCAAACTTGGTATGCTGCTTTTTCCTTATTGGTTCATTTAGTCAGTTATGGCATACTAAGCATTTCCTATAAATAGGGTGCTTAGTTAGAAATGAAAATCACACCAAAATCAGAAGTTTACTCTCTCTATAATATCAAGCGTATTTTTGCGAATATTTAGATACTTTGAGTGTTGCTATTTAGTACAAGTTTTTTTCAGCCTTATATCCGATATTTCAGTTAGAAGTACTATTCTTTTGAGGTAATGGATGTTATTTTTTTTCATAAATGATGTTATTCTTTTCAATATCATTATACCAAATTATTGGCATGAATTGTATTATGAAATTCTTACTTTTTTTGTCGGGGTTACTATTCACGTGTACAGCACTATTCACTATACGGCACTATTCACGGAAAAATTAAATTTTCTTCTATTTGTCCAAGTTGCTTGTTAAGGTTCCTATCTTTGATTGGATCCAAGATTTGATCTTTATTCTTGAATTTTGCTACACAAAGTATTATTATGGAATATTCTTGAACTTGGATAAACTATATTATGAATCCCTAATCTTTGTCCTTTATCTCACTGGATTCGTTATTTATATTATTTTTCATCATCCTCAGTCCTAAATGGTGATATAACTGAATATCTTTGGCCTGTAGAGCAAAGATGAATGATTATCTGATGAATATCTTTGGCCTGTAGTACAAAGATTGACAGGTGTTGAAATGAACATGACCACTGGTGATACAAATGAATATCTTTGGTCTGTAGTGCAAAGATAAATATTTGATTCGAGATGTATATTGATTTATGTTACAGGGATAAAATATTGTTGATGGACTTTTAAATCATAGAAGATAGTAGACTTCATTCTTTACTTAACTCTTCTAATGAATTGTTATTTTCGCTGCGAATATTGATCTAAAACTTGTTGTCCATAATATTTTATCTGAATTATTGAAGACTAAAGATAATTTATTTTCCATTATCTTAGTCATAATATTCTTTACTGGGCTAGTTGAGCTCGCCCTTTTCATCTATTATCCTCTTCAGGAAATGAGAATGTCACAGGAACTAGTCGGGGGACAAAGTGATAGTCCGAGTTAGAGCAGTAGTAGTACTCACTATTTCTAATAAATAGTGTGATAATAATTGTAATGAGGACTTAGTTTGAATGTTAATATTTTTTTCATATTTGTATTGACACTCACAGTTGTGTGGTCGTATTTTGCACGACCGGGTGATATAAAGTTTGTATTTAAATTCTGTACCATGTATTTGGCGACTCAGAATGGGTTGATTAGACTGGACCTATTCTGGGGGCGTCACAGTTGGTATCAGAGCTTAGGGATATGGTCTCTGGCGGAGATCTGAGAATAGAACTAGGAGGGGAGAAACGAGTAAATCCTTCACTAGTATAACCTACCTAAGCTTATGTGGTATTTAATTGGTCAGTCGGAGCATAGAGTTAATATGTGATATGTTAATTTGTTTAATTAACCCTTGTTTTATGGCAGTATTTGAGAATGACAGCTGAGAATGTTAACAATGAAATGAATGAGACCGTGGAGACACCTTTAATCACCAACCAGGAGAACGTGCAACAAGAAGGCAATATTCATCCTGAAAACAACGCCGATCAGACGATAAACGATGAGATGTTTAGAAGCTTTTTACAGTTAATGCAAAACCAGACGAGAAAAACTCGTATGCAAAATACAGGTGGAGATAATAACAACACGCGAATTGTCACTGTCAAGCAGTTCAAAGAGTTGGGACCACCAGAATTTCAGGGAAAGTCGGATCCGATCAAGGCAGAGACATGGGTTAAGAAAATTACCAAGATATTTGATGTCTTGGGATGCACGGAGGAACAGAAGTTTCCAGTCGCCACCTTTATGTTCCGAGGAGAGGCAGATTACTAGTGGGAGTCTGTGAAGCGTACCCAGCCTGCCGCACTCAAGATGTCTTGGGAAGCGTTCCAGAAACTGTTCAATAACAAGTACTTTCCTGAAAGTATTCGTTATATGAAGGAGGTAGAGTTTATCAGACTAGAACAAAACAACATGACGGTGTCCCAGTACGAGGCTAAGTTCGCGAAGTTGTCCAGGTTTGCACCTCATTTGGTAGAGAATGAGGAACGTATGACGCGGATGTTTCTGAGAGGTTTGAAACCCGAAATACGTCAATATCTCATTGCTCACAAATTTTCTCTATATTCGGATGTAGTGAACAAGGTCCAGTTTTTAGAACGAGATAGTGATTATATTCAACCAAGGGACAACAACCAAGGTCGTACCGGTGGCAGCAGTTATCGGAGCAATGACAACCAACGGGAAGGAAAGTATGACAGAAGCGGTAACCACTCCGGTGGTAATCGTGGCCATGATAGTAGAAAAAGCGAATCGGGGGAAGATTTCAAGAAGAGAAGGTATAACAATGAGAACATGAAGACATCAACATCAGCACCAGCATCAACTGTTTCTAGGGGAGGAGAACGACCACCGATCGTATGCTATAAATGCGGGAAAGAGGGACACATCAGCCCAAACTGCCCACAACAATTCAAAGCATTCTATAACTGTGGAAAAGAAGGACATATAGCTCGAGATTGTCCTGTAGCAAAACTAAGACCAGCGAGGGTGGTGATTTCAAATGCGGTTTCGGACAAGTCAAAGTCGGTGATTCCTGGAAGAGCGTTTGTCGTGACAGCCCAAAACGCGAGAAACCCACACGAGGTGATTATGGGTAAGCTAATTATAAACTCTTGCGAAGTTTATACCTTGTTAGATACCGGTGCTACCCATTTTTTTATTTCACCTGCTTGTGCTCAACGATTAAATTTGACACCTGAGAAGTTAGACTTTGACTTATCTGTTGAAACTCCGTTAGGAGAAACTTTCGTTACATCTACAGTTTACAAATCTTACTTAATTCAAATTGGTACCCTCACCCTACCTGTTGATCTTATATCTTTAAAAATACTTGCATTTGACGTGATTTTAAGAATTGACTGGTTAACCACTTACCATGCCAAAATTGATTGTTTTCGTAAGGTTGTTAGTTTTTATATTCCTAACCAACATGTTGTGCGAATTCAAACCACCAAACTACTAAAATTTGTTAATGTCATGTCAAGTCACAAAGCTATTCGTTTATTAAAAAATGGATGTCAAGCTTTCTTAGCTAATATCACAGATCTAAACCAAAATACGTCAGATTTGAATAATATTTCCGTTGTTAATGAGTTTCCTGATGTATTTTTCGAAGAACTTTCCGGTCTACCCCCAGAACGTGAAGTTGAATTCTTTATTGACCTTGAGCCCGGTACAAAATTCATTTCTAAAACCCCATATCGAATGACTCTTATTGAACTTCAGGAGTTAAAGGTCCAATTACAGGAATTGTTAGACATCGATTTTATTCGTCCTAGTACGTCTCCTTGGGGTGCTCCTGTTCTATTATTAAAGAAGAAAGAAGGGAGTATGCGACTTTGTATTGACTATCGGGAGTTGAACCATGTCACCATCAAGAATAGGTATCCGCTACCTCGTATTGATGACCTGTTCGATTAGTTGCAAGGAGCACAATTCTTTTCAAAGATCGATCTTCGTTCTGAATATCATAAGCTGAAGATTAAAACTGAGGATATTCTGAAGACTGCCTTCAGAACTCGGTACGGGCATTATGAATTCCTAGTCATGTCTTTTGAATTGACTAATGTTCCTGCTGCTTTTATGGATATGATGAACCGTGTATTTAAAAAATATTTGGATCAATTCGTTGTTATCTTTATTGATGATATCCTCATCTATTTTAAAAGTCGTGAAGATCATGAGCACCACTTGAAGCTGGTACTTCAAAAGCTTCGTGAGAACAAGCTATATGCCAAGCTGAAGAAGTGCGAGTTCTAACTTGAGGAAGTAGCATTCCTTGGGCACGTGGTATCGAAACGTGGAGTATCTGTTGCCCCAGCTAAGATTGAAGCAATACAAAGCTGGAAGCAACCTAAGTCGGTGACCGAAGTACGAAGCTTTCTGGGCTTAGCTGGTTATTATCGGAGGTTCGTAGAGGGATTTTTTTGAATCGCTACTCCATTAACTCAGTTGACTCAGAAAGATACAAAATTCGTTTGGAGCGAGGAATGCGAGAAGAGCTTCCAAGAGCTCAAGAGAAGACTTATCTCGGCACCTGTTCTGACAATATCATCTGGTTCGGATGAATTTGTTATTTACAGTGATGCTTCGGGCAAAGGGTTAGGATGTGTTCTCATGCAACATGGAAAAGTCATAGCCTATGCCTCGCTACAACTCAAAGAATATGAGATGAATTATCCTACTCATGATTTAGAGTTGACAGCTGTCGTTTTCGCATTAAAGATCTGGAGACACTACCTGTATGGAGAGAAAGTGGAGATCTATATGGATCATAAGAGCCTCAAATATTTCTTCACTCAAAAGAAACTCAACATGCGGCAACGACGTTGGCTTGAGCTGTTGAAAGATTACGATCATACCATCCAATACCATCCTGGAAAAGCGAATGTGGTAGCTGACGCGTTGAGTAGAAGATCATATGCGGAAACGAGTGTGATGATGTCAAGTATACGGGTAGAACCAGCTTTGATTGATAAAGTTAAAGCTGCTCAAGCTACGGATCCGGAGCTGATGAAGATGAAGAAGAAGGTGCAAGAAGGTGCCATTCCAGAAGCAAGAATCGATGAAGAGGGAATATTTCGAGTCAACTTCAGACTTTGTGTTCCTAACGATTCCGACTTGAAGCATAGAATCATGATGGAGGCACACAACACACCATTTGCAATCCATCCTGGAAGTACCAAAATGTATCGTGATCTTCGACATATATTTTGGTGGAGCAATATGAAAAGAGAGATCGCAGAGTTTATTTCAAGATGTTTAACTTGTCAACGTGTAAAGGCGGAGCATCAAATGCCGAAGGGTCCATTGCAACCACTGGAGATTCCGAAATGGAAGTGGGAACACATTACCATGGATTTCGTTACGGGTCTTCCCAAGGTTTCTCAAGGTATAGATGCGATTTGGGTTATTGTTGATAGATTAACCAAGTCTGCTCATTTCTTGCCGATACGAGAGACTTATTCCTTTGAACGTCTTGCTCATATGTATGTGAATGAGATTGTGAGATTGCATGGCGTGCCAGTATTCATAGTTTCGGATCGTGATCCCAGATTTACTTCACAATTTTGGATCAGTTTGCAGAAAGCTATGGGCACGAATTTACGATTCAATTCGGCTTATCATCCTCAAACAGACGGACAATCGGAAAGGACTATTCAAACTCTTGAAGATTTGTTGAGACTCTGTGTTCTAGACTTCAAAGGAGTTGGGATAAGTACTTACCATTGGTGAAATTCTCCTACAACAACAGTTATCAGGCAAGTATAGGCGTGACTCCATTCGAAGTGTTGTATGGACGAAAGTGTCGCTCTCCAGTATGCTGGGATGAGGTGGGTGAAGCAACATTATTGGGACCGGAGTTAGTACGTATGACTACGAAAAAGATTCAAATGATCATACAACGGATACAAACCGCACAAGATCGACAAAAGAGTTACGCGGATCTTCATCGAAAGGACGTGGAGTTTAATGTTGGGGATCATATATTGTTACGTGTTACTCCATGAAAAAGAGTTACGATATTCGGGAAGAGAGGAAAGCTCAATCCACGATTCATTGGTCCATTTGAGATCCTTGATCGAGTAGGAAATGTGGCCTATAGACTCGCTTTACCTCTAAGCCTGTCTCGTGTTCATAACGTTTTTCACATATCCGTACTTCGCAAATATGTGAAAGACCCAAACCACATTATTTAGTTAGAACCAGACGAGATAGCCGAAGATTTAACGTACGAGAAGGTACCTGTCAAGATCTTGGATAGGAAGGAGCATGTCCTACGCTCGAAAATTATACCTCAAGTTAAAGTTTTGTGGAGAAACCATGAAATTGAGGAAATGACCTCGGAGTTGGAATCGAAAATTAAAGCGAGATATCCTCACCTTTTTGACATACCAGGTACGTACGTTAATTTCGAGGACGAAATTTCATAAGAAGGGGAGGTTGTAAGACCCCAATTTTTATGAATAAAGATTTAATTTTTTTATATATTATTTCGAAATAGTAAAGTGTTGATTTGATAAATGTGAAAAGTTATGGGTGAAATGTGCAAATATTTTAAAATGACCAGGTGGATATAAAGTATTCATTGTTGTTGGAGAATATTCGTTTGGTCGTGGAATATTCTTGTTGTCGGGGAATATTCGTACGACGGCGCAGCTATTTGTGGGCCCCATAACGAAATAATTGTTGGATATAGAAAGCGACAGAAATAACCTTTTTATAAATAACGGTAAAACTGTTACGGTTAAACTGTTGAAATACCCGGTGATAAAAATACAGTATTACGCGTTGTTGCACAGTAGCACACGGTATTGCACAATATTTTGAATTATTAATTCTTACGTAAGAAGTCACTTACTCAATAATTGTTATAGTAATTACTGTTCAATATTTTATTGATTCAATAATTGCATGATATTTTATTAGTTCAATAATTGCTACGTTGATATTTTATATCAATAATTGCTACGTTGCTATTTTATATGATTGATTCAATAATTGTCACTGCACAGTATTTTACATTATCAACTCAATAATTCATATTATTTGAATAATATTATTAGATAGCATTATTGACAATGTCTAAGGAAGTTCTGTCTAGGAGGGGTTATTTAATTGTGCGCCATTAAGGAAAAATCTTTATCGGAAGGCCCCCTCTTTTTAGGGAACGATCTGGTTGTCAATATTTTAGTTCTGTAATATTATTTGTGAATAATTAATTATTGATTTATATGATAAGAAAATATTTATTTTGTGGATATAAAAGAAGAAATTTGTGCTGATGTGTTTTTATCAGTATTTTAGTGTGAAAAATTATCCGTTTGTGGATTTCGGCTATTTTCGGTTGGGAATTTGGAAAAACTTCCTTCTACAAAGTTGTAGAGAATTAAATTTTCTATAGAATGACATAGAATTTGTATTTTTCTGATAAAAGGACTATTTATTATGAATTATTGAAGTTTCAAAAATAAATATTTTAATATATATAATTACATAACATGTGGGAATTTCCTTTTCAAAGGAGGTGGCTGCAGAGATTTCAAACTTGGTATGCTGCTTTTTCCTCCGTGGTTCATTTAGTCAGTTATGGCATGCTAAGCATTTCCTATAAATAGGGTGCTTAGTTAGAAATGAAAATCACATCAAAATCAGAAGTTTTCTCTCTATAATATCAAACGTATTTTTGTGAGTATTTAGATACTTTGAGTGTTGCTATTTAGTTCAAGTTTTTTTCAGTCTTATATCCGATATTCCAGTCAGAAGTACTATTCTTTTGAGGTAAGAGATGTTATTTTTTTTCGTAAATGATGTTATTCTTTTCAATATCATTATACCAAAATATTGGCATGGATTGTATTATGAAATTTTTATTTTTTTCGTCGGGATTACTATTCACGTGTACGACATTATTCACGTATACGGCACTATTCACAGAAAATTAAATTTTCTTCTATTTGTTCAAGTTGCTTGTTAAGGTTCCTATCTTTGATTGGATCCAAATTTTGATCTTTATTCTTTAATTTTGCTCCACAAAGTACTACCTCCGTCCTACAATAAGTATTTTTTTAGGCTTAATATTTTTTTCCAAAATAAGTGATATGTTAGAATTCCAATACAATTTTTATAATATTTTTTCATATGTGCCCTTATGCAACCAATGGTATTTATTGGGAAGTTAAAAGGTTGAAAAAAGAGAAAGAGATACCAAAAGATAATAAAAAAATCTCAAACAAAACAAAGAAAGTATATTAAGGGTATTTTTGTCATTTTAACTTTTGTATTGGTATGTGTGATTTAAGCTAAAAAAGCACTTATTATGGGACGGAGGTAGTATTATTATGGAATATTCTTGAACTTGGATAAACTATATTACGAATCCTTAATCCTTGTCCTTTATCTCACTGGATTCGTTATTTATATTATTTTTTATCATCCTCAGTCCTAAATAGTGATATAACTGAATATCTTTGGCCTGTAGAGTAAAGATGAATGACTACCTGATGAATATTTTTGGCCTGTAGTGCAAAGATTGACAGGTGTTGAGATGAACATGACCACTTGTGATACAAATGAATATCTTTGGCCTGTAGTGCAAAGATGAATATTTGATTCGAGATGTATATTGATTGATGTTACAGGGATAAAATATTGATGATAGACTTTTAAATCATAAAAGATAGTAGACTTCATTCTCTACTTAACTATTCTAATGAATTGTTATTTTCGCTGCGAATATTGATCTAAAATTTGTTGTTCATAATATTTTATCTGAATTGTTGAAGATTAACGATAATTTATTTTTCATTATCTTAGTCATAATATTCTTTACTGGGCTAGTTGAGCTCACCCTTTTCATCTATTGTCCTCTTCAGAAAATAAGAATGTCGCAGGAACTAGTCGGGGGACAGAGTGATGGTCTGAGTTAGAGCAGTAGTAGTCCTCACTATTTTTAATAAATAGTGTGATAATAATTGTAATGAGGACTTAGTTTGAATGTTAATATTTTTTACATATTTGTATTGACACTCACAGTTGTGTGGTCGTATTTTGCACGACTGGGTGGTATAAAGTTTGTATTTGAATTCTGTACCATGTATTTGACTGACTCAGAATGGGTTGATTTGACTGGACCTATTATGGGGGCATTACATATATCGTTTTTTTCTTTTCTCTTACTGAATTCTTCTCTATCTCTCCGCTCTTCGCTTTCCCTCTCCTCTTTCCTTTTCTCTCTTAGAGCCCTAAGGTTTTGAGCCTCCGCCGCCATTGCTGGCTATAGAAGAAGAAGAATCTGGCAAAAGTAACTTGCTCAAGATCATCAAAACACTCTACTGTAATATAACACCAGATCTGATTTGATTCAAATAAGTTGTTTGGTTAAGCATTTTCTTTATTCTTTTTATTATAAAACAATTAATATAAAATGGATTGACGTATTTGCCCTTTAATATATAATAAATATGTAAATAGATAATAAAATATTTTTTTTAGTTACACATTAGCTGCTTTATGCTCCACCCAAATAGCCACGTCAGTAATTTCTGAAAGTGACAGCTTCAGTTGGATCAAATTGAAAAAAAATTAATAGTTTAATTAATTAATTAAAAAAATTTAAGGATAATAACTAAATTATATCAGATAATTTAAGATAGTAAAACATATTTAATCCTTCCCAAATATATAACAAACTAAGAATATGAACACGTGAATCATGTCTAATATGGACGTTTGCACACCAAAGTAAGAGTAGTAGTCATGGCTTCTATTTCGTTGATATTTCCCCCTGCGCTAAATTGGGAGCACATAAAACAGAAGTAGGTGGTATATACACAAAACTGAGTTGGATTCAACCTTTTTCTCCTCTTCAAAATTGCATCCACTAAAAATTGTCCACGTTTGATTTGGATACTGCTGGTGCTTGTAAAAAAAATTCAATCTTTTTTTCATGTCCACCAATCCTTCACGTCCCCGGCTTCAGAATAATCCCTCCTCCTTGTTCCCCAACCCTTCCCAAATCCACCTTTAAACCTCTCTCTCTCTGACTCTCTCTCTCTCGATCTTCACTTTTCCACAACCCTTTCCCCTACACAGAACTACTAATTCTGGGACATAAATACCAACTATATCGTATCCCGCCTGAAAAGGGTCTATGGCGAGAACGATGACTCAATATCGGATAATTTATTACTTATCGGAGCACCCATCTATCATTAATTTCCGGTGGAGCGCCACCCAATCATGGGGCTCCACCTGGTTATTTCTTTTCGGCTCCATCGCTTCTTACGTCCTTCTCTCTCTCTTCCTCCACCTCTCCCTACTTCTACTCCGGCGCCGGAGCCGCCCCGTCCCGTTAGGACCCATACCCGCCCTCCACAGCCTCGCCATGGTCCTCATCTCCGTTACCATCTTTACCGGAATCCTATTCTCCGCCGCCGCCGAGATCCGCGACATCCGGTGGTCCTGGCGGCGGTCCAAAACCACCCCCTTCCAGTGGCTCCTCTGTTTCCCCCTCGGCACCCGCCCCTCGGGTCGGGTCTTCTTCTGGTCATACATCTTCTACCTCTCCCGATTCCTCCACACTTTCCGGACCTATTTCACCATATTCCGGCGCCGGCAGCTTTCTTTTTTCTCTATCTTCAACCGTTCCATCCTCATTTTCATGTCCTTTCTGTGGCTCGAGTTCTCCCAATCATTCCAAGTTCTGGCAATACTGATGACAACTTCAATTTATTCGGTCGTTTACGGGTACCGATTCTGGACGGCGATTGGGTTACCGGGTGCTTGTTTTCCGTTTGTTATAAATTGCCAAATCGTGCTTCTAAGCTGTAATTTGGTTTGCCATATTGGGGTTCTTTTGCTGCATTATATAAAAGGCGGGTGCAATGGAATTGGAGCTTGGATTTTCAATTCAGTCCTCAACGGCGCAATTCTGCTGCTGTTTTTGAATTTCTATGTGAAGATGCATTTGAGAAAGAGAAAAAGAATGAAAAAGGTCGGCGGCAATGGGAATGGGAAAGCGATTGAGGAAGACGAATTGGATTTCGTCAAAGATAAAACAATTTGAGGTGTAGTTTAATTTTTTTCTTTTTAATTTTATTAAGATATATGGAGTAATTATGATTTATGAGGGGAGGGGAAAATATCATATCAAAATAAATAGGCCAAGCACTTAGGGCACATGCTAAGCACACAATTCAATTCAAAGAAATATTCTGTTGAGCTGGGTGTAAATGCAGAAATCAAAAGAATTCTAGGGAATATTATTATGAACTAAGTGGCATGTGCCTTACTAATAATACGAGATGTATGTAGTGTATAACAGTAGAACTGTATTAGTCGGGAAAAGGTTATTTAATAATGGAGGGGTGGTTAGTTTGTGATTATGAACTTGTAACCTCCTGCTGGTAGGGGATCAAAATTTTGCTAATAAATCAAAATCCTTTTGTATCTTTTTAATTTTCTTTAGCATGAAGATAAAAGCAAATGTTGTGTTATACACAAACACAAACACAAACACACACAATGCCATGTTTTTTTTTGGATATTTGAGTGGGTCAATGTTAAATTTAATTTTTTTGTATGTGCAGCAGATATCCTTGTGGCTTGATCACTGGATTAGTGATCAAGCTCTTTGTGATATTGACATTGACAACAATGAGATATGCATGAAAGTTAGTGATATCATTGATAATCATCAAAAATGGCACTCTTAACTTTGTTAAGTGATGAAATAAAAACAGTCTGTCCGTTCTTAGTGAATTAAGATTGAAGAGGAATATGAGTGAGTAGGTGTCAATCTAGTTGTGAGGACACTTTGCATGCTTTAAGAGATTGTTATAAAGGCAAAATGTTGTGGAACAAGTATGTCAAAATGCAAGACAGGCATCATGTGTTTTTTTTTGTCTTTGAAAATGGTCATGCTATTTCTACTTGACCTCCTCCTAGAAGCTTACCCTTGTCCAAAAAAACAAGTCCACCGGCGGTGCCAGCCATTGGTTGCAAGTCGTAGACAATCACCATCATAAAACTTTACTTAATACATAAAAGTCTACTTTTTCAGTTTATATGGAGAGGCTGATTGCACACTTGAAAATTACATCCACTATCTTATATCAAAGACTTGTATCAAAGAGTGGACTGGTGATGATGAATGAAGATACATTCACGGTATTGGATGTTTGTACGATATTAAAGCAATTCCTCTCCACCCTCGCCTTACCATCAGCCATCAGCCATCAGCCCTCGTTGGTTTACAAAAATAATATATATATACTTGAGATCAGATTATTTATCTTAATTTAATACTATTTTAAATTATTTATATATATAATCATTTGATAAGGGATTATTAGTCCTTTAAAATGAATAGACTATTAATCCCATTTTTATCATGAGATTATATAATTCTTTTATAATCTAATCTCGATCATGTCTTTTACAAACAAACATGGCCAAAACGTAAACATATACCAACAAATTTATTTCACTGGTAAAATATTAGAGTACTTAGGGCTACATTTGCCATGGTATAAAATTATACTAGTACTTATCACTTAATAGGGCTACTTAGTACAAAGAGATCCATTTTAAAAACTTTAAGCCAATTTGTAAAATTTTAAAATCTAAAACAAATATGAATTCATTTAAGTTTTAAAATTAACAAATAGGTTAATTAGTACTAATCTTAGGGTGATGCTAATGGTTTCAAATTTTTAGTATCAAAAAATGATGTGTCGCTATAACATTGGTTAAGTAGATCTCATGTGATTGACTATGCAATAAATTATTATTAAAATACTCAATACCATGTTATTTGAGATCTTTAGCATTACTATATGATTTAAGATCACAAGATTGACAGTAATATTAAAGCTAAGAGGGAAAAAGTAAAAAAAAAAAAAAAAAAACTCATTCTATTGAACAGTGGACAGACCCAAGATCAAGGACATGATACAGGAGTATGGAACTATGGATGAAAGGCCTGTCGTATTAGGTGGTAGGCCACTTTTGGAAGGGGATAAATTAACTTTTGGTACCTGTACTGCGACACGACTTACAAGTTGGTACCTGAAGTGAAAAAAGTTACAAACTGGTGATTGTACTCGAAAAACGGTGTAATCTGGTGCTTGTACTTTCCAATTTTTAAAGAATCGTTAAAATTGACTAACGGGGTAGATGAAAAATTCTGACGTGGCTTACTAATCTGACGTGGATAATGATATGTACATGAGACCTCAGTTTTGGAGGGAATTATACTTCTCACGTGACCAAGTGAGGAAGAAATAAGGGTTAGGGACAGAAATAAGGGTTAGGGACAGAAAGAAGATCCAACGGGAGAGAAAAACATATAGAGGGAGAAGCAAAGTCGACGCGAAGAGATTGAGTTTACAGTGGATTCGACCAAATTTATCCCCAAATTTGTTCGACAACAAAAAGTAAGCACCCAAACCCTTATTTTTTCGTCTGTGTTAAAGATTTTGAGTGTTGGTGCACTCGATTTTGAACCTAATCTTTGTTTATGCTTACTTTATGTGGTTAATGCCCACCTTGTTGGATGTTTGTGGTCGTTTTCCCCAAAATTTGTGCTCTGGTTCCTTTGCTTTGTCATGTTTGGGCTTTGTAAATGTTTATAATGTTATTTTTTTGTTTTATTTACAGTGGCAGATATGATTTCATTAATTGTGCACTATGGTGGAGAGTTTGTCACTGAGCCCACAGAACATTATGTAGGAGGGTTGAAAAAGGTTGTCCCTAGTGATCCTGATTTCTTGTGCACTACACGTATAAATGAACAAATGGCTCATATATTAGGGTACCATACTACTGCTAAGGTTTTCTTTAAATATGGTGAAGGGTTTAGATTAATTCATGATGATGATTCGATTAGGGATTTAATTAAAGCTTCTGCAAAAGATATGACTGTAGAAGTTTTTGTGGATCATAAACTTGACAAGGATCACCCTGATTATCTGAAGAACCTTGATCTACTTAGTAAGCTCGAAGAAAATGAAAATGAGGAGAACAATGGGGTGAATGCTGAGGGGAACAATGCTGTGAATGGTGACTTCACTAGTGATGAAAGTTCTGAGGATTCTGATGCTGACTTGACTGGTGATGATGAACAATTAAGCAGTGATGAAGAGTACCAAAATGCAAGAACAAAATTTAAAGAGTATACTAAACAAATGAGAGAGGTTGGAGATCCTGATGATGTTGGTGGTATTGATCTGCATGAGTTGCAAGAGAAGGGAGAAAAGGAGGTTGAAAATGAGACTAATGTACAGACAAGTACACAGGAAGATGAGACTAATCTACACTCAGGTACACAGGAAAATGTTCAACAACAACAGACTGCAAATTCTGATGATGATGGAAAAGATACAGACAACACTGATAAGGAGTGGTCACCTAGTGAATATGAAGATTCAGATCAGCTGAGGTCTATGGATGTAGACAGTGATGAAGAGAGTGAAGATGCTAAAGAAGTAGATCAACCAGATAGGCTAAGTAGGAAAAAGAATGTAGAAAGAGTAATGATAATATTTGACCCCCTGACCAAGAGGAAAGATATTGACTTCTCTGTTGGATTGATGTTTAGTGGACCTCGTGAATTCAGAGAGGCTATTAGAGGATATTGTTTGGGAAAAGGAAAAGATGTCAGGTACCTTAGAAATACTGGGAAAAAGTTTCAGCTAAAGTGTAAAAACCCAAAATGTCGTTGGGAGCTGTTTGTAAGCAGAATGGATGACTCATCTGAGACACTGCAGGTTAAGACATACCAGAAAAAACATACTTGTAGTAGGGCTTTCAAAAACAGAAAGGGATCAGTCAAATTCATGGCTGAGTTTTATGGCAACAGAATTAGAAAAAACCCTCAGTGGAAGTTAAAAGACATACAAGATGAGATCAAGAGGAAGTTTCAGTTGGACATTACTATATGCAAATGTTCTAGGATTAGAAGCAGGGCTTTAAGCAATGTATGGGATTTACTAGTGGAACACTATGAAAAAATTTGGGATTATGCTACTGAATTGATCAAGTCCAACAAGAACAATACAATTGATGTTCTTCCACACAGATTTCATCCTACTGATCAGCCTTATTTGCAAAGGTTCTATGTATGTCTTCATGCTTTGAAAAGGGGTTGGCTTGAGGGATGTAGACCCATAATTGGGCTAGATGGATGTTTCCTTAAGACTGTTATTGGGGGACAATTGATCTCAGCCGTGGGTAGAGATGGGAACAATCAAATGTATCCTATTGCATGGGCTATTGTGGAGACTGAAAACACAGATAGTTGGAGATGGTTTCTGAAATTGTTGGTTGAAGACCTGGAGGGAGGTGATGGGTCTGGGTGGACAGTGGTCAGTGATCAACAAAAAGGGTTGAAAGTGGCTATCGACGATGTTCTTCCTTTTGCTGAGCATAGGAATTGTTCAAGACACATATATGAAAATTTCAGAAAAAGCTTCTCATCCTTAGCATTAAGGAAGGCTTTTTGGGCAACATCAATGTCAACATATGAAGCAGAGTTCAAGAGAAACATGAAAGAGGTGAATAGACTCAACAAGGATGCACATGATAAACTTCAAGAACTAAATCCTAAGGTATGGATCAAGGCTTTTTTTAAGACTGTATGCAAATCAGATGTAGTTGAGAATAATATATCAGAATGCTTTAACGATTGGATTGTGAAAGCAAGATGGATGAATTGTATTGATATGTTAGAAGAAATAAGAAGCCAGGTTATGATAAGGCTTCACACTAAAAGGGATGCAATGAAGAAGTCAGGTGATAGTATATGTCCTAGGATCAGAAAAAAGCTTGATAAAGCTATTGATGAGTCTGGTTATTGTGATCCTATGTGGGGTGGAGGGAATCAGTTTCAGGTTAAGATGAGAGGAGACACATATGTTGTTAACATTGACCAGAAGACATGCACGTGCAGAAAGTGGGATTTGACAGGGATTCCATGTGCTCATGCAATTTCAGTAATATATTTCAGGGAGGAAGAGCCTGAAACTTATCTTGCTCATTGGTACAAGAAAGAAACATACCTAAAAGCCTACACACACATGTCCGAAGTTATGAGCAGTTTTTGGGGTGAAACAAGTTTTCAGAAGATGTTACCTCCTCCAATATGCCACAAATTCAAGGGAAGACCTAAGAAAATGAGAAGAAAAGAAGGATGGGAGAATCCAAAAAATCCTACAAGGATAACAAGGAAGGGAAGGAAAATGCATTGCTCAAAATGTAGACAGACAGGGCACAATAAGGGTAATTGTCCTACCATCAGTTGCCAAACAGATGAACTTCAGTCAAGCAATGTAAGTATTATAGCATTCCAACATTATTTTTATATAACAGTTTTGTTTACCTGAGTTAAACATTATTGTTTCTCTGTGTCAGGCAAGTAGGCAGGTCAAGAGGAAAAGTTGCAATGCATCAGCAGATCCAAAAAAAAAACATAACAATGACATGGTGCAGCCTGGTAATTCTAACAAGGTATTGTTATATCAATCAATTTCAATTATCTTGAATTTCTTATATCTTGCTATATTTCAGACAAATTGAGTTAACTTTTATAGGACGATCTAAGGACTAATACTAGACCAAAGTTACAAGTTAAGAGGATAAAGACCCGCAGTAAAGTACCAGCAGGATTTGGTGTTTATGTTAGTCCTGAGGGAGCTGTAATAGATAATATGAATGGAAACAACTCTGGCTTAGTTTTTGTGAGTTACAACTTTTTTTAAATTGCAAGTATTTATTTTACTTTTATTTGTCATTTTTCATATGTAACCATACTTGTGCTTGGTTATGTCAAATGCAGATGCCAACTCCAGGAGAAGTCATATATCAAGATGGATCAAGCAGAAATAACACTTCTCCTGCTACAAGAATGTATAGAACCCCACTTACATCAAGCAGCAATCCACCAACTTCAAGCATAACTGAACCACTTAATAAGTCAAGTCAGTTGGAGAACATGAGAGATTAAGTTGGAAGCCAGTAGGAACAAGAGATATCAATGTCAACAATTTATGACATTTGTTTAATTTTTAAGAACTTTGTTTAATATTTATGACCTCAAGAACTTAAGAAGTTTGGACAGTGTGTTAATTACTCAAGGTTATTAATGAAATGTTGACAATCTCAGTTTTCATTTTTATGGTTGGATTGAATGATTTTCATTTTTATGGTTGGATTGAATGATGGCAGTTTTATGTTGGATATTGTTAATGGTAGTGATTTTCATTGAAATGGTTGGATTGAATGATGACAGTTTTATTCATTTGAAAAGAGGATTGAACAACATTTGTCAAGCTGATATTGTTATTTGTCAAGTATGCCATTCATTCATTAATTGAAACAAAGCATCATTCATTCATTGAAACAACAACATTATACAAATTCTAACACCAAACAGAGCATCATTCATTCAAATTCTAACCAAACCTTCAAGCTTCAAGCTTCAAGCTAACTAATACATTGAAACAAACCTTCAAGCTAACTAATACATTGAAATAGAGCATCATTCATTCAAATTATAACACCAAACAGCACCAAACAGCACCAAACATCAAAATCTATTGAAACACCACCAGAAACAAACCTTCAAGCTAACTAATACATTGAAACATCTCTCTGCTCATCTTCAACTTTAATGTCAAACAACATCAGCCAACTAACATCCATGAGCAAATTAAAAGAAACCATAAGAAATTTTTCTTTTGTTGAACTTTGACATTAATCTTCTTCAACTTTTTAACCTCCTTCTCCAATGTCTTCACTGAATCAAGTTCTGCCAACTCTTTCCAATTCTTGGTCTTCTCACCATTTGCATTCTTCAATTTATCCAACATCTCTCTGCTCATCTTCAACTTTAATGTCAAATCTTCAATAACATCTTTCGCTCTATCAGGAAATAGTGGATCATACCATTTAAAGAAACCGCAGTAATCTCTCCTGTCCTATTACACAGCAACACACCAACCATTAACATAAGCAATCATATGGAAAGAAATAAAAAAAACATCTTTCCAAAATCTTACCCGATAATTAATACATCCAATGAATCGCCTTCCTGGATGTTTTGTTCCATCTTTCCTTGCCTCCCACATTCGCACCATTGCTCCACAGTGGCACCGACTTGGGAACTCTGGTGTAATCCATTCATTTTTTTTGCCTGAACTACAATCTTCTTCCCCGATTTCATTTACGATTCCACTCCAAGACGAGCTCATCCTTTCAATTAAACACTGAAAACCTTTTAATAAATATATGGGAACCAGTAATCAATGGAGAATCGAGACAAGAAGAATGAGAGAAGAAGAAGGACAGAAGAAGAGACAGAAGCCCTAGTTTTTTTTCCCCTAATATCAATCTGTTCCTTTATAAATTATACATGGGAAAATACATATCAATACAACTTTGTTGCCCAGTCATCGCCATGTCATCCTTTGCTTCTGACCTGTCAAATTTTCAAACAGAATAAGGATGAAACCCTACTATTTCACGGAGTGTAACATTTTTCGAGTACAATCACCTGTTTGTAACTTTTTTCAATTCGGATACCAACTTGTAAGTCGTATCCCAGTACAGATACCAAAAGTTGATTTATCCCCTTTTGGAAGTGAGTAATGCAATCTGTTTCTAAAGGGAGCCAAGGAGGGCCTTGTCAGCATGCATGCTAGCTAGCTGCAGCGTTCTAATAGGGCTCGGACCTTAGTTGAGATTTTGGCAATCTGAAAATTCTTTTAGTCCCGTCTCCCAATTACCCAAGCAATAGTAGTTATTCTATGTGCTGCAAAATACTTTTTTTATTCACTTCAAAATATTTTTTTATTTTAAATTATAAAATTACATGAATGAATTTCTTAGCATACTATTATTTTTTCCCTTACTTGATTAAGCACTATCACGTCATCACTATTATATATATATTTAGCTAATGTTAGGAATAAATTTGAAAAAATTAAAAATAAAATTTAAAATTGATATTTATTAATATATCTCTAATTTAAAAATGTGGAGAATCAGTAAACAAAAAGTAACTAATTCGACAGTACGTCTTGATTTATGTCTTAGGGAGTGGTTAGCATGAAGTTAACTTTGGTTAATTATCAATACAGTCTAAACACGTAGGTCGGAAGGTGATCTATTTGCATAAAATTAACTTTATGGTAACCGAATCCCACGCACACAATGTCACCTGCGTGTTTGGGACTAAAAATAGGAGGAAAAGAAAGGATTTGAATGATTGAAATATATCTTAAACTCTGATATCATTCATAAGTGGTGGAGCCTGGAGGTAATACAAACTTCCTTCTCCTGCACCTCCTGTAACTTTTAATGGACTTGATCGATGATGATCAATTAATGTCTATCGACTATACACAAACAACAGGGTCAATTAATATAAAAATAAGCTGACATGTTATCCTTTCATGTCAGCATTATTATTTTATATCATATATATCTACCATCATCCACACCACTACTACAAAATTCTTAACTAATATCATCAAGGAAGGTGGTATATATATTTTTAAAATGTATTTTTAATTTTGAAACAGGTACGTACGGAGGGAGTATAAATCAGGGAAATGTATGCATGCATGATTTCAAGATAAGATCCAATATATCTAGGGTTCCTACGTGCACGCTCTATCCTCTATGTGAAACGCAATGGATAGATTATGTTGTGTGTGTGTGTATATATATATATATAAGTCAGGCAGCCCCTTGGCCTCCTCTAGTAGAGTAGATATAAGGTGGTTGCGGAATTTTAATTTATTTTCCCTTAATTAAAAATGGCCCTTGGAGTAGGCGTAGGCTAGGAAGACATTGTCAAACTAATCTTGGTTTAACAGGATGGATGCTTAGTAGGTAGTTCTGGCTAGCTAGGATGATCTCTAATCCTTTCATGCATCTTCTCATAATAGGAGTGGCATTCTTATCATTTAAGCTACCTACCAATTATAATATATATATATATATATATATTATATAAAACAAATAATATTAGGTCGTTCGCTTAATTTCTAGGATCCGTGTATATAATTAATTTATAGTGTGCTATTATATATACTATAGGAATTAATCATATTATTATTTTGGTTCAGTTTAATATCTTATCTTAATATATCATGTTTTTCTAGGTAATTAATTATACTAACTACCTTGATAAGGATGAGTTGGATGTCACATTCCAAGATCCGGTTACCATGAAGTTAATTTCATGATAAATTGTTCAATTAACCAATACATTGCTGACACGTAGAGAGAGAGATCACCTTTCGGCCTGCGTGTCGACACTGTATTAGTCAATTGACCAAAGTTAACTTCATGTTAACCACTCCCCACATTCCAACAAATTTTAAATATGGACCATAAAATGAAGAGTCTCCATCCACTTGAAATGGAGAGGATCCTAATCCTTCTTTCCAACCTACTTTCATGCAGATATATGTTTACCATGTTGTCCAATAAATGTATATAAATATACACACACACTCCATATATCAAACCTAAATTAGCCACCCAAATTTTTTTAGTTTTCTACATGAATTAATGAATTTGGTAACTCGTGCAAATTACTAGTAAACTTTAAGAAGGATTTATCAGTTAATAGTATAACATTAAGTATTTTTTTATAGATATTTTACGTTATATTATGCAATTTTTAAATATGATATTTTACATTTTGGTTAGTTTATAAAAATAATTCATAAACTTTGAGAAATAATTGATTGTCATGCATCTATTTTATTTGACAGGCATGGAGCATATATGTGACAAATTAGGTAGATGTATAATATTGAGCAAATTAATGATTAGGGTTTAGTTCTACATGAAAGATACCAGTACCACTACTTACTAAATTACTCCACGCCCAGCATTACGTTCTCTTGATTGGAGAGGTAAGAGTAACAGGGGAGGGAGCGGTACGTAGTTATCCTGATTATTACAAATACCAACAAATTCACATGTTAGCACATGAGCTAATTAATTTACTTTATGAAATTAATTAAAAATAGAAGTTGGCCTGGTGTCAGAACTATAAATCAATTAGCAGCAAGTGATGGATCAATTTATGTATCCCACATGAATTTAATCCTCAAGAGCATTTTCAACCGTAATAGCAAAAAAATAAAATTAAAATTAAAATTTGTTAATCTACGTCATAATTTTAAAAGTATTATTTGCTTCTTTAATATTTTGTGTTTCATCAGTCTTTTCAATTCAATTAATGCAGTATTTGATTTAAAACAATAATAAATGATAAAAAGGAATGATATTAAATTTTAAAATGAGTTATACATCAAACGAAATAAATGTTGTTAACATTTTTCATATTATTTTGATTCTCCCAAAACAAAATAAATGTTTTGATGAGTGAGAATGAGGTTGCAGATTTGAAGAGTGAGAAAGAGGTTGCAGATTTGATGACTTAAGTTGAAGAGGCTGTTGGTGAGTATTTTTGTGATGTGGCTCACCTATTTGAGTATCTCAAAGTAGTTGCTACTACTGTTGAGAGCATCTCCAACAGAAGTAACAAAAAAATTCTTCAAATTGAAGTTTGTTGTACACAGCAATTTGAAAAGCATTATTTGTTTCTTTAATATTTTGTGTCCCATCAGTCTCTTCAATTCAATTAATGCAGTATTTGGCTTAAAACAATAATAAATGATAACAATTGAAATAATTAATAACATTCAATTTTTAAAAAGATAACATTCTAAAAAATACATTATATTTAAAAATTAATATTATGCAATTTATTAAAAATCATCGCTCTATTCGAAATAGAGAGACTCATTCTCAGCTCCAAGCAGACCTTATTGGCACCGGTGGAAAAGGTACGGTGAGGGCAATGGATTAATTTCTAAAGGGTAATCAAAATAATATTTTATCAAATATAATTAATAAAAAGGAATGATATTAAATTTTAAAATGAGTTGTACATCAAATCCATCAAACAAAATAAAAATTGTTAGCATTTTTTATATGATTTTGATTTTTTCAAAACAAAATAAATGTTTTGAAGAGTGAGAAGGAGGCTGCAGGTTTGATGACTAAGGTTGAAGAGACTATTGGATAGGATTTTTCTGATATAGCGCTCACGTATTTAAATATCCTAAAATAGTTGAAAGGGCAGTTGGAGATGTTCTAACAATATTTGTTCATTTAGAGTGTGGGATCAGTTTGATGCAGGGAAGTAGAAGAATTATGTAGCTATCTATGATCAGTCCATAATTGTATATTACGTAATTAAATTTACTTCGATCCTAGCAGCCTAGCAAGGTGGGATAAATGGATGCCCACTCAACATACGTACCTACGTACGTAAGGATAATATAGAGTGGTTGTACCATGCACATGCATGAATGATACATACAGAAAGCAAGGGCCGAAGGGTATATATATATATATGCCTCATCAACGTTGTCAAATTTTGATTAATTGTATTGCCCAACAACCCCAGATAGAATTAATGGATTAGGATCCTCTCTATTTCACTCTTCATTTTATGATTCAGATTTAAAATGTAATGGAATGTGACATCACGCTGACAGGAGAGAGAACGCATATTTTAAATCTGGACCTTGAAATAGAGAGTGAAATGGAGGATGAAATGGAGAGGATCCTAATTCAGAATTAATACCGTGAATTATCTGCAGCTTTAATTTAATGTAGAACAGTTGTATTTGAATTTGGCCACCATGTCTTATATGTCCTGCATGCATGCGCTACAATCTTTTTTGACCGATAAAAGTTGTGCAATCCTGCAAAGTTGCAGGCGGCAGGCATTTACCTGGGAAGGTGAACGCATGGAACTGATCGATAGAGATTCACCACCACTCTTTTTTCTTCTTCTTTTTTTGGGAGCATTCATCCACCAGTTACATTTCACTTTATACTTGCATCAAAATAATCTTGAATATTAGTCATACATTCTACCATTAAGGGCATTTTCAGATTTTTATGACACAAAAGCTTAACAACAAACATTTGTATAATTTTCCACTTAAAAGCTCCGTCTCACCTTGAATAATAAATAAAACTTCAAAAAAAGATACACTAAAATCCTTACAAATACTATAAATTTTCCCAAAACGGTAATATAATTTGCAAGGATTCTTAATTTTTAACCCCTATGCACATTAATTCCCGTTTACCTCTTTTACTAATTTAAGCATCGCTTACATAGTATTTCTTCTGTCCCACATTATAAAAAATACTTAATTTATTTGGCTTTGATCCTAATTAGTTTAAAAAATCCAATTTATTTTTATTTTTAAATAATAATTTTGTATGTAGTAATACCTTTAAAGTATTTATAATATTAATTATTATACTAATTATAATTAAATCAATACATATTAATTCTAAAATTTTAATTTTCACAAATATATTAAAAATACTAATAATTTTTTTTCTTTTGTAAGGGAGGGAATACTTCCTATTGACTTCCTAGAACCTCCTCTAAAATATTTCTCCTACGATGTGCTGGGTTTGACATGCGCGTGTAAAGAGATTAATTTAAGATGGATATCGATTGCATACCACCGAAGAATCAGACAACCACAAAAGACGATAAATGACTCACTCCGTCAAAATAAAAACAAATTATAATCATTTGTTTTATATTAAATGTTAATCGAAAGCGATAAAATAAAATAATAATGTGCGAATTTGTTTCTTACTACCTCATCCTATCACAAATATTTATATATGTTACTATTTAACATCAATATATATAACATGTTAAAAAATTTTAATATAAATTTATCGAAATATAAACAATACATAAAAAAAATAGACAATATACTTTATACAAAAGAGTTTATTTTTTAGGGATGATATTATAATAGTATAATAAACAAGAATAATGCTAGAGATGCAATTTATTCTACAACTATTTTACAATTTGCTGATGTGGTATACTTCACATCAGCTTTTATGTGGGACCGAAAATTACATTGAAACAATTTGTTCATTAATATACTGAGGTGGAGTATGACACATCAACAAATTATAAAATAATTATAAAATAAATTGTGTCTCTAGCATTACTCATAAAACAATATCTCAAAAGACTATATTTTGTAAAATTGAGTCAGCGGTAGTAGTAAAATACTGAACTTTGAACTACAACCGTACAACATGTCAACATTATACAATTTGTACTCTTTTACCTTTCGTGGGTGTCAAATGTCAATAGAGCCCCCACAACCTAACAAGATTTGATAAATTAGGGGGGGAGATTTTGGACGCAACTTGGCCTACAATAATACCTCCCCCAGTTAACTCTGTGAGCCAGTGTCGCAGCTTAAAATTTAGTATATACCCCGCCCCCCACGCAGTCCCAAAAAAAATTTCTTTCAATTTTAGAGTATTAGTCCAATTTGTGTTGAATTATAATTGTTAAATATATTAATAATTTAATATAATTATGAGAAGACTTTACGCATCTCTCTAAAACGACCGTATTTTCCTTAACTTTTTATATTAACACCCCATTTTATGTGACGACGTAGGCAATGAAAAAGTTTTTTCTTTTCATCCAAAATTTTGTATTCAAATAAAAATAAAGAAGCGTAAAGTCTAACATAACACAATTTATTAACCGGTTAAGAACGAAATTAGCCCAAGTACATGGAACTACCATAGGAGAAATGCTCTCTGGTTCAGGCACCTATTCTTTCATAGCAGAGTATTAGTTTGCTTCTGTTTTTTTTTTTTGGAAACGTGAGAAAAAAATACCAGTATTAGTTTGATTTGAATAACATCATCTTCTACTATGTTTTGACATGACTCCGTTTGATAACCCGTAGCAAAAGAAATTATTAGGAACTATTTCGTTATTAGTGTATTCTTTTCGGCCGTATAGGAACTACTAAATCTTGATTAATAATATTTGTAACCATTTTTGTATATTGAAATAAATTCCAAAGGAGGTAGGCCTAAGCAACTTTCATTATCATATGATTTTTTCTCGTCTCTTTATAAAATTTCTGTTGGGTACAGAATCTCCAAACCATGTACCTTGTCAGGGACAATGTTTTAATTTACCGGCCAAAAATTACTCTCCGCAACAATTTTACAAGAATCCGCCGAAGATTAAAAAGATAAAAAAACAAAACGACCAAAAAATTGACAGTTTTTTTCTCTGGTAATTGTGATATATTCTATCTCAGGTGTAAAGGAGCATTGGTTTCAGAGTTATCATTCGGCGGAGCAAATGATACAGTCTTATTATCCCTTGGCCATGGATGAGGATAACAAGCTTCTCGGAGGTCGTTGTACCTTCCAAGATCAAAATTGTTCAGTTTCATGAGTTTCTTCTGCTTGGTGTTAAATCGGCTTTGGAAGAAGCCTTCAAAGGAAGGCTCTTTAGCCGTCCTGAGGAAGAATGCATACCCAGCCATGAAGTACGCGGATGTAACATAGAAGCAAATGGGCTCCATCACGTCCCACGATAGTTCCCAGAATGTGAGCCTCATGAACCAAGCCGTCTGAACCACAAGGTAACCCAGCCCACACCACAGTTCCCGACGAACCATGGACTCCGCCTTCTGGTCAATGATGGACTTCTGCTGCTCCAATTCTTCAAGCTCCTTCCACCTAGGGTCCTCTCGGTGGGCTACGGGTACTGGCATTAGGCCGTGGATGGCTTTCACTACCTGTAATTAAAAACGGTACAAAGCATTTGGGTAAAAACAAATGACTCCACTACAGTTCTTGGTATATTTCAGCATAAGTTTTGTTCTTCTATTTTTTTCAAACTTTTTATATAAACTATCCCCCACCAAAAGATAAAATAAAATTAAAATATAAGAGTATAAACACTTATACTGTAGCATCATTATGCAATAAGCCAACCCCAGTATCAGCAGTTTCTCTCTCAAAAAGAAGAAAAAATTGATTTGATTAACCCACTCAACTAAAAACCAAAACTTGTGCTACCCTCCCCCAACCACCCCCCAACCCCCCAAAATAAAAATCTCTTTCCTTGGCCTACCTTATTCATTTTTCATAATTTCAAAACTATTGGAACTATAATCCTACCAAAAAACCAATTTCAAAACAAATTTTGGCTTTCAAAGATAAAAAGATTTTGCCAGCAGCCAAGCCCGCTGGCTATAGCTATGGTCAACAAACACAATAAAGGAATTATTTTAAAAATCAAAACGGGATGTGTCCGCATTTTTTATGAGAGTGGGTAGCATAAAATTAACTTTAATCAATTGACCAATACATTATCAACACGCAGGCGGAGAAGTGATCTTTGTCGATCAATTGACTAACTTGCCATGAAGTTAAGTTTATGTGATTTGTTGTTGAGTTAAGTGGGTCATGTCAACAACAAATCACATGCTGTCGTGTAAACAGTATGTGATGTTTATGTGATAGTAACGTTACTCTTTTGTCAACAAAGGTGCAGAAAGGTAGTTTTAGAAGAGAGGGTTTGTTTTGCTTGCATTTGTGGGGTTTCTTCCCTGTCTCTGTCCTTTTTCTTTTCTGAATCTCCACAAAGATCAAATAAAAGTAGGGAAATGTTCATCTGCAAAGTTAAAGTTCTTTCAAAGTATTGAAAGAAGAGGGTTGTTTTGGAAAGAATGAACCAACTCTAAAAAGAGTCACCATCTCAACAAGTTTTTGAGATCTGGAGTAACGTGTGACTTCCCTGTTCAGAAAAAAAAACATCCAAGGACACATAATAGAAAAAACTATCAGATTTCCGCTCCTCAATAAGCCAAAAAAGAAAAGAAAAGAAAAGAAAGAAGTTTTAATTGTATATACTCCGTTTATATGTACCTATATCAATATTTATATATATATATATAGCATAATAATAATAAGATAAAGAAAGGAGAATCCAACCTGATCAGGCCGAAGGAAAACCACGTTTCCCAATACAATAACCGTCCCCGATTCATCAAGCATTTTCGCGAATTCTATCCCTTGATCTTCACTCGAAGATACATCCACACAAATCTCAACAAACTCCTTATAACTTACGCAGTTCTTCTCGATCTGTCGAAACTTTGATTTCACCATTTCAAGCTGCGTCACCTTCAGGAGCTTCCTCGCATCCTCCACCGTCAATTTTCCTTCTGGCGGCTGTTTTACCGACGCCGGCGGACTTAACCCGTCAAGCCTGATTCGATTTCTTACAATGTCCATAACTCGCAACTGCTCAATCAACTTCTCCCCCCTCGGAAGCATCCGGGGCTCCCGCACCTCCCCGGCCGACCTTATTAGCGGCCGTTTCTGCAGGAATCGCCGGAAGATCGATTCGTCTCCGGGATCGATAGCTGCTTTGTCGGGATTATGAGGAAGTCGGGCGGCGGCTGACGAAGAAATGCGGCAGCTTGTCAGGGTTTGATGTGATATTCTGGATATGTTGAAGAGGCGCTGCGCTAGGGTTCTTTTGAACGCCATGGATGAATAAAGAAAACAATTCTAAAAGAAATTAAAAATATGGTGAGAGAAAACTGCAATACGTATGAATCGCTTAAATGTTGTGATTATTAGCTGTTGGTGAATGGGTTTATATAGGTCCAGTTTTAGAGGATCCTAGTCCAGCTAGGAAAATGAAAATTTGATAAAGAACAGAAATTAATTTATTCCAATATTAAAATACCCGCGATATAATGACCATTTTCGCGAGAGAAATACGACGAATGTATCCTGTAAATTAAGAATATTCCTATAAAACCGTCCCCAGTACATAATAATATTCGCACCGGACCTCAACGCTCTCGACTCGTGAACGAGTTCGAAACTCACGGTGAGGACTTGATCAAGGTACACGTGGTAGGCTGCGTCCGGAAGAAGTAGCACCGTCGGATTAATTGACTAATGAGTTGTCATGTGTTTAGTTAGGGTGATTTTGACCTGTGTCAGCAAAGATTAAGCAAAGTGATTAGACTGTTCATCTAATCACTTTTAACACGTGTATATAGATTAAGCAAAGTATGATTAATGAATATAAAAAATTGTTGTATATAATAAAAAAATTCGGGATAGAGTAAAAAAGACTGGGTACGCCTATTACAAAATGGGACGCAAACGTGTAGCCACATACAAAGGGAAAAACAAAACTTATCCGAAAAGGATGGAAGAGAATTTGGAGGTTTCTTATATAATCACATAAAAAATAATCATATAAAAGTTAATTACACAAGTATACATATTATATTTTTGGGTCTCACATGATTTGTGGACTCTACAATATATATGTGTATGTAAGTTTTATGTGATTATTTTTTATGTTATAGTAGTATTATTTTTTTTTATAAATAATGCTACTATCATATAAATAATCTCACATAATGTTCACATACACACATACATATTGCGGGCCTCACATGTCAGGCGGAAGCCCACAGTATGCATGCATGTGTATGTGAATATTATACGAGATTTTGTATGTGATAGTAGCATTGTTGTTTTCTTATATGGATAATACCTTCTTACTTTTAAAATTATAAATATAATTTGATTTATGAAATTAAATGATCACATATTAAATTTTAAAATTGGTATGACTCATAAAAATTTAAAATAAAATAATTTTTGTTATATATGATACAATTATAATAATTGTATAAACAAAAATTAAACAAATTTATATCAATTTAAAATTTAATATATCATCGTTTCATCTTAAAAAAATATATATATCTTTAATTTTGAAATAAAAATACACACCGGAGTCTATGTTTGAAATAAGAGCGCTAGCTCAGCAAAGTTGGTAAGTTTTATTAGTCTTGTGGTGTGAGCGTTTGGCCAATTTTTTCCCTTTTTAAAAACGAAATGTGTGCATGTCAAATGATATATTATAATTACCGAAATGAAAAATGCACTACTTATCCCACCAAATATCGATTGCCGTATGACTTGGATATATTGTCTGGATCGTGTGTTTTCGAAGATTGATTTGAGAAGTGATAATCATCACATTAGAATCTGACGGGGGATAAATGAAAAACTACTTTTACTTTAAGATGAGGGGCTAGGTCCATTCGACTAATACAACCAGTCTCTCCTTACGAACCCTCCTCTTATCTCCTTTTCAAAGCCATAGGGAAGTCTTAAGGCGTACTCCAACTTGATAGTTTTCCACCGCCTATCCAGGGTTGAGCCATGGGATTTGACGACGGACTTAAAAAGCCACTACCAGACGCTTTACATCCAATTCATTCTGGATAACGCTTGCATCCTCTGTATTACCGCGACTAATGGCACATAGTTAGCCGATACTGATTCCCCAGATACCGCCATTGCTTCTTCTCTGGGAAAAGAAGTTCACGACCCATGGGCCTTCTACCTCCATGCGGCATTGCTCCGTCAAGCTTTCGCCCATTGCGGAAAATTCCCCATTGCTACCTATCGTAGGAGTCTGGGCCGTGTCTCAGTCCTAGTGTGGCTGATCATCCTCTCGGACCAGCTACTGATCATCGCCTTGGTAAGTTATTGCCTCACCGGAAAGATTGTATAATTGGTTTATACAGATCCTTCCCGGTTGAGACCACAGGTAAAAATGACATTGCCATAAATTAACAAAGTAATATGTCCATTTTTTCATAAAAAGGGGCGTCCCTTTTGATGCGAGAATTGATTTTCCTTGATACCTAACATAATGCATGAAAGGATCCTTCAACAACAATAGATTGACTTGAAAAGACTTAACAAAGACTTTTACAAGATATTTTATTTTTCCATAGAAATAGATTCGTTCAAGAAGGGTTCCAGAAGATATTGAGCGTAAATGAGAAGATTGGTTACGGAGAAAGATGAAGATGGATTCGTATTCACATAGATGAGAATTATATAGTAAGAAGAATAGTCTTTGATTTCTTTTTGAAAAAGAAGAACCGGCTTTATTTGTAGTATTCCAATTACAATACTCGTGGAGAAAGAATCGTAATAAATGCAAAGAAGAAGCATCTTTACGGCCTAAGATCAGACCGAAAGGCATAGTCAATTGACAACAAGTGAATATTCATGTACTACATCTTGTTGGTCCCGAGGGAAGGAGGAGGCTAAGTTAGCCAAAAGATGGTTATCGGTTCAAGGACGTAAGGTGGCCCTACTTTTTCAGCGTAAGAAGGGGTAGAGAAAATGACTCGAGCCAATGTTCGAGTACCAGACGCTTGAGAAAGAGAGAAGTGTTCCGTATAGGTTCGTATATATACTGTGGCGCTATATGATCTTTAGCTATAGGTCTCGTGTGCTTGCTATAGAAAGTAACGAGTCAGAGGAGGTGGTAACGGCCGATGGATGTTCATATTTGAG